>CM042406.1:11477224-11924724 GCA_023634145.1 Thymallus thymallus
GCATTCTGTTCTGTTGGGTTAGACAAGGGACATTCCACAGTAACGAAAAACCTCTCCGCCAATAACCTCTCCGCCAATAGATTCAACACCTCTTCAAGGCAACCTTACACACATCCCCTCATACTTCCTAATAGGATACACATGTAGTTTCTGTACCAGTCTCTCTTGAACCCCTTTTTTCTCCCCATGATATCCAATTGGTGGTTACAGTGTTGTCCCATCACTGCAACTCCCCACGGACTCTGGAGAGGTGAAGGTCAAGAGCCTCCGAAACACGACCCTGTCAAGCCGCACTGCTTCTTGACACACTGCTCGCTTAACCCGGAAGCCAGCCGCACCAATGTGTCGGAGGAAACACCATCCAGCTGGCAACCGAAATCAGCTTGCAGGCACCCGACCCGCCACAAGGAGTTGCTAGAGCGCGATGGACAAGGACATCCCTGCCGGCCAAACCCTCCCCTAACCCGGACGACGCTGGGACACAGCCTGGTATTGAACCCGGGTTTGTAGTGACACCTCCAGGCCTTAGACCGCTGCGCCACTCGGGAGGCCTGTGCCAGTATCTCTCGACCCATATTCATAGCTCAGACGTTCATAGAGATTTGGAAGCAGGCTTGTGAGATTACTAGCCTACTGCACAAACAGCATTATCTTGTTGTGTGCTGATGCAAGGACAACGATGATGTTAGAGATAAGGGCTCTAACGCGCTGTTTGTTTAGAGAAAATAAATATATTGTGTGCGTGTTTGTGCGTGTGCGTATTTGTGAGTGTGTTTGCGCATGTTCGTGTGGGGTTTTTCTTTACGCTGAGTCATGGTGTTGTAATGTGCAGAGCATGGAGCCAGGGGCCTGCAGCAGAGGAACAGACCAGCTGGGAATCATCTCCAAATTTTAAATCTCCTATTCGCCCTCAGGTTTCCTATATAACTAAAATAGGTACTAATAAAAATCTTAAATCAAATGACTAGGGGAGAAAGGGATCACGTCATCGTCATCATCATAATAAGAGGAGGATCAGACTGTAGGCCTCTTTGTATCTCAATAAAGAAACTATTATTAATAAGCCACTTTGGTGTTCCTCTCCTCATAATAGTTTGTTTATTGCAGAAGATACATTTGAGCACTGATGTGTTTTCCCCTGGTTAACATCTAGTGTTTTTCTCTAGTGCGATGTTCAGTAATACACCTGATTCCATTCTTGATAGAAAAGAATCAGAACTTGATTGAAAATAATCAGAACTTGATTGAACAGAATCTTAATTTGATTGAAAAGAATCAGAACTTGATTGAACAGAATCAGAAAATGATTTAAAAGAATCAGAACTTGATTGAACAGAATCAGAACTTTATTGAACAGATTGACTGCTCTAGTCTCGAGTTTCTCTCATTCTTAGTCTCTGTGAGCTAAGCAGGCCAACAGCAGAACATAACTAATGTCTCAGTATCAGTTGGAAATGTGGAGGACAAAACCACAAATCAGCCACAGGCAAAGAACCAATATGTCAATGGACATTTGTCATCACTGCAACCCAGTGATCATACCATTACAATCATTTTGTGAATTAGACTAGCAACCCCATGACACACCTTTGTAAATTAGACTAGCTATCATTGTTATTCATGACACTTTCTCTTGGCTGTCAAATTCCTCAACTCGCCACAAACACCGGATATATTTTCTAAAACAGTCTGTTTCTGTAAACAAGCGGTTGCAGGTGGTTTCATCATGTTGCCTGCTGTGTGTGGGCGATATATTTCAACATCATATTTGTCTGCCAGACAGATAGCTTATAAACAGACAGGCAGCTAGCTATAATCTCACAAGCTGCAAACTGTATAATCATTACTCCAGGCTTCTGGGAGTTCAACTGTTAATTCTTGATGAGAGCCAGGGGAGGAGAGCATATCCCCCTCCTCACCCCCTCCTTCTTACCCACCCCCTGCCTCACCCCCTCCTTCTCACCTCCTCTCCTCCATTCTCTTTCCCTCCCAGCATGTCACAGTTCTGGGATACTACTGAAGATGATTCAGCTTTGCCTCATTCAGACTGAGGATAGAGCTAGTTGGGTGAAATAGAGTGTGAATTGAGGTTGGCTATAAACCGTAGAAATGCATTAGGCCTGTTCTGCCTTGGTTTGCCTGTAGGTGACTATACCGAAATAGGCTACGTGTACCAAGAGGTTGTATAGGCAAAATCAGACAATCAACTCAGAGATATACATCAGTTGTCATTTTAGAGCACGACAGACTAATATAGAGGACGAAAGAATTAGTCTCTGATGATGAGAGAGATAATCAACTGATGATAGACTACACTATTATATGAGCAATGACTATCAGCCAAATGAGGAACTGTGTGTGTGTGTGTGTGTGGGGGGGGCAATGACATTAGAAAGGCAATAAACAAACACAATAACAAAGGGCACAGTGGGTGGGTCCGCCCCCATGTCCCCTTTGTAGATGACTTATGAAGCTATACCAGTGACAACAATTAAATATTGAACAGCTCTTCTGGGCCACACTGTCTCTGCCTGCGGTGCAAATGAACAAGATCAGCACTAGATAGCACAGCTGTGATAGCCGTGATAAAACCTTCGAAGCTCAACTCAAAGGAACGCCACGTACACCCACATCATCGCCCATAGTAACAACATAAAGGAATAATCACAACGTAAAGGTGAGTCACCGAAAATAAATGATACATTTTTGGACATGGAATTTCCACAGGGAAGGCACAGAAACGTAGTAATTTAGTAAGCAATATTATAACATGGTCGTTTAAAGTGAGGCTAGCCTATATTAAACCAATCTGCATCCATCAAACAGCTACACATCTAAGGCTGCCCCCAGAGTGAGAGGGAGAGAAAACTCACCCCTCGTGGCCATAGGCAGATCTGATAGAGTAATCCAGCAGGATTATCAGCAAACAGGCGTAAATTATTTATCACAGAGCACAGAGAGCGAGGCCCCAGTCTTCCTCTGGCCTGGCAGAGAAATATTAATGAACAAACAGTAATAATTCAGGGCTCCCCACTCGAGGGCCGATGGTGGTGGTAATGTACACTATACACCACTGACAACTGGTATGTCCTACTTCCTCCCTTCTGTCTTCTCCCTGCCCTGATTATGTCTTATTTTCAACTCACGAAAATGTGTGTGTGTGTGTGTGTGTGTGTGTGTGTGTGTGTGTGTGTGTGTGTGTGTGTGTGTGTGTGTGTACGAAATCAATAACACAATGAAATCAATAACGCAATGAAATCAATAACACAATGAAATCAATAACATAATGAAATCAATAACGCAATGAAATCAATAACATAATGAAATCAATAACACAATGAAATCAATAACATAATGAAATCAATAACACAATGTCTGACCTATTTTCTTCCAAGATACTATCAGAAACCAATAGGGCCATTAGGCTGCATGAGACATCATACAAAGAGTGACATTGAGAAAGCAGAAGGATCTGGGCAACAGAGTACATTACCAGGGCCCTTGCCCTGCCTGAGCTGCTGGGCCCGGAAATGCACTAGTGACATCATCATCTGTATTTAACAATACCTCTTTGTTCCAGAATCAGGGTTAGGATGTCTCACTTTCAGAAGGTCAGTGAAACCCATGATATACAGTATGTCTTCTGAGGTCATCCCTAACACTGTTTGTGCAACTCTCAATCTTCTTTACTGCTAAAAGTCACCCTGGCATTGTCAAGTGAATTGAATTTACTGCCAACGAGCTCTCCACTGGCCCTGCAGACAGGATTATGGCACATTTAAGGGTCACTCGAGACGCAACTGAAGGGCGAGTCGACCTGTGCACGGCCAGCCTGTTCAATTTAAGCACTGATTCATTTCAAAAGGTCTAAGTAAGAGCGTACGTCATCTGAAATTCATACATCATGAAGAGGAGAGATCATCCCTTATGAGTAGTTAATGATTTAACTACAGTATAGAGAGAAAGAGACAGCGAGAGATGAGGAAAAATAGTGTGTGTGTGCAGTAGTAATAGTGGTGTGAGTTACAATCTACTTCCCTCTAGACGCTGACATGATACAGTGGCTCCCATCCCTGGCCATTGACTATCAATACTCAATTTTCACCTCGTTTTCACCAAGCATATGATGCTTCTCTCTAGTGACTCCAGTTAAATGTGCCGTAGTAAACCCTCTCCCTCAGAGGGCCTCATGGGTAACAGCAGAAAGGCATCCATGCTAGCCAGTGGGGAGCTCGGTCACAGTGTAGTAGGCTGTAGAGTATTTTTGGAGTGTGGTGGTGGCTAAACTAAAGTGAACTAAAAGGACGGCGCAGGAGGAGTGACCTTCCACAGCTTAGTGTTGTGTTGGTCAGAGCCCAGCCAACCCAGGGTGAGTTACCACCTCGGCCCAGTTTAAAATGGGAACAGACAGCTCATCTAGCCGACCGACCATGTGACAGAAACACACACTGCTGCGCTGGCCAGGAATAACCCCAGCAGTCAGTATGTGTAGAGAACTACTCATTCATGGTCAAACATGGACAGGCTGGTGAATGGATGTGTGTGTGTTTGTGTGTGTTTGTGTGTGTCTGCATGGCTGCTTCATGCTTGACAAAAGCCAAGTCAGTACAAACAACATACAGTATGTGTTCTCTGAATGAATCAGCTTTGCCTTGCAAAATGCAAGAACCTTATAAATTGAAGATTTATACATCGAGAAGGATTTCAGTTAAAAAAGTCCACAAATACAGTCCACACCTACGTATTTGGATGAAAAAAAATGGAAAAATAAAACCTCAGTTTTCACCCTCGGCCCCCTGGGAAGTGTGTATGGTTCCTGGCTGGCGCTGGCGTCACACAAGAACTGTGGCTGATCATGTTTCACCTCAGAGCTGGGTGACGACCTCACAACAGCCGGTGTGTGTGTATGTGAGAAAGAGAGCGAGAGAGGGAGAGAGAGAGAGAGAGAGAGAGAGAGACAGAGAGAGAGAGAGAGAGAGCGAGAGGGAGAGAGAGCGAGAGGGAGAGAGAGCGAGAGAGAGCGAGAGAGTGTGAAATGTGATTTCAAAACATCAAAATATCAAATTCCAAATATCTGTAAATTGCAACAAAAAAAATGAAATGCCATCAGGTGTCTACTCATATCTACAATGTCCTGCGGTTAACAAGCTAAAAACAGTACAGGTCAGGAACCACAATGACATGCTTTCACAGTTTATCGGGCCTCCATAGTATAGCATCCGTTGTCAGATCAAGTGGAAAGTTTGGGGGAGGAAAGGAGGTTTGGGATGTGACAGAAAGCACGACCTTAATGTCAGTGTGAGGGAGGACCTGGTGAAATATCACAGCAGGGAAAGTCAAGAGGACAGTAAGGGCCAAAAGTGTGAAGGAAGTGAGAGAAAGTCTGTGAGACAAAACCACAGGTGGACTTTCTGTTGAATACATTCTGGTTTTGGGGTACATTCACAGAGGGAGAAGAAAAACAGGGAACTGGGGCCTTTGGCACCTCTGAGTGTCACCGTTTCCACTTCCTCGAAAACATAATTGGAAAACAGAACATCACTCAAACAATCATCTTGAATCAATATCATAATCCATAAGGACTATTAATGGCAAAATGTCTCTGGCTATTTAATAATTTTGCTTATGTGGAAATGATGAGAACTAATATTGATGTATGGGGACAAAATACATGTAAAAAGAATTTGAGTGATTACCATGAAGGTGTAAAACCTCTCTGTTGACACATGGGTCACAAAGAGAGGAACGTTGTGCCAAACTGGTTTCATGTGGGATATTTCATTCACTGGTTAACACTAACATTCTATGCAGCTGTAAACAAAAGTACACGTGTGGGTCGTTCCACACCTACAGTGTTTCCATGAAGGGAAATCTACCTGCTTAATGTGTTAAAGCAAGATAATACAGTACACAAGGATCTGTAAATGTATTCTGTAAGGGCCAAATCCTAACTCAAGATATCTGTGTCAAATCATGCACTGGCGTCAACGGGACATTTAGGTTACACGTGCCCTTCAGCCCTAAAAATAAAAGACGTAAACTTTTCATTGATGAAATCAGAGCGTAGTCGATTGGTGCATTTCATCCAGGGACTGAGTCACTATGACCTGGTTACTAGATCCTAGGATACAGCTAAGAAGAGATATTCTTAAGACGAGACATCTCCCCCCTACTCTCTCTCAGTCTCATCCTCCCTTCTCACATGAAGACAGTAATTATGACAACTACTGACCCTAGTACAAGCTGCAGGCTTTGATGATCAAGTCCCAACCTCTGAGCTTCTGTGACAAGGTGTGTGTATACATTACACCTGTCCTAACCCAAATAGGGGAGTTTCCATCCATAGGGACCTACTCTTCAACGGCTATCAGCCCATTTCCTGACTGAAGTCATCCACTCTCCTCTTCTTTCAGCTCTGCGGCTGACATCATTTATGGCCTGGGGCTTTTGCTTCTGTCTCCATATCGTGCACACTAGGTTTTCAGGTAAACTCAGGTTTACTCAAATATGATTGAATGTCTCAAGTCTGTGGAGTCACTCAATTGGAGAATTTTAGAGCATCTAGTGCCAACACAAATGTTATAGGCTGGGAACCCCCCCAAAATGAGTTATGGGTGATATGAAAACCAGTTAGAAAGAAAGGTTATAGATAATACGGTATCAATGTACTTCCCCAAGAATCCTCAACATCCTTCCGACTAACTATCTTTTCGATCTCCCTCCTTCTAGCCCAGGGGAACGGATTGATGTTTGACACCCCTGCTCTAGCCTATGCATCAAAATATGGTATTTTCTCTATAATCGCTGTCCCTACCAAAGTAATTAGACTACGCCCAAAGAAGCTCCTCTTAGGGCCTTCACAGCTCCATCAGTGTTAATGGAACATGATGAGGAACATTAACACGAGCCCCAAAGACCAACTAACGGCCTTGTGTCATCGCAAAAATGAGCAGATTATGCACCAAACACATTACGACACAGCAGACATTCCTGCATCATTATCTGTAATACATTCACAGCTGGCCAAAAGACTCCAGACTATTTCATAGAAAGACATGAGTAATGTCAATTAGGGTTGCACATTTTGGGGAATAATCAGAGGTGGAAACTTTCCGTGGGAATTAACGGGAATATGTGGGAATTAACAGGAATATATTGGAATTAATTATTAATACCATTTAAATGTAGATGTTTTTTGCATTGGATATTTACCATATCATATGGAGACAGAAACATAAACCTTTAACCTTATCATAACTAGACATAATTGCAAATTATTTAAAAACAATTTAGTTACGAATTTAACTTTAATTAAATGAGTTGACTCTTCACATGGGATGATTTCACTGAACAACAAAAGAAAGGGAATATTGAATGATCCCCAATGATCCATCGCATCTCCCAAAAACATTTTCAACATACAGTCATGTAAAAAAGTAAGTCACATAGAAAAGTTATCTTTTTTTTACATATTTGGACAGATGGATATGTAATCTTCACTTCAACACTATTGACAGTTAAAGGTTAACCAATTTAATAAATCACACACAAAATGGTTTTGGGGAAAACGTTAAGCAATTAAAATAAACAAAAATGCCTTTTCCTTATGGGGAAAAAGTTAATACCCCCCTACCTTTACCATCACATAAAATGGCTAGAATTAGAATTAGGTGTACCAAAACAAGTGCAAATGATTTGAAAACATTAGAGAGAATGTGGCGCAGTGGTCTCCCAAGTGGGCTCTTGGGCTCCCAAGTGGCGCAGTGGTCTAAAACACTAAATCTCAGTGCTAGAGGCGTCACTACAGACAACCTGGTTCCAATCCCATAGGGCGGCATACAGAATACAATTTTTTTTTTAAATGGTTGAGGATGAGAATCACTGACTGGTCACCTGAATGCCAGAAGACCTGCTTCCCTGTCCCCTGTGGTTCCACGTCGGTTGAAAGTCCTGTGGTTGCCCTCCAGCCCAACATCCCGGAGTAGTATCAGGATTTAAGAGACGTATTCTCCAAGACGCGCGCTACCTGTCTCCCTACTCATCACCCCTGGGACTGTGCCATTGACCTGTTTTCTGGTGCTACACCACCGCGCAGACGCATCTACCCTCTGTCGGTGGCTGAGACCCAGGCCATGGAGGACTACGTTTAAGAGGCGCTCCAACAGGATTTCATCCGCCCTTCCACGTCCCCTGCGTCGGCTGGTTTCTTCTTCGTGGCCAAGAAGGAGGGAGGATTACGCCCTTGTATCGATTACCGTGGACTCAGTGACATCACCACAAAGTATTGGTGCCCTCTCCCGTTGGTGCCGTCCACCATGGGGCCCGGTTCTTCACCAAACTGGACCTGCGGAGTGCCTATAATGTCATTCGCATCCGGGGAGGGGATGAGTGGAAGACGGCGTCCAGCACAATGTCTGGTCACTACGAGTATTTGTTTATGCCCTTTGGCTTAGCCAATGCTCTGTTAGTGTTCCAGACATTTGTCAACGAGGTGTTCAGGGACATGCTCGGACGTCAGGTGATTGTGTACATAGATGACATCGTGATCTTCTCAACCAACTTCGAGCAGTCCTGGAACGCCTCTTGGCCAACCATCTGTTTGTTAAGGCGGAGAAGTGCCAATTCCACCAGAGGGCGGTCTCCTTCTTGGGATACGAAATCAGCCCGCAGGGAGTGAAGATGGAGGACAAGAAGGTCATGGCCAGTCCCAACCACCATTAAGGGGTTACAACGGTTTCTGGGGTTTGCCAAATTTTACCGCCGCTTCATCAGGAACTTCAGCGCCGTCGCTGCCCCTCTCACCTCCCTCCTCAAGGGTGGACCTCGTATGTTGGTTTGGTCTCCAGCAGCTGATGAGGCTTTTCGTCTCCTCAAGGGGCGTTTCACCTCTGCCCCCTGCTAAAACACCCAGATCCCACATTACCTTTTATGGTTGAGTTAGACGCATCGGAGCTGGGTGTGGTGGCAGTTTTGTCACTTAGACAGGGTGAGCCATTAAAATTATATCCTTGTGCTTTTTTTTCTCCCTGCAGAGAGGAATTACGACGTCGGTGATCTTGAGCTGCTGGCGGTAAAGTTGGCATTGGAGGAGTGGAGACACTGGCTGGAGGACGCCAAGGAATCTTTCGTCATCCTCACCGACCATCGGAACCTTGAGTACATACAGACAGTGAGGAGACTGAATCCGCGCCAAACCAGGTGTGCCCTCTTCTTTACCAGATTCGACTTCACAGTGACCTATCGCCCAGGTTCCAAGAACATCAAGGCCGATGCCCTGTACCGCATCTACGATTCAGGAGAGGTTCCTGTCCAGAGGGCACCCATAATCCCAGCCTCCCGAGTGGGTCCAGTTGTTTGGGACGTAGATGCGGACATCCGCCAAGCTCTAGAGAGGGAGCCTGCACCCCGGAATTGTCCTCCTGAGCGCATCTATGTTCCCACAGGGATAAGGGATCGGCTGCTGACCTGGGCACACACAGCTGTCGTCGCTGGACATCCATTCCGGACCCCAACATCATCCGTGATTTCCACCTTCGCCGCCCGGACTGACCCGCTCCTCGTCCTCGGGTCGCCCCCCTGGTCGGCGGCGTCCTGCGGCTGGAGCCCCACGTCAGAGGGGGGATACTGTCACGTTGTCTCCTGCTCCTCCTCACCAGCGCACCACCAGTCCTGGGATTCATCATTACGCACACCTGGCACTCATCATTACGCACACTTGATTATTCACACCTGGACTCAATCACCTTCATCATTTCCTCCCCTTTATATGTCACTCTCCAGTGTTCACTCACGAGCTGTTATTGTTTCTTGTGTATCGGTGTTCTGCCTCAAGTCTATGTCTCCTTCGTTGTTTAATTAAAGTTTTCACCTGCACCTGCTTCCGACATCACTACAATTGTAATCAAAACTTACCAGAAAACATGTAGTCCTTGGCTCAGACAGTGTAGTAGTGTGGGCTCAATAGCATCTCATTAGTGTGCAAGATCTTGAGAATCAGCTGTACATGTGATGGAAGAGTGCACTGCACATGTGATGGAAGAATGCACTGTGCATGCAGAGGGTTGCAATTCCATTGAATTGGGGATAGTTTAACCAAAATTGCCTTATGTGTATTCCACAAAAAAGGTTCACTGTTAAAAGCTAACTTTTTTGATGAATTTAAGCAAACTTCCCCAAATCACAGGGCTTAACTTCTGCTGATGTGCCCTTGAGCAAGGCATTTAACCCTAATTTGCTCCAGGAGCGCCGTACTACTATGGCTGAACCTGTAAAACAACACACTTCACTGCACCTATCAAGTGTATGTGACAATAAAAACATTTTGTTAGCATTACAAATAAAAGGTAAAAAAAAATACTTGAAATTCTTATTTCAGTCATGTTGTAGGAGGATATAGCATTTTTAACCTAAGCTTGTTTTCATATTGGAGGGTAAAAGCATGGTGGAGTATGACTGCCTGAGAGTATGACCAAGTGGTTGTTAATTTACCTCCTACTGTACTATATAATCTGTCCCAGGGCTGTCGAGGCTCACAAACACTAATCCCCTCACATCAAAGACCAAACCATGTCTTGTTACAGCCACAAACATGGAAATGAATGTGGGAGCATAATAATGTGACAAGACAGGTGTAACCTCCACCTCAGTATTGGCACATTATTCTCCACGGATACATCAAACATTGTTATGATCCTTAGTCTTATTTCAAACAGAGGGTAGGGAGGGAGAGAAAGCTAGAGAGAGAGAGAGAGAGAGAGAGAGAGAGAGAGAGAAATAGAGAGCGAGAGAGAGAGAGAGAAATAGAGAGAGAGAGAGAGAGAAAGAGAGAGAAAGAGAAAAGAGAAAAAGAGAGATCTTTCATCACTCCACCTCTGCTCGGCACGAACCAGGGGGAAGGATTTCACCACTGTGACTGTAGCTAGGAGAAACAGTGATTCAGAAACCCTAGCAAAGTATTTTGTAGTTTAGTTTATCAGGATCCCCATTAGTTACTGCACATGCAGAAGCTACTCTTCCTGGGTTACCACATAAAAGACAAGAACAACATAAGATATGACATTAAATTAAAAAAAATAAGAGTTATATATTAGAAAGACACCAAGAGACAACAAAAATACTATTTACACGCTATTCATATACACATATTATTTACAGTAAAGTTAAATTAGGCACTGTGATAAAAAAGCAAAACTCTCTTTTTGCCTGAGTAACCTCTGGTGACAGAGCATTCCATGATAGCATAGCTCTATACATAACGACACGGCGCATTCAATCTTTTTTTGGTTTGGGTACAGTGAAGAAATCCATAGTGGCGTGTCTGGTGGGGTATGTACTAGTTAAAATTGTAGAATATAGTGAAGACATCAAAACTATGAAATAACACATATGGAATCATGTAGTATATTTTAGATTCTTCAAAGTAGCCACCCTTTGCCTTGATGGCACATTTGCACACTCTTGGCATTCTCTCAACCAGCTTCACCTAGAATGCATTTTACAAATGATTTGCCAGTTGTCATACAATAAGTAATTTTAGCTTCTTGTATGACAAGTGGTAAATCATTTGTATAAATAGAGATACTGCACTGTACATACAGTGGGGAGAACAAGTATTTGATACACTGCCGATTTTGCAGGTTTTCCCACTTACAAAGCATGTAGAAGTCTGTAATTTTTATCATATATACTCTTCAACTGTGAGTGACGGAATCTAAAACAAAAATCCAGAAAATCACATTGTATGATTTTTAAGTAATTAATTTGCATTTTATTGCATGACATAAGTATTTGATACATCAGAAAAGCAGAACTTAATATTTGGTACAGAAACCTTTGTTTGCAATTACAGAGATCATACGTTTCCTGTACTTCTTGACCAGGTTTGCACACACTGCAGCAGGGATTTTGGCCCACTCCTCCATACAGACCTTCTCCAGATCCTTCAGGTTTCGGGGCTGTCACTGGGCAATACGGACTTTCAGCTCCCTCCAAAGGTTTTCTATTGGGTTCAGGTCTGGAGACTGGCTAGGCCACTCCAGGACCTTGAGATGCTTCTTACGGAGCCACTCCTTAGTTGCCCTGGCTGTGTGTTTCGGGTCGTTGTCATGCTGGATGACCCAGCCACGACCCATCTTCAATGCTCTTACTGAGGGAAGGAGGTTGTTGGCCAAGATCTTGCGATACATGGTCCCATCCACCCTCAATACGGTGCAGTCGTCCTGTCCCCTTTGCAGAAAAGCATCCCCAAAGAATGATGTTTCCACCTCCATGCTTCACGGTTGGGATGGTGTTCTTGGGGTTGTACTCATCCTTCTTCTTCCTCGAAACACGGCGAGTGGAGTTTTGACCAAAAAGCTCTATTTTTGTCTCATCAGACCACATGACCTTCTCCCATTCCTCCTCTGGATCATCCAGATGGTCATTGGCAAACTTCAGACGGGCCTGGACATGCGCTGGCTTGAGCAGGGGGACCTTGCGTGCGCTGCAGGATTTTAATCCATGACGGCGCAGTGTGTTACTAATGGTTTTCTTTGAGACTGTGGTCCCAGGTCTCTCCAGGTCATTGACCAGGTCCTGCCGTGTAGTTCTGGGCTGATCCCTCACCTTCCTCATGATCATTGATGCCCCACGAGGTGAGATCTTGCATGGTGCCCCAGACCGAGGGAGATTGACCGTCATCTTGAACTTCTTCCATTTTCTAATAATTGCGCCAACAGTTGTTGCCTTCTCACCAAGCTGCTTGCCTATTGTCCTGTAGCCCATCCCAGCCTTGTGCAGGTCTACAATTTTATCCCTGATGTCCTTACACAGCTGTTTGATTGAGTGTGTGGAGTCCGTTTGATTGAGTGTGTGGACAGGTGTCTTTTATACAGGTAACGAGTTCAAACAGGTGCAGTTAATACAGGTAATGAGTGGAGAACAGGAGGGCTTCTTAAAGAAAAAGTAACAGGTCTGTGAGAGCCGGAATTCTTACTGGTTGGTAGGTGATCAAATACTTATGTCATGCAATAAAATGCTAATTAATTATTTAAAAATCATAAAATGTGATTTTCTGGATTTTTGTTTTAGATTCCGTCTCTCACAGTTGACGTGTACCTATGATAAAAATTACAGACCTCTACATGCTTTGTAAGTAGGAAAACCTGCAAAATCATCAGTGTATCAAATACTTGTTCTACCCACTGTATCTGATGTTAGAGAAGGTTCCATTGATGAACACTCTCTGGGTTCCATTGGACATAAATAGCTGCACTGAAATCTAACAATACATCTTAATCTATCATCTTACTATCCATTATCCGTTTTTCCACCTCTTCCACACAAACTTGACCAAATTGAACAGCAATCCTTCTCTTTCATTACTAGCTCTTCAATACACAAATATGATGGTTCACTGTTCAATGTTGTCATCTCACTTCTCAGTTTGTCCACTTTACCGGTGAAATAGTCATTGAAATTATTGGCTATATCAAAAGGTTTTGTTATAAATTATCCATCAATTCAATGAACAATGAAGAAGAATTGGGTTTTCTGTCCAAAATATCATTTAAGTTGCTACAAAGTGTTTTTCCATAGTTTATTTAATTTATCTTGTTTAGGTAATATAATTTCTAATTTAAAAAAAGAAATTAGTCAAAACATTTCTCAATTGACAAATCAGCTGAACAGCCTGACTTGTTTGCCACCTCTTTTGCATCCTTTTTTGAACCATACAATTTATCATCGATCCACGGGGCTTTAACAGTTTTCACAGTTAGTTTTTTAACAGGTGCATGTTTGTCAACAATTGGCAAGAATACTTTTACAAATACTCCAAGTGCTGTATCTGGATTCTCCTCATAAAAATGGACCAACATACATTTTTTACATCTTCAACAAAACAGGCCTGAAAAAAACATTTTGTATGATCTTATGAATAACTTTAGGCCCTGCCTTTGGTACGATATGATCTATACAAGTGGATGTCACAGATCCAACACTATTGCTATACACTAGTTGGTTGAGTGATAACCTGAGTCCTGTTAATGGCATTATTTACAGTAAGACATTTTATTTAATGTTATATTGTATTGCATTGTATTAACATGAGGTTATTACTCAATAACGTATCAACAGTTAACACAACTGCTGTAACAATATATATATTTTTTAATAAGAATCCGTGAAGAAAAGTGAGGCAGGACAACCATGTTCTTTCCACATTAAAATTAAAGAGGTGGAGATGCTGACTAAGTGATCAAACATAACAAAAATTATCTGTGTTTGTTCACTTGATTGGAGTGGTTTTCCCTCTCAATGACCCCTCGTTCTTCATAGAGCACATGACTCTACGTCACAGAGTCTGACTGGCCGGTTGGCTCCCAGGAGGAACCTCACAGCCCCACTCAGGTTCAGCTGGTTAATGACTGACAGCACGTAGCGTGTAGCCCCAGTTAAAGTGCCTTCCAAGAATCCAGGTCTTTCTCTCAAGCCCTGCCTGTGTTCCTTCCTGTGGTTCCGCAGGGTTTCCATGCCTGCCTAACTCCTCTCTCTGCATGAAGCTTCATCTCTCACTCTCTTTCGCTCACACAATCACAAAGACCTTGATGAGTTCTACAGGCCTTTTTCCTAGCTAAATGTTATCTGGCTTCATGCTGGCTCTTCGACTGCAAGGCTTTTGTTGCGGTTTTGCCCAGTGGTGCAGTGACTCATTCTCATATCAAATATGGCCTGTATTAACATGAGGTTATTACTCAATCTGTAGGTCCCATAGAGAATTATAGAGGCTGGGGATAAACAACATGGGCATTGGCTTATCTGGTGGCCTACCCATGAAATGCATGGATTAATGCACCCCCAAAACAACAAAGTCCTAGGGTATGATCATCTCACCATCTGATCCCTGGCTACACTAATCATGCCCTGCCATGCCAGATGGTTTGCCAGATCTATGGCAAGGTTACCCAACCCCAACCCAGCAGCCATTAGCTGTGCCAATACTTGGCCAGAATGCCCAGACTTGGGACATTATAGGTAAACCTGTGAATTCAATGGCAGAAAGTAATTGGTGCATGGTGCAATCAACGGAAGAAAGTAGCTACAATGGGGAGGAAGCATGGGGTAAATCAGTGGCGTCTCGCAACACCATCAAACAAATCAAATGCCTTGCTGGGCAAAGCTCCAACAGTGCGTGAGGATGGCTGGGAAATCGCAGACTGTCGGCCACACTTTATTTTTTTGGGGGGCGTTAAAGCAGAGGAGTTGGAATGCCTTTATCGACTTGATTGGTCTGAAAACAATGACGAACATAGCATTTGACGCAGCACCCATTCTACGGCCATGTGGGGGAGGGTGCTGTGTGTCAAGAAGCACAAAAATGTCAAGAAGAACAACTTCATTTGTATTTGTATTTATTAGGGATCTCCATTAGCTGCTGCCAAGGCAGCTACTCTTCCTGGGGTCCAATACATTAAAGCACTTACATTACATATAAAAACAAAAGATAAAACAGTACATCATATAACATAATTACACCACTACATACAGCAGAAGTCAGAAGATTACATACACCTTAGCCAAATACATCATGGATTAAATACACAATTCCTGACATTTAATTCTAGTAAAAATTCCCTGTCATAGGTCAGTTAGGTCATTTTAAGAATGTGAAATGTCAGAATAATAGTAGATATAATTATTTATTTCAGCTGTTACAGTGGGGAGAACAAGTATTTGATACACTGCCGATTTTGCAGGTTTTCCCACTTACAAAGCATGTAGAAGTCTGTCATTTTTATCATAGGTACTCTTCAACTGTGAGTGACGAAATCTAAAACAAAAATCCAGAAAATCACATTGTATGATTTTTAAGTAATTAATTAGCATTTTATTGCATGACATAAGTATTTGATACATCAGAAAAGCAGAACTTAATATTTGGTACAGAAACCTTTGTTTGCAATTACAGAGATCATACGTTTCCTGTAGTTCTTGACCAGGTTTGCACACACTGCAGCAGGGATTTTGGCCCACTCCTCCATACAGATCCTTCAGGTTTCGGGGCTGTCGCTGGGCAATACGGACTTTCAGCTCCCTCCAAAGATTTTCTATTGGGTTCAGGTCTGGAGACTGGCTAGGCCACTCCAGGACCTTGAGATGCTTCTTACGGAGCCACTCCTTAGTTGCCCTGGCTGTGTATTTCGGGTCGTTGTCATGCTGGAAGACCCAGCCACGACCCATCTTCAATGCTCTTACTGAGGGAAGGAGGTTGTTGGCCAAGATCTTGCGATACATGGAGCCATCCATCCTCCCCTCAATACGGTGCAGTCGTCCTGTCCCCTTTGCAGAAAAGCATCCCCAAAGAATGATGTTTCCACCTCCATGCTTCACAGTTGGGATGGTGTTCTTGGGGTTGTATTCATCCTTCTTCTTCCTCCAAACACCGCGAGTGGAGTTTAGACCAAAAAGCTCTATTTTTGTCTCATCAGACCACATGACCTTCTCCCATTCCTCCTCTGGATCATCCAGATGGTCATTGGCAAACTTCAGACCGGCCTGGACATGCGCTGGCTTGAGCAGGGGGACCTTGCGTGCGCTGCAGGATTTTAATCCATGACGGCGTAGTGTGTTACTAATGGTTTTCTTTGAGACTGTGGTCCCAGTTCTCTTCAGGTCATTGACCAGGTCCTGCCGTGTAGTTCTGGGCTGATCCCTCACCTTCCTCATGATCATTGATGCCCCACGAGGTGAGATCTTGCATGGTGCCCCAGACCGAGGGAGATTGACCGTCATCTTGAACTTCTTCCATTTTCTAATAATTGCGCCAACAGTTGTTGCCTTCTCACCAAGCTGCTTGCCTATTGTCCTGTAGCCCATCCCAGCCTTGTGCAGGTCTACAATTTTATCCCTGATGTCCTTACACAGCTCTCTGGCCTTGGCCATTGTGGAGAGGTTGGAGTCTGTTTGATTGAGTGTGTGGACAGGTGTCTTTTATACAGGTAACGAGTTCAAACAGGTGCAGTTAATACAGGTAATGAGTGGAGAACAGCAGGGCTTCTTAAAGAAAAAGTAACAGGTCTGTGAGAGCCGGAATTCTTACTGGTTGGTAGGTGATCAAATACTTATGTCACGCAATAAAATGCAAATTAATTATTTAAAAATCATACAATGTGATTTTCTGGATTTTTGTTTTAGATTCCGTCTCTCACAGTTGAAGTGTAACTATGATAAAAATTACAGACCTCTACATGCTTTGTAAGTAGGAAAACCTGCAAAATCGGCAGTGTATCAAATACTTGTTCTCCCCACTGTATTTCTATCATTACATTCCCAGTGGGTCAGAAGTTTACATACACTCAATTAGTATTTGGTCACATTGCCTTTAAATTGTTTAACTTGGGCAAACGTTTCGGGTAGCCTTCCACAAGCTTCCCACAATAAGTTGGGTGAAATTTGGCACATTCCTCCTGACGAAACTGGTGTAACTGAGTCAGGTTTGTAGGCTTCCTTGCTCGCACGCGCCTTTTCAGTTCTTCCCACAAATACCTTGACTTTGTTGTCCTTAAGCCATTTTGCCACAATTTTGGAAGTATGTTTAGGGTCATTGTCCATTTGGAAGACCCATTTGCGACCAAGCTTTAACTTCCTGACTGATGTCTTGAGCTGTTGCTTCAATATATCCACATAATATCCTTCCTCATGATGCCATCTATTTTGTGAAGTGCACCTGCAGCAAAGCACCCCCACAACATGATGCTGCCACCCCCGTGCATCACGGTTGGGATGGTGTTCTTCGGCTTGCAAGCCTACCTTTTTTTCCTCAAAACATAATGATGGTCATCATGGTCAAACAGTTATGTTTTTGTTTCATCAGACCAGAGGACATTTCTCCAAAAAGTACGATCTTTTGGAGCAGTGGCTTCTTCCTTGCTGAGTGGCCTTTCAGGTTATGTCGATATAGGACTCGTTTTACTGTAGATATAGATACTTTTGTACCTGTTTCCTCCAGCATCTTCACAAGGTCCTTTGCCGTTGTTCTGGGATTGATTTGCACTTTTCGCAGCAAAGTACGTTAATCTCTAGGAGACCGAACGCTTCTCCTTCCTGAGCGGTATGACGGCTGCGTGGTCCCATGGTGTTTATACTTGCGTACTATTGTTTGTACAGATGAACGTGGTACCTTCAGGCATTTGGAAATTGCTCCCAATGATGAACCAGACTTGTGGAGGTCTACAATTTTTTTTCTGAGGTCTTGGCTGATTTCTTTTGATTTTCCCATGATGTAAGTAAAGAGCCACTGAGTTTGAAGGTAGGCCTTGAAATACTTCCACAGGTACACCTCCAATTGACTCAAATTATGTACATTAGCTTCTACAGTCATGACATCATTTTCTGAAATGTTCCAAGCTGTTTAAAGGCACATTCTACTTAGTGTATGTAAACTTATGACCCACTGGAATTGTGATATAGTGAATTATAACTGAAATAATCTGTCTGTAAACAATTGTTGGAAGAATTACTTTTGTCATTCACAAAGTAGATGTCCTAACCGACTTGCCAAAACTATAGTTTGTTAACATGAAATCTGTGGAGTGGTTGAAATATTAGTTTTAATTACTTCAACCTAAGTGTATGTACACTTCCGACTTCAACAGTATCTACAATACAAAATGTTTAATACCACCATACAACATTATCACAATGTGTGCGTATAGACAGACAGACAGACAGATAGATAGATACTTTATTGATCCCTGAGGGGGAAATGTCTTTGTCAAGCAGCAAAAATGTGTATGCATGTGTCTGTACCTTTGTGTATGTCATGCTGTCAACATGAATTGTCAATTGTTGTTGACACAACCAAAAACAATGCCTATTGAATATGATGTACTTGCAGCACAGATTTGAGTACATGGAACAGCATGCATCAGGACCTTGAAGGTGCTTTAATGTCGGGAACACATACTTCCAAACTGTGATTAAAAAAACAATTTCTGCTGTGCTAGTGACACATTTTCCTTGTTGCAAGGTGCAAAAAGATGGATTCATCAAATATTGAATGAGCAAAAGCAGAAATCTGTGCACTTTTATCTATCTTGTATTAAAATACATAAATGTTTGTCATTTAGGAATTTGATGGAATATAGGTTTCGATGTAGGTTTGCGGACAGTCATGATGAAAAATCACAGGATATAGGTGTTAAATAGAATCACATGACAGACACCATTGCTAGAGCACCACAGACAGATTGTTAATGGAGGAGAGTGAGAAAGAGAAGGAGAGAGAGAGAGAGAGAGAGAGAGAGAGAGAGAGAGAGAGAGAGAGAGAGAGAGAGAGAGAGAGAGAGAGAGAGAGAGAGAGAGAGAGAGAGAGAGAGAGTGAGAAAGCGAGAGAGAGAGAGTGAGAGAGAGAAAGGGAGAGCAAGAGAGAGAGAGTGAGAAAGAGTGAGCAAGAGAGAGAGAGAGAGTCTGTCCTTACCACCTTGGATGGGTTGAAGTCCCCAGAGACAGTCTGTCCTTATCACCTTGGACAGGTTGATGGGAGTGGTAAAGGGGAGAGGAGATGAGAGGAGGCATCGCTCCATTCGCTTTTCCTGCACCTCAGCAAACCTCTCAGACAAAGGGGAATCCTGATACACCCTCAGTCACACCCTATGCTTGACTTTCACTATGTTGTACACTGTAAATTATATATGCACCTCACAGTACTGGCTGTACTCTGTATATACTAAGGGGCTGTGCTTCAAGACTGCCTGCCAGACAGTGTGTGGAAGAATAACATATGAGGTGATGTCTCAGGTTGATAGAGTCTGTACTAAATGGGTAGATTCTGTACTAAAATGGCTGATGTCTTCCTCTGCTTGGGTTGAATCCAATGCAGTGTTTTCACTGTCTGCATCACACAGACCTTCTCCCCCTCTGTGTGACAACACCGAGAAACACCTCACAGGGCTTCACCATACATAATGTAATACAGAAATTAGATATGCAGGAAGCCCTCCTCAGAAAGATAGCCTTATGAGGATGTTTCTTTCCGGCTATAGACATACAGTGTATTCAGAAAGTGTTCAGACCCCTTACCTTTTTCCACATTTTGTTTGTTATGTTACAGCCTTATTCTAAAATTAATTTAATAAAAAGAAAATCCTCATTAATCTACACAAAATAACCCATAACGTCAAAGTGAAAACAGGTTTTTACAAATTTGTATTAAAAATAAATAACAGAAATACCTTTTGCTACGAGACTCAGATTGAGCTCAGGTACATCCTGTTTCCATTTCTACAATTTGATTGGAGTCCACTCCTCAGTAAAAGGCACGAAAGCCCACTCGGAGTTTGCCAAAAGGCACCTAAAGGACTCTCGGACCAAGAGATACAAGATTCTGTGATCTGATGAAACTAAGATTGAACTCTTTGTAATCACTGCCAAAGGTGCTTCAACTGAGAAAAGGGTCTGAAAACGTATGTAAATATGATATTTTAATTGTTTTTATTTTATAAATTAGAAAACAATTCTAAAAACCTGTTTTTGCTATGTCATTATGGGGTATTGTGTGTAGATTGATGAGGAACAAAAACAATTCTAGAATAAGGCTGTAACGTAACTAAATGTGGAAAAAGTGAATGGGTCTGATGTATCAGTATGCTGTATCTCTATTTTGGAGTTGACAGTAGGGCTGGGCGATATGGCCTAAAATTCATATCTCGATTTTTTTCAAATGTAATGGCGATTCACAATAAATATCTCTATTTTTTTAAAATGTTTTCTCTAAATAAGCTTTGTTGTACAATTAAAGGTAAAATACACAGCATTTAAAACAGTCAGCAATAATCTAATTAATTCAGAGCTTGTGAAATTATATTTAGACTGAATATATACCTTCCACAACCATAAGACCCACTAATAACTTAATTATTTTATCAATATAGTTGTACCTACTTTTTTTTGGCAATAATCACTGATCTGGCTTTCAGGTCTGTCTATAAAAATGCCCTTTTTGTTACAAATGTAACCAGAACCATGCATAATGCACATTCACTAATTATGTTGCAGGCATTATAGAAAATGAACACCGGTCTCATAAACAATCTCTCAAGCACAAGCCCATGTGCTAGTGAGTAGCCAGCTAAAATGTATATTTCAAGTTTAGCCAATTTGGATCTAGGTATAATTTCACAACCTCTGAATTCAGCTAACAAGGCAAAACAGTTGAATTGTTATGACCCGTCTCCAGCTGTTTGAACAGCATGCTAGCCTGTCCACTTTGTTCAGATGTTGAAATCAAGTGGCCTACCTAATTTCTCAGAATGAGAACGAGTTGCCAATTCCTTATATAATTGTTTTATGCTAATTTATAAAACAGAGTTATCCAAACAGTTAGTATAACAATCTTTATTTGACTAAAATGCTGCTAGCGATACGTGGTACCGTAATGCGCGCGCGACAAAATTAGCATTCATTTTCCAGAATGAATGATCATTGATACATCCGTTTTATTAGTGTGCTCTGTTCAAAGGGAGTTGAAACAAACAGTGTATGGTTCGAAAGGTTAACTTCTCCTCTATTAAAGTAAAATAATGTCTCCATGTGTTTCGGTGTCCATATGACCGATTCTGTTGGACCAAACTTGAAATGCAAATAGCGAGTTGAAACCGTTTGTCTCTCGCCAAAATCTGTCCAAAATAAACCCAATGCGTTTCTATGCGCTTATTTTTAACCTAAACTTGTTGCCTACTTCTCGCCTTTGGGACAACGACTGCCACTGTTAGGGTCATTATATAAAGATCTCTGATGTAAATGGGAAGGTGCAATACACAGAAGGAGCGAAAAGGACGACCAAAAAGGCAACATAAGAACAAGCGGACATACATGCTAATAAAAACAAAAAATAAAACAAACCTAGATTCTGCTATACAGCCATTTGGAATATCGCGCAAAAACATACATTCCAATTAATATAGGGGAGAGCGGGGCACAACATAACGCATTTTGGTTTTGGCTCAATTATTTAAAAAATAATTAGGTTAGATTAATCTTTTTTTTACACAAGAAACATACACATCTCTGCTACAAATGAACACTTCAAGTTTTTTTCTAGGACCTTCCATTTTCGTACAGTTGCACTGAAAGTGACAGAAGTGCAAATGTTACAACTTACCCCATATGCGGGGTTAGTTGTAACAGACAGAGGGTTTAGTAGTAACACTTGTGTGTAACACACATAATTCAGTACTATTTTATCTGTATAGTTTGATATTGTTTGTACATCTGTATAGATAGATATCCATACATCCACCCCTCATCCAATCATCCTTCTATTATGGATCAATATCATGGATAGAGATATAGGAAAGGGCTGCACAGTTTTGCAATAAATAAATAAAATCATCAAATATTGTAATTGCATTGAATTATATTTTTGTGTGCAAAATTGCATGCAAAATTATTATTATTATTAATAGTAACAGTAAACAAGCTTAAAATCACATTTGAAAGTGTTTATTACATGAAAACAGGCAATATTTTTAATAAACAAACATCAATATAGTAAACAAATCCCATAGCCTACAAAATGAAAAATACATTTAAAAATTATACTTTGACTTTGATTCAAATTCCAACATTGTTTGTGAAAGTCCAACAAAGTTAAATGTGTCAAAATAAATATTTAAATAAATAGGCTATCTGAAAAGTTGTGTGTGTCCTTGTTTTATCAAGACAGGTTTACTGTTTGTCACAGTCATGACAAATATAACGTTCATATCCCTCAGTACACAATTCATGTGCCCATCCCTCACAGAAGACACACTTCACCCATTTCTCCCCAGGGACAGAGGATGCAAACTCTTCACCGCACACAATGCAATCATTACAGGACTGATTTGTGTGAAGGTCCCTACTCACTCCTCTATCTGTTTTCCGCTTTGGATGTCTCATTCTGTAAAAAAAAAAAACTGAAAGAATTAGGCTCCCTGTTTTTATTTCAATATCGTGAACACTTGGCGGCTTAGTTGTAACACTGTGCTACAACTAACCCCGCTGTGTAAAAAATATTTTAAACCTAGCTAACAGTTGCTAGGAGTTGCTGACATGTTTCAAAATGGTGCCATGTTTTAGCCAAAAAGACAGTGATTAATGCAATATAAAGTTAGATTTGGTGACGTACACACACAACTCAGAAACAGAAAAATACGTATGATGAAAAAAAATACTTACATGGTGTCAAAACACTCTTTGTCCCGTATCTTCACAAAATATTACCAAATCTTTTTACAAATCCACGTGAGACCGTCTTCTGGCAGCGAGAGAAAAAGAGCGTAAACACAACCCGCGTGACCCTGAGTAACTACGTAAAAGGTCCGTGTTACATTTAACCCCGCGTTAGGTTGTGCCCCGCGCTCCCCTAATTAATTTGATATATCGCCCAGCCCTAGTTGACACTGGATGACCCGACAAAGGATCACTCTGCCCATTCCCATTCCCAGTCAGTTCCCATCCCGCCTCACGTACAGTACTGCCCGCCAGAACCCCATTCAATTCCCCGTTGGTTGTCCCTTTCCCAGTGATTTACAGTGTCTATATCTGTACTTGAACTCGGATGACTCGGGAACAGTGTATTTGGAGGGAGGCTGTGGGGATAGGGTGTGTATGTGGTGGGGAGAGGAGATCTGTAGCTTCAACCTCATTCTGAACGGACCTGGCCTGGGTGAGAAATGGATGCTTTAGTTGTTTGTTTAACCAGGACTGTTCTCTCATTAACAACCAGGACTGTTCTCTCATTAACAACCAGGACTGTGTGAAAACAAACAGACACATTTAAAAAATATATATTTGTACAGAAGTTGTGTATAGTTTTCTTTGTGCGGTAGAGAAAATCCATGCTGGCAGAGGACCAGTAGCTCCTGCCTGGTCTATAATGAGCCGTGTCCTAGCAATGAGCTTTTTCCTTCAGCCATAACTAGCAGTTTTTCCATGTCTGACTGCATATCTGTGTGTGTGGTTGTTCCAGCCAGCTATCTGGCTCTCATCTAGGCTCTTACACACTGGATTGCAACCATTGGTGGCAGGCACACTGACAAGGGGATGAGGTATTCTGAGCCACCACTACGAGTGGAATCTGACACACACACACACACACACACACGCACACACACACACATACACAAAGACAGACAGACACACACACAAACAAAGACAGTCACACACACAGGCAGATAAACACAAAACACCCTCTGGCAATGTCCTCACATGACGGAGCTAAGATGAAAATAGACCTGCATTCAGTTCAGGTCACTCCTAGTTACCATCAGTGACTCAATATGATGCCACAAAATATACAGACGCAATCTCAAATCAAAGTGTATTGGTCACTATGTATCATGTACCGTGTATCTGTCTTTTGTGTACTTTTGTTGTGGCATTTTGCACCTGCCCTGTGTTTTGTTGTTGTAGCTGCTTGACAAAGAAATTTCCCCCTCGGGGATCAATAAAGTACCTACCTACCTACCTACCTACCTACCTACCTACCTACCTACCTACCTACCTACCTACCTACCTACCTACCTACCTATCTATCTATCTATCTATCTATCTATCTATCTATCTATCTATCTATCTATCTATCTATCTATCTATCTATCTATCTATCTATCTATCTATCTATCTATCTATCTATCAATCAATCATACACATATTTAGCAGATGTTATTGCGGGTGTAGTAAAATGCTTGTGTTTCTAGCTCCAACAGTGCAGTAATATCTAACATTTCACAACAATACACACAAATCTTAAAGTAAAATAATGGAATTAAGAAATCTATAAATATTAGGACGAGCAATGTCAGAGTGGCATTGACAAAAATACAGTAGAATAGTATAGATTGTATACATATAGATGAGTAAAGCAAAAATACATAAACATTATAAGTGACTAGTGTTCCATTATTAAAGTGGCCAGTGATTCCAAGTCTATGTACATAGCAGCCTCTAAGGTGCAGGGTTGAGTAATAGGGTGGAAGCCGCCTAGTGATGGCTATTTAACAGTCTGATGGCCTTGAGATAGAAGTTGTTTTTCAGTCTCTCGGTCCCAGCTTTGATGCACCTGTACTGACCTCGCCTTCTGGATGATAGTGGGGTGAACATGACGTGGCTCAGTTGGTTGTTGTCCTTGATGATCTTTTTGGCCTTCCTGTGACATCGGATGCACAGCCTACACGCCATTTACCAGCGGTTTCCAACCCTGTTCCTGGGGAACTACCCTCCTGTAGGTTTTCGCTCCAACCCCAGTTGTAACTAACCTGATTCAGTTTATCAACCAGCTAATTATTAGAATCAGGTGTGCAAGATTGGGGCTGGAGTGAAAACCTACAAGATGGTAGCTCTCCAGGAAGAGGGTTGGATAGACTGTCAAAATGCTTCTGTGAGATTTCTCAGAGATTTGTTGCTGATATAACAGAACAAAAAAAACCTTGTGACACATGTGAATCCTGTTATTTTAGTGAGCGACTGTGACAATACGCCTCCGTACACACACAGCGCAGGAAGTGTGTTTCACAGAACACATCAGGTGGGCAGGTTCAGGTTGGCGGTTTGCATCCTGTGACCGGCATACAGGTGGTTGGGAGGAGAGTGTGAGGGTGTGAAAAACACTTCCCGCGCTGTGTACGTACGGCGGCGTATTGTCACTGTCGCTCACTAAAATAACAGGATTCACTTGTGTTAACTTCTTACTGCCTAGGTTTTACATTTCAGACATTTAGCAGACACTCATATCAAGAACAACTTAACAGTTAGTGCATTCATCTTAAGATAGCTAGGTGATACAACCAGATATCACAGTCGTAGTAAGTACATTTTTCCTCAATAGAGAAGTTATCATCGAAGCTGGTGCTAGGGCTGTTGCGATGATCGTATTACCGCCACACCGGCAGTCAAGAGTCATAACCACAGTCAAATTCGACATGACCGTTGAGTCATGGTTATCTCCTCTAATGCACTCTGTACATACCTTAGTAGTAGCCTACCCAACTTGCTAGGTCGCTAATGGCCTTGTACTAAGGGCTCTATTGTCCCTCTAACCACTCTAACATCAATGCAAATGCAATCAAAAATCACATCAAACACTTATCCTCAAAACAGTATGCGTATTTAAACCTCACCTCACTGTGATTGATCAATTTGAAGAAAGAAGTTCAACAGCAGGTTAAAACTGAGTGGAAAACATGGTCGTTGTGGGTGTTGTTTCAAAGCCTAACAACGAAATGGACAGTGCTTTCTCAAGGTAATGATTAATTCAAAACACACATATGCATATTAGAGTTTATGCATAAGCATAGGCCTATAGTGTATATAAGCCTAAGTCTGAAAAAAAAACCTGAATTAAAATAATGATTGTGCCTTCATACAATACTTAGCATCAGCATATTACACGGCAGAAAAACATTAAACAAATACTGATTTAAGATATCTAGCCTAAATTAATCAATTTCAGATAAAGCCTGCAATTATAGTGAATTTGTTTTAGATTTTGAATAGCCTACTAATAGGGCATTTTTTAAAATGTTCATAATTAATAGACTGACACATTACCTTAAACTACAGAATATCTCACCACCATGAGTTTCCATATCCTCCCCTCTCTCCTTCATTCCTTTCTCCAGCACGCAGAGAGAGGGGCTGTCAACAGTTAAATGAAACATGTTTTGTTCTGAAAACATGTTACTATTCATGTTGCCGAACATATTTCACTCGGTTTCCCAAATTAAGCACTGTGTAGTTGCAGGAACAGGGTTGGAGAGCCCATGTCATGCAGAGTTTGGGCAGAATATCACCTGTGGCGCAGCAAAATTACCGGAGTAGCCTACCCAACATGAGTGAAAAATAAACTGGCGGGAAAGTTGCTTCCATTCGCTATTCCAGTGCATATGGATTACGTCTTTTTTTTATTGCCCCATTTGATAATGGGCCATTCCATACCGAAATAATATACAAACGCAACATGCAACAATTTCAATGATTTTATTGATTTTCAGTCAACTGAAATAAATTCATTTGGCCCTAATCTATGTATTTCACATGACGCAGCCACTTGGGAGCAGGCCCACACACTGGGGAGCCAGGCCCAGCCAATCAGAATTTGTTTTTCCCCACAAAAGGTTTAGGGTTAATTACAGACAGAAATACTTCCACACCCTATCCTCACTGGGACGGCCTTAAAGTCAGCCTCCCTCCAAATACACTGTACCCGAGTCATCCGAGTTCAAGTACAGAGACAGACACTGTACATCACTGGGAAAGGGACAACCAAAGGGGAATTGAATTTGAATGGGGGTGGGGTGGGCAGTACAGTTCATGAGGGGGTGATGGGAACTGACTGGGAATAGGGACGGGCAGAGGAAGTTCCACTGGTTGTTGTGGTCCTTTGTCGGGTCACCCAGTGTCAACTCCAAAATAGAGGTACAGTATACTGACACAGCTATATCTATAGTGGGGGAAAAAACATCCTCATAAGGCTATCTTTCTGAGGAGGGCTTCCTGCATATCTAATTTCTGTATTACATTATGTATGGTGAAGCCCTGTGAGGTGTTTCTCCGTCCTGTCACACAGAGGGGGAGAAGGTCTGTGTGATGCAGACAGTGAAAACAATGCATTGGATTCAACCCAAGCAGAGAAAGATATCAGCCATTTTAGTACAGAATCTACCCATTTAGTACAGACTATCAACCTGAGACATCACCTCATATGTTATTCTTCCACACACTGTCTGGCAGGCAGTCTTGAAGCAGAGCTTCTTAGTATGTATAGAGTACAGCCAGTACTGTGAGGTGCATGTATAATTTACAGTGTACAACATAGTGAAAGACAAGCATAGGGTGTGACTGAGGGTATATCAGGATTCCCCTTTGTCTGAGAGGTTTGCTGAGGTGCAGGAAAAGTGATTGGAGCGATGCCTCCCCTCCTCTCCTCTCCCCTTTACCACTCCCATCAACCTGTCCAAAGTGATAAGGACAGACTGTCTCTGTGGACTTCAACCCATCCAAGGTGATAAGGACAGACTGGGTCAGACAGGCCAAACTGTGGAGAGAAGGATGAATGTCCCTCCGTCTATTGCTTTTATTGTCTCTCTCATTCTGTATTCTCACTATATTGAGCTTTCCCTCCTTTATGCATCTCTCTCTCTCAATATGTTCTCTCTCGCTCAATGTGGGCGGCAGGTAACCTAGCGGTTAGAGCGTTGGGCCAGTAACCGAAAAGTTGCTTGTTCGAATACCCGAGCCGACAAGGTGAAAAACCTGTCGATGTGTCCTTGAGCAAGGCACTTAACCCTAATTTGCTCCAGGGGCTGACCCTGTAGGTAGGCCGTCATTGTAAATAAGAATTTGTTTTTAACTGACTTGTCTACTTAAATAAAAGTTAAATGTTCTTTTCTCTCTCATTATGCTCTCTCGCTTTTCTCTCTCTCTTATGCCTGCTGTATTTAAAAAGTGATCATTTGAAACAGGTCATATATGCTAGATAGACTTTCTCAAATCATCAATAGCCTACAGTTGCATCATGAAGCCCATACAGTATATATTTTGATGTCTAATGCATTCTAAGGTTTGTATCATTCACAACTAAAGATACCAAATAACTCTAAATCTAGCATATAGGACCCGTTTCAAATGATCACTTCTATGCTCAACATAGCCACTTCAAATGCGCACAGTCGCACATTCTATTTTATTCAGCCAAGTTCAAATATATTCTTCTCACTATAAAATTAAGTTAATATAAAATAATGGCACAGGACTTAAGCATATCTTGTCTGCTAAATGAACAAGCCTACAGCTGTCACGGCGTGGTGTAGAGCTCGACCAAGGCGCGGCGCAGTTATAGTTTGACGTCCTTTTATCAAGCGAACTTTGCAAACAAAACAATGAACGTACCACAACCGTAACCGTAACCTGCGTATCCGATCACAGTGAACGTTAACACTACAATAACCCACAACACAGGTGGGAAAAGGAACAAACTAAATAGGGTACCCAATTAGCGGTAACGCATAACAGCTGCCTCTAATTGGGGACCAAACACTAATTGGGGACCAAACACAAATACCCACAAAGAGGCTTCCCTATGGTCAGGACCTGACAACAGCCTATGGCATCGTGCATAGCCAGATAATAGGCCAACTCTTATTCTGTTCTAGACCTGCCTAAAATAAATAATGAATTTACTGTGATATATATTCAATTAATTTATTAGGCTTAAAAAAATGTAGATGTTCCAAAGGTGCGAATCAGAGGATTGTATGTTGCTTGTATGAGTGGAGCCTGGAGATGCTAAACATGTTTATGTTAATTAACGGTCAATTACTGTGAGACCGGAAGTCTTTTGCGTGACAATAACCGGCTGACAAAATGTCATGCCCGCCACAGCCCTAGTTGGTGCTTGTTGGAAAAGTCAAGTGCAAGGTTTTGTTTTTCTGTCGTATCAGCAACACACCGTAGATTGGTGGACACCTTACAGAAAAGCAAAAATACAGAAGCATTTTGACAGTTACATACTGTAGACCAGGGCTCTCCAACCCTGTTCCCGGAAAGCTACCTGTAGGTTTTCACTCCAACCCTAATATAGCACACCTGTTTCTAATAATTAGCTGGTTGATAAACTGAACCAGCTTAGTTACAACTGGGATTGGAGCGAAAACCTACAGGAGGTTAGTTCTCCAGGAAAAGGGTTGGAGATCCTTGGTATACAGAGTTTAGGCTGTAGATTGCGTCTATATATTTTGTGGCATCATATTGAGTCACTGATGGTAAACTGAATAACTAGGACTGGCTGAACTGAATGCAGGTCTATTTTCATCTTAGCTCCGTCATGAGGCCATTGCCAGAGGGTGTTTTGTGTGTGTTTGTCCGCCTGTCTGTCTATGTCTGCCTGTGTGCGTGTGTGTCTGTCTTTGTGTGTGCGTGTGTGTGTCCCTCTTTGTGTATGTGGGCGTGTGGCTCAGAATACCTCATCACCTTGTCAGTGTGCCTGCCACCAATGGTTGCAACAACCCTGTGTGTAAGAGCCTAGATGAGCGCCACAACCACACACACACGCGCACACACACACACACACACACACACACACACATACACACACATAAGCAATCAGACAGGGATTTACCCTACCAGACAGAGAAAACTATACACAAAATATTTTGTTTTCCTATTCCACACTTCTGAACAGTCCTGGTTGTTAATGAGAGAACAGTCCTGTTTGTTAATGAGAGAACAGTCCTGGTGGTTAATGAGAGAACAGTCCTGTTTGTTAATGAGAGAACAGTCCTGGTGGTTAATGAGAGAACAGTCCTGGTTGTTAATGAGAGAACAGTCCTGGTGGTTAATGAGAGAACAGTCCTGTTTGTTAATGAGAGAACAGTCCTGGTTGTTAATGAGAGAACAGTCCTGATTGTTAATGAGATAACAGTCCTGGTGGTTAATGAGAGAACAGTCCTGGTTGTTAATGAGAGAACAGTCCTGGTTAAACAAACAACTAAAGCATCCATTTCTTCACCCAGGCCAGGTCCGTTCAGAATGAGGTTGAAGCTACATATCTCCTCTCCGCACCACATACACACCCTATCCCCACAGCCTCCCTCCAAATACACTGTTCCCGAGTACAGAGACAGACACTGTACATCACTGGGAACAACCAAAGGGGAATTGAATGGGGGTGGGGCGGGCAGTACAGTTCATGAGGGGGTGATGGGAACTGACTGGGAATGGGGACGGGCAGAGGAAGTTCCACTGGTTGTCCTTTGTCGGGTCATCCAGTGTCAACTCCAAAATAGAGGTACAGTATACTGACACAGCTATATCTATAGTGGGGGGAAAAACATCCTCTTTCTGAGGAGGGCTTCCTGCATATCTAATTTCTGTATTACATTATGTATGGTGAAGCCCTGTGAGGTGTTTCTCGGTCCTGTCACACAGAGGGGGAGAAGGTCTGTGTGATGCAGACAGTGAAAACAATGCATTGGATTCAACCCAAGCAGAGAAAGATATCAGCCATTTTAGTACAGAATCTACCCATTTGGTACAGACTCTATCAACCTGAGACATCACCTCATATGTTATTCTTCCACACACTGTCTGGCAGGCAGTCTTGAAGCACAGCTTCTTAGTATGTATAGAGTACAGCCAGTACTGTGAGGTGGATGTATAATTTAGTGTACAATTTAGTGTACAGCATAGTGAAAGTCAAGCATTGGGTGTGACTGAGGGTATATCAGGATTCCCCTTTGTCTGAGAGGTTTGCTGAGGTGCAGGAAAAGCGATTGGAGTGATGCCTCCCCTCCTCTCATCTCCCCTTTACAACTCCCATCAACCCGTCCAAGGTGATAAGGACAGACTGTCTCTGGGGACGTCAACCCATCCAAGGTGATAAGGACAGACTGTCTCTAGGGACTTCAACCCATCCAAGGTGATAAGGACAGACTGTCTCTGGGGACTCCTGAACGCCAGAGCGCTCCGGGGCAGACAGACCAAACTGTGGAGAGAAGGATGAATGTCCCTCCATCTATTGCTTTTATTGTCTCTTTCATTCTGTATTCTCGCTATCTTTAGCTTTCCCTCCTTTATGCACCTCTCTCTCTCTCTCGCTCTCTCTCTCTCTCAATATGTTATCTCTCGCTATCTCTCTTTCCCTTGCTCTCTCTCTCATTATGTTCTCTCTCTCTCTCTTTTCTCTCTCTCTCTCATTATGCTCTCTCTCTTTCTCGCTCTCTTTCTTTCCCTCTCTTTTCTCTCACTCTTTCTTTCTCTCTTTCCCTTTCTTTCTCTTTCTCTTATGCCTGCTGTATTTGCAACATTACATTTTACAGTAGTATTTGTAGTTTAATTGTTAAGTTGCTGAGAATATTGTTTAGAATAGTGAGGTAATATTGTACTTGCAACTTTTATGTAATGACTTACTGCTGCCTGTTTTGGCCAGGACGCTCTTGGAAAATAGATTTTTAAACTCAATGTGCCCTTCCTGGTTAAATAAAGGTTTAATAAAAAAAAAAAAAAAAAAAAAAAAAAAAAAAAGAATATATATATATATATATATATATATATATATATATATATATACAGTGGGGAGAACAAGTATTTGATACACTGCCGATTTTGCAGGTTTTCCTACTTACAAAGCATGTAGAGGTCTGTAATTTTTATCATAGGTACACTTCAACTGTGAGAGACGGAATCTAAAACAAAAATCCTGAAAATCACATTGTATGATTTTTAAATAATTAATTTGCATTTTATTGCATGACATAAGTATTTGATCACCTACCAACCAGTAAGAATTCCGGCTCTCACAGACCTGTTAGTTTTTCTTTAAGAAGCCCTCCTGTTCTCCACTCATTACCTGTATTAACTGCACCTGTTTGAACTCGTTACCTGTATAAAAGACACCTGTCCACACACTCAATCAAACAGACTCCAACCTCTCCACAATGGCCAAGACCAGAGAGCTGTGTAAGGACATCAGGGATAAAATTGTAGACCTGCACAAGGCTGGCATGGGCTACAGGACAATAGGCAAGCAGCTTGTTGAGAAGGCAACAACTGTTGGCGCAATTATTAGAAAATGGAAGAAGTTCAAGATGACGGTCAATCTCCCTCGGTCTGGGGCACCATGCAAGATCTCACCTCGTGGGGCATCAATGATCATGAGGAAGGTGAGGGATTAGCCCAGAACTACACGGCAGGACCTGGTCAATGACCTGAAGAGAGCTGGGACCACAGTCTCAAAGAAAACCATTAGTAACACACTACGCCATCATGGATTAAAATCCTGCAGCGCACGCAAGGTCCCCCTGCTCAACCGTGAAGCATGGAGGTGGAAACATCATTCTTTTGGGATGCTTTTCTGCGTGCAAACCTGTTCAAGAACTACAGGAAACGTATGATCTCTGTAATTGCAAACAAAGGTTTCTGAACCAAATATTAAGTTCTGCTTTTCTGATGTATCAAATACTTATGTCAAGCAATAAAATGCAAATTAATTACTTAAAAATCATACAATGTGATTTTCTGGATTTTTGTTTTAGATTCCGTCACTCACAGTTGAAGAGTACCTATGATAAAAATTACAGACTTCTACATGCTTTGTAAGTGGGAAAACCTGCAAAATCGGCAGTGTATCAAATACTTGTTCTCCCCACTGTATATATAAAACAGGTAGGTTATTTGGGGTCAGGTTCAGACTTGTGTTGATGTACTCATGAAATGGCAGCTATCATGAATATTTAATCAGTAATTTGCCATATTCTACTCAATTTAGGACTTTATCCTGTGTGTGTGTGCGTGTGTGTGTGTGTGTGTGTGTGTGTGTGTGTGTGTGTGTGTGTGTGTGTGTGTGTGTGTGTCAGTGAGAGAGTACTGACTATGCAGCATCACATGATTCACTGTGTGTTTTTTGACTGGCTCTGGCAGACTGATAACAACTCAGGGTCATCCAAGTCCCACCTCATCCTCTTTTCAAAACAATGATGTAAGTCCGCTTCCCCGGAATCCGATGTTGTGCTAAAAATGTTCCACTCTCAATTGTGACAGTTACTGGTGCAATCAATCCCCCTTTCCCCATCATGTGACCATAAACAAGGAAAGATAAGGAAAAGCAAAGGACCTTATTAAGATCAGATGCAAGCAACAGGGAAGGGAGTGACACCACATTTCAGATTGAAAGATTTAAATATTAATAGATGGCCAGAAGGGGTGGACCTAAGAGGTTCATGCATGGCACTGAAACTAAATCCATTTTATTAAATCTAATTTGAATCAATCCATAAAAACATTAGGTCATTCAATCAGTGATTCAAAAACTTTTTTTTTTTTTTTAAATCAGGCGTTCATCTGCATTTGTTAAGATTTAATTGGTGTTTGTAGCCTAACACGTGGGGAGCAGAGCGACATCTAGCCGTGACACAGTTCTCTATGGAAATTCTCATAGTAGCCTATTTCAATAGCTGAGCATGTCCCGGCGGCTTACTGACATCTAGCAAGAACAAAAAATGTCCATGTGCAATCTATTTCTCGTTTTCGTGCGTTAAACTCAATATTGCATTATTCCAAGTCACCAATTCATTGAAAATTCGTAATTAAATGTATTTCTATAACGGCCAAGGGCGGAATTCGAGCTACTCGATGTGATCCTTTGTCCCGCTCTGCTCCGCAAAATGACAGTGCTCTTATCGTTTGAAAGCTCAAGTCATAATTGACCATGCAGCGACCACTCAGCCTCGTTCGAAAACATTCCCCGCACAACAAAGCGCACTGTCACAGCTCTGCACAATGGGACGACCACCTCAATGTATATATAGCAAAACGAAGTCTAAACTGATAATCCCAACAAACAAAAAAATCACGCGTGTCCATGCATATTTAGGTAATGCATGCATATGTATGCTTTTATATCAACAAAGAACGTATGGGAAATGTAATACATAAGCAGAAAAAAATCACTACAAATGGAAAAATGCAATAAAGGGAAAGGGACGCAATCTAACCTAAAGCCATAATGTAATTAGATATAGGCCTAGGTAATAAAGCAGTAATAAGCTCACCTTAACTTTCCGCTGTTTTCTTGCACGTCAGCGCTCCGTCGGTCTCTTACAAATTAGATTGATTCCACATGGTGACTTCAGCATCACCCACTCCAAACTGCTGAAAGCGCGTGTTTAGTAATAGTCATCAATATTTCGTATTACAACGTGTAAAGCGTGGTTGGGCCTACTCTGTGTTACGACTGCTCTAAGTGAATGTAACCGTTTTTGAAAAACAGCGTGCAGCTTCCTCCTCTGCTGTTTGTATCCCTCGTATGAAACGCTTTCTCCCAACTCTACATTGTTGACATTCGAGCGCTGACGTCACCATGTCCCTCATTCACAACATTGCGCTGTACAGAAATTACGCCACAGCCCCGTCGATTTGACATTTTACTCCAAATGGGTGGCGCACTTGGGGTTGGTGAATTGCCTTTATAACCATGTCACCGTAAATCCCGTTATTAGGCTATATAAGTGTGTGATTCACCGTGGACCAAGGCGCGGGAGGATGGCTAGGGATAATGAAGAGCCTACAAATGATGATTATATGAACCACCACCAATAGGCTAAAATAACATACTCTGGATACCTGTCATCATGCCAACCCGAAGACATAAAGAAATATAGCCACCACCTAGGACACAGAAAGCATGATCTCATCCTGCTACAGATCCATGACTGACTGACTGAACAGTAGCCTACTCCGAGTCAATATTCACATCATAAAAAGGAATTCCCCTCGACCACACCCACAAATTGGGGAAAACAGACATTCTTTCCCATTTACCCCAGTTGTAAAAAAGACTTCGTCGTCTATTTTATGTTATACCGAAATAACAAAACATACAGAAAAGCTGCTGTGTTATACAATATACATGTAACCTGGAAAAAAAAATACAGACCTATGGTTCGCAATGCTCCCACATAGGGAAACAGATCGTGCGAGATGAGCCCTGTGGCTTCAGGCTATTCTACGTTGGAGAGTGGAAAATGTGGGGATCCGGTAGGCCACACATAGCTATGTGTGTGGAAAACGTTTCGTCACAGGTAAGCCTTCAGAAAGTATTCATACCCCTTGATTTATTCCACATTTTGGTTGTGTTACTTCCAGAATTCAAGATTGAATCTATGTTTTTTCTCACCCATCTACACACAATAAGTGAAAACATGTTTTTAGAAATGTTTGCAAATTTATTGAAAACAAAATACAGAAATATCTAATTTACAGAAGTATTCACACCCCTGAGTCAATACATTGTAGAAGTGGCAATTAAGCCTTTGGCGGCAATGTTCAAGTCTTTCTACAGATTTTCAGTGGGATTAAATTCTGGGCATTGGCTGGGCCACTCAAGGACTTTCACATTCTTGTTCTGAAACCATTCCAGCGTTGCTTTGGCTGTATGCTTGGAGTCATTGTCCTGTTGGAACACAAATCTTTACCCCCAGTCTAAGGACGTTTGCACTTTGAAGCAGGTTCTCATTAAGGATTTCCCTGTATTTGAATCCATTCATTGTTCCGTCTATCCTTACCAGTCTCCCAGTCCCTGCCTCTGAAAAGTATCCCCATAGCATGATTCACAGTAGGGATGGTGTTAGACGGGTGATGAGCTGTGCCTGTTTTTTTCTCCAGACATAGCGCTTTTCATTCAGGCCAAATAGTAAATGTTTTGTCTCAGACCACAGAATCTTTTGCCTTGTGATCTCAGGGTCTTTCAGGTGCCTTTTTGCAAATTCCAGGTGTGCTGCCGTGTGCCTTTTTATCAGGAGTGACCTCCTTCTGGCCACTCCCCCATAAAGCCCAGATTTGTGAAGTTCTGTAGAGACTGTTGTCCTTCTGGCAGGTTCTCCCATCTTAGCCAAGAAACTCTGTAGTTCTGTCAGAGGGTTCATTGGGTTCTTGGTCACCTCCCTGACCAAGGTCCTTCTTGCCTGTTTGCTCGGATGGCCAGGTATAGCAGAGTCTGGGTAGTTCCATATTTTGCCAATTTCCCAATGATAGAGACTACTATGCTCTTGGAAATTTTCAACACTCTATAAATAGTTTTATACCCTTCCCCAGATCGAGTACACTGAGTGTACAAAACATTAAGAATGCCTTCCTAATATTGAGTTGCACCCCCATCGTTGCCCTCAGAACAGCCTCAATTTGTTGGGACATGGACTCTACAAGGTGTTGAAAGGTATAACAAGAACTGGAGACTGCGTCCGACTTGTTTTCAACGTAATCTACTCACGTTCGCATACAGAGATTCATGGACTGCTTATATCCGGGTTATATCCGGTTTATATGGACCAACATCACGTGTGCACTAGCACTTAGTGCGCACAGGGAGCAGCGATGACATCATCACGCCATCCAAAAACATGGCAGACATTATTATTTTACCATTATTTAACTAGGCAAGTCAGTTAAGAACAAATTCTTATTTACAATGACAGCCTACACCGGCCAAACTCTGACGACGCTGGGCGAATTGTGCGCTGCTCTATGGGACTCCCAATCCCGGCAGGTTGTGATACAGTCTGGATTCAAACCAGGTTGTCTGTAGTGACACCTCTAGCACTGAGATGCAGTGTCTTAGACCACTGCGCCACTTGGAAGCCCCATTGGATGTATCTGAGTATCTGAGCATTAAGGCCTGTGAACAAGGCTTTAGTCACCCACAGAGAAACATCCAGACATCCTATTTCAAGATAATTGTTCCAGGCTGTAAGACAGAATATGTGAGTCTCCACTATAGCAAGAGTCTCACCTGGACAAAAAAAACAGAGCTACATTTCATATGAATGATCCATTATTGACAATTATAATTTCATTCAGAAGTTATGGCCATATATTTCATAATTAGCCAGATATGATTCAGAGGTTGAGAGACTGTCCTCTCCTCTGCATTATTCAGAAACATAGGCCTATTGGTTCAGTATGGAGGCTGCATTAGTCAGGCAGAGAGAGCATGATTTCTAATATAGAGACAGCAGATCCCCAAGGAGCTGGCAAGCTATTACGTTTTATCAGGTTGCCACAGACTTGCTGCTCCTGGTGCCCATTTATTTTCCCTGGGTGGTATTCAGATCAGCCCACATTCTCAATGTCAAGTGGTATAAATAACCAAAGCTGATTCTATCTGCTCAACAGCAGGAAATTATGTACAAAGTGGTAATGCAAGGAGCAAGTGATGGGGATGATCACACATGGTTCAAATGCAGTGTAAAATTGACAAGACACACATTTTTGAAAATTCTCAGATTTTGCTTTGCTAGTCATGTCCCATATATGCTACTGCCAAACATGCATTTCTACAACAGATACTGGAGACAAAATAGACAGGGAGACACAATTGCACACAGTAAAACTGACAAGGCTCTCAGAACACTAAACAACAGGAGACCATGGCCTACACTTGAACATGACCTGAAATTGAACAAGACATTTCTGCAAGCAAATGAAAACAGGAGAGCTCTTGATAAAAGGAAATGGAGGACTAGGCTTAGCCACACTGGGGGGCTTTGAGGAATTAGCCTGTCACCAAACCATGCTGTCAATTCCCTTGTTTCCTCTACTCCTTTCTTTTTAAAGTAGAGATAACAGATGACAAAGCTTGGTTTGGTGACAGACAAGCTTGTTATTTTTCTTGATGGAAACATGTAGGCTACATTCCTGCGTGGGCAGGTTGGTGGGTTGGGACCTGGGTTCAAACTCTGTCCAAATGTTTTTTTTATGACTGAATGATTTTATGGAAGCATTCATACACAGAATGTGAAATTGGACAACCATATCCAATTATTGCATTCCAAGATTATCATACTCCATTTTTGACCTAATTAAGCTACTGAAATATGATGGTAACTATGGAAACAGTTTCAAGTAAATTGGTTTTGCAAATATCTATTATACATACTGCACACATTTTTTATTTTATTTTTGGATATAACTTCTTACTCAGAAACAAGTCAATGTTAGGGTCAAAGACAAAGCATATTCACCATGCAGGGCAAGTGACTGTATGAAGACTAGGGTTGCACATTTTGGGGAATATTCAGAGGTGGAAACTTTCTGTGGGAATTAACGGGAATATATGGGAGTTAACAGCAATATATGGGAATTAACTGAAATATATGCAAATTAATATTAATACCATTTAAATGTAGATGTTTTTTGCATTGGTTATATTTTCCATATCATATGGAGACAGAAACATAAACCTTTAACCTTATCATAAGTAGACATAATTGCAAACGATAAAATCCATCCAATAGAAATAAAAAAACTATTTAGTTACGAATTGAACTTCAATTAAATGAGTTGACTCTTCACATGGGATGATTTCACTAAACAACAGAAGAAGGGGAATATTGAATGATCCCCAATGATCCATCGCATCTCCCAAAAACTTTTTCAACACTAAAGCTTTGGTTATCTTTCTCTCAGGCTTCCATGTCTTCTCCCTGGACCTCCTCAATGTCCACCTCTTGAACATCAGACTCTGAGGCCTCATCTTCACTGTCACTTTCCAACCTTGTTGAGGATGGCTCGTTGTCAGGCTCAAAATGCCTCAGATTTGCCCGGATGGCCACCAATTTTTCAACCCTTGTATTGGTCAGCCTGTTGCGTGCTTTGGTGTGTGTGTTCCCAAACAAGGACCAGTTGCGTGACTGAGGCGGATGATGGAAGCAACAGGGGAAAGAGCATCAGATCCACAAAGTCCCTTCCACCAGGTGGCTGATGAGATATGTTGGCATTTTTGATGAATTTAAGCAAAATTCCCAAAATTTTACCAGAACGTTTCCGTCCATTTGCAACCCTAATGAAGACCAGGTGGCAACCATATCCCTCAGGTTAATGTCAGGCAGCTCATCATACTCTAGCCACAACATTTACCTTCCAGAGAACAACATAACATTTTCAGGAAAGAAACAACAAATGAATGCTCCATGTGATGAAGATACTGTAGTCGTTTTCTTACTATAACTGTATTTTCACAGTAGCTTAGCAGCTTGTAACAGGAATTCCAGGAATGACTGAGAGTGAGCTCATCAGTCTTCTTAGTCAACACAAGCCAGTCATGTTAGTCACTAGTCAGTGATATAGCCGTTATCCTCACTTCACTGCGGACAAAGCAAACCCCTTCTATCGTAACTGTGCTGTTTCAACTGGGAAACACAAAAACATACTTCAGAAACATAAAAAAATGTTTCAGATTTTGTTCCATACCTTCCTCATATACTTAATTTACACTGAACGAAACACAACATGTAAAGTGTTGGTGGTCTCATGTTTCATGAGATGCAATAAAAGATCCCAGAAATGTTCCATACATATCAAGAAGCTGGTTAAACAGCATGATTATTACACAGGTGCCACTTGTGCTGAGGACAATAAAAGGCTACTCTAAAATGTGTTTTGTCACACAACACAATGCCACTCACGTCTCAAGTTGAGGGAGCGTGCAATTGGCTTGAATGTCCGCAGAGCTGTTGCCAGAGAATTTAATGTTAATTTCTCTACCATAAGCCGCGTCAAACGTCATTTTAGAGAATTTGGTAGTATTTCCACGTGTTACCACGCCAGCCAAGGACCTGCACTTCCGGCTTCTTCACCTGCGGGATCATCTGAGACCAGCCACCCGAACAGCTGATGAAACTGAATTTCTGCACAACCTGTCAGAAACCAGGGAAGCTCATCTGCATGTTGGTCGTCCTCATCAGGGTTTTGACCTGACTGCAGTTGTAACCTACTTCATTGGGCTAATGCTCACCTTTGATGGCTACTGGCACACTGGAGAAGTGCGCTCTTCACCGATGAATCCCAGGTACAACTGTACCTGGCAGTTGGCAGACAGCGTGTATGGCGTCGTGTGGGCGAGCGGTTTTTCAATGTCAAAAATGTGAACGGAGTGTCCCATGGTGGCAGTGGGGTTATGGTGTAGGCAGGCATAAGCTATGGACAACGAACACAGTTGCATTTTATCAATGGCAATTTGAATGCACAAAGATACCGTGACGAGATCCTGAGGCCCATTGTCGTGCCATTCATCCACAGCTATCACCTCATGTTTCAGTATGATAATGCTGGCCCCATCTCGCAAAGATCTCTACACAATTCCTGAAAGCTGAAAATGTCCCAGTTCTTCCATGGCCTGCATACTCACCAGACATGTCACCCATTGAGCATGTTTGGGATGCTCTGGATCGACGTGTACGACAGAATGTTCCATTTCCCGCAAATATCCAGCAACTTCACACAGCCATTGAAGAGGAGTGAGACAACATTCCACAGGCCAGGAGATGTGTCAAATGGTAAATCAAATGATGGTCACACCAGATACTGATTGGTTTTCTGAACCACACCCCTACCTGTTTTTTAAGGTATCTGTGACCAACAGATGCATATCTGTATTCCCAGTCATGTGAAATCCATAGATTAGTGCCTAATGAATTTATTTCAATTCTGATTTCCTTATATGAACTGTAACTCAGTAAAATATATGAAATTGTTGCATGTTGCATTTATATTTTTGTTCAGCGTAGCTTTAAAAGGAGTTCATAACTTTACTAAGTAGTTTTGATAAGCACACGTGAACAGGGGTTACCAAAATTATAAACGCATGACCGAGCACAAAATTGAAAAAGGGTGTCACCAAGTGGTTTCAAAAAAGGGAGAACAAGTCAATTGAAATAAAGGACATATGCGCCGATATTATTCTACAGAATATACAGAATATACCAAAACCATTGAAATCGTACATATTAGGAAATGTTTTATGCAGCCAAGTATACAGGCATTTCAGATCCATTGAGTCACACAAAAAGTACAAATTAAATAAAAAAGATATGCTAGGTCAAAATTACTCATTATGTCCTTTTCTTGTATGCATTACCTTTTAGTTGAGTACTTTTGAAATTTTTAGATAAACAGTGAGCTCCAAATGTATTGGGACAGTGACAGCTTTAATTTGAGGGTAGTTTCATCCATATAGGGTGAACCGTTTAGAAATTACAGCACTTTTTGTAGATAAATTCCCCCTCCCCCCATAGTCCTTCCATTTACAGTTCTATTGGGCACAAAATAATCTGAAACACAACCAAAACAAATAGCAAATATAATCAACACGTTTGTAGAGTCGCATGCTTGATGTAGTCATTGCATGCTAGGAATATTGGACCAAATTAATGTCCCAATACTTTTAATCCCCTAAAATGGGGGTTGGGGACTATGTACAAAAAGTGCTTCATTTCTAAATGGTTCACATGATATGGATGAAAATACCCTTAAATTGCACTTTAATCTCATTTGGAGCTCACTGTACATTCAAAAGTGCATTGACAACGGAGTACCTTTCTGGTTTTGCAAGTCAAAACGCTATTTCAAAAAAATACAGTACAGAGAGTGAGATATAGCCTAAGGCAACTTGTGAACACACACACAGAGGTCAAATAAAGCAAACTAAAGTGTATAACACATTGGTGGAAGTGATACAAAAGTGAAATAATTGACTAAATTAACTAAATAAAAAACACTAATACTGAGTGGTGGTGGCATTCTAAATTTAGAGAATGTCTCAATGATGTAAAACTTTGCTGATTCACCGAACATGGTAAAGTATAGGCTACATAAAATTCATAAAAATATTGTAATTACTTCTCGATGAGACAGTGTAAATGTAAAAGGGAATAAAGATATAAGAATGCTATATAAATTTTAAAAGACGCAAATATATATTAAACAGCCTTTTGTGCACATCTTAGTCATCTCCATACAAAGCTAGCTGTCACAGAGAGGGACAATAAGCTGAGACACTTCTTTCACTACTAGCACCTCTACAACAGCCCTGGGAAGGGGACAGTCATCTGTCACAAGACAGGAAACACCTCAAGTCGTCTGAGGTGTTACTGCAAGTCAGCAACCTTAACAACAGCAACAACGCTCTACAAAAGCCTTTCTGATACTTCCTGGTTGTCACACTAAGGGCAGAAATTAAACTTAGGCACAGATCTAGGATCAGCTTGTCCTACTCAAATCCCAACTTTAAACATTCGGGAGGGGAATACAAAACTGACACAAGATCAATCTCTATAGGCAACTGCATTTTACTTTGGATCTCAACAGCTAAAGTAGGAGATGTTACAGGGCCCCCAGGCTTCCCTTGTTCAACAAGTCCACTGTTCGTCTGGCAGAATAGAATTACTTATTTGCGAGACATGGGTGCAAATGAACTGAGCTGTTGTTGAGATGTCTTGCACAACCTTGTTGTACTGAACGCGGCTCTGGTTTGAAACAGGTGGAGTTTCTTAACTGTACAGGGACCTGAGGGGAGACCTGCTGTGTGCAGTCTGCTGCTGACTGTGGATCAGTTGAGGATCTACAAAAACATTCATAATAGCATGGCTTTCCTCTTTCGCCAATGATCCAAGAACAGTTTAAGCGCAACAGGAAAGAGTTCACTAAATGGCCTGTCTTTTTAGCTGCTCATCCGAAAACAGTTGATGAGCAATATTAAGCATTCAGCCGATCCCAAAACCGCGGAGGGTCGACAGAAGAGACATCACAAAATGGCCACTTGACAGAGTCTCTTTGTCTGTTGCTGATCTGAGGACAGTTCATGGGCAACAGGCACACATAAGGAGGCATTCTAACTCTTCTGTTGCTGACTCTGGATCCGCTCCAGCTTGTTCTTACAAAAGTGGAAGTGGGTGGAGAGACTCTTGTTCTCGTCCAACAGTTTGGTGTGCTCCTGGATCAGACGGGATGTATTCTGCTGCTCCCTCTCGTCCTGGTGCAGCTCGGAGATCAGCTCCTTCCTACACATCACCACCACAAAGGGAGAGATAGCATGTTTAGGTAGCCTAAATTCACTGTAACTGTACAACAAATTACTATACTGTTTTGGAAACAATGTTATTCAATTAAATTCTAATGAATTTACTCATGTTAAGAGTAACTGGTATCACAACAGATACAACAAGTAAACCAGTAAGTCATTAGTCACACTAGAGTAGTGCCATCTGAGGTACAGTGTGTGCACATTGGATGAACATCTTCTGTGAAAGCAAAGCATGCTGGGAAAATATTTATTTATTTTACATTTTGTAGGATGAAATCTCTTGAGATGCACCATCTCATTTTTTCAAGAGTACCCCGCCCCCCCCCAAAAAACGTAGTTACAAGAATAATACGCAATTAGTGAAATAATATATATATTTTTAAGTTGTTGTACAATAACTAATAGGCCTACAACTAATAAAAACTACTGCTACAACTACCAAGAAAATGAAGTATCTATAAAATATACATACATACATAATGTGACTTAAGTGACTATGTGAATACAGTGCCTTCGGAAAGTATTCAGACTACTTTACTTTTTCCACATTTTGTTACGTTACAGCCTTATTCTAAAATGTATAACATTTTATTTTTTCCTCATCAATCTACACACAATACCCCATAATGACAAAGCAAAAATAGGCTTAGAAATGTTTGCAAATGTTCTCCCATCTCCACAGCTCTGTCAGAGTGACCATCGGGTTCTTGGTCACCTCCCTGATCAAAGCCCTTCTACCCCGATTGCTCAGTTTGGACGGGCGAGAGCTCTAGGAAAAGTCTTGGTGGTTCCAAACGTCTTCCATTTAAGAATGATGGAGGCCACTGCATTCTTGGGGACCTTCAATGCTGCAGACATTTTTTGGTACCCTTCCCCAGATCTGTGCCTTGACACAATCCTGTCTCGGATCTCTACGGACAGTTCCTTCAACATCATGGCTTGGTTTTTGCTCCGACATGCACTGTCAACTGTGGGACCTTATATAGACGGTTGTGTGCCTTTCCAAATCCTGTCCAATCAATTGGATTTACCACAGGTGGACTCAATTAGGTTGTAGAAACATATCAAGGATGATCAATGGAAACAGGATGCACCTGACCTCAATTTCGTGTTTCATAGCAAAGAGTCTGAATACTTATGTAAATAAGGTATTTCTGTTTTTTGTTTTTTTATACATTTGCAAGCATTTCTAAAAACCTGTTTTGCTTTGTCATTATGGGGTATTGTGTGTAGATTGCTGAGGCTTTTTTATTTATTTATTTAATCACTTTGAGAAAAACGCTGTAACGTAACCGAATGTGGAAAAAGTCACATTTTGCTGTGTTACAGCCTGAATTAAAAATGTATTAGATATTTTTTTTTACGCACCCATCTAAATTTTTGCAAATGTATTGAAAATGAAATACAAAAATAACTCATATACATAAATATTTTACACCCCTTTGCTAAGCTCAGGTTCAAACAATTTCTAGTGTGTTCTAGAGCACAGTGCTCTCCATCATTGGGAAAGGGAAAAAATATGGAACTACCCAGACTCTGCCGAGAGCTGGCCATCCGGCCAAACTGAGAAACAGGGCAAGAAGGACTTTGATCAGGGAGGTGACCAAGAACCCAATGACCACTCTGACAGAACTCCTTGGCTGAGTCTTTACAGCACCAATCTGGGGTTCATGGGAGAGTGGCCAGATGGAAGCCATTCCTGAGAAAAAGGCACATGACAGCACACCTGGAGTTTGCAAAAAGGCACGTGAAAGACTCTGAGATCATAAGGCAAAAGATTCTGTGGTCTGATGAGACAAAAATGTTACTCTTTGGCCTGAATGGAATGCACTACATCAGGAAAAAAACAGGGTCTTCACCCGTCTAACACCATCCCTTCCGTGAAGCATGGTGGTGGCAACTTCATGCTATGGGGATGCTTTTCAGTGGCAGGAAATGGGAGACTGGTAAGGATAGACCAAACAATGAATGGAGCCAAATACAGGCAAATACTGGATGAGAACTTGCTTCAAAGTGCAAACGACTTTAGACTGGGGCGAAGATTTCCGTTTAAACAGGACAATGACCCTAAGCATACAACCAAAGCAACGCTGGAATGGCTTCAGAACAAGAATGTGAAAGTCCTTGAGTGGCCCAGCCAAAGCCCAGACTTGAATCCCATAGAAAATCTGTAGAAAGACTTGAAGATTGCTGTTCACCGCCGCTCCCTAGATATTTCTTTTTTTATTTCACCTTTATTTAACCAGGTAGGTCAGTTGAGAACAAGTTCTCATTTACAACTGCAACCTGGCCAAGACAAAGCAAAGCAGTGCAACAAAAAAACAAAAAAAACAACAACACAGAGTTACACAGTAAACAAACGTACAGTCAATAACACAATAGAAAATCTATATACAGACTGCAAATGTAGTGCAAAATGCAGTAAGGTTAGGAAGGTAGGACAATAAATAGGCCATAGTGGTGAGATACATTACAGATTAGCATTAACACTGGAATGATGGATGTGCAAATTATGATGTGCAAATAGAGATGCTGGAGTGCAAAATTTGCGAAAACAATAAAATAAATATGGGGATGAGGTAGTAGGGTGGGCTATTTACAGAAGGGCTATATACAGGTGCAGTGATCGATAAGCAGCTTTGACAGCTGATGCTTAAAGTTAGTGAGGGAGATAGGAACCTCTAGCTTCAATGATTTTTGCAATTCGTTCCAGTCATTGGCAGCAGAGAACTGGAAGGAATGGCGGCCAAAGGAGGTGTTGGCTTTGGGGGTGACCAGTGAGATATACCTGCTGGAGCGCAAGCTACGGGTGGGTGTTGCTATGGTGACCAGCGAGCTGAGATAGGGCGGGGATTTACCTAATAAAGACTTATAGATGACCTGGAGCCAGTGGGTTTGGCGACGAATATGTAATGAGGGCCAGCCAACGAGAGCATACAGGTCGCAGTGGTGGGAAGTATATGGGGATTTGGTAACAAAACTGATGACACTGTGATAGACTACATCCAATTTGCTGAGCAGAGTGTTGGAGGCTATTTTGTAAATGACATCACCGAAGTCAAGGATCGGTAGGATAGTCAGTTTTAAAATATAACTTAACAAATCTTGAGAAAATCTGCCAAATCCCAAATTCAGATGTGCAAAGCTGATATAGACATACACAAGACAACTCAAAGCTGTAAATCACCTCCAAAAGGTGCTTCTACAAAGTATTAACTCCGGGGTGTGAATACTTATGCATATTAGATATTTCTGTACTTTACGTTCAATAAATTAGCAAACATTTCTAAAAACATGTTTTTTTACTTTGTGATTATGGGGTGAGATTTCAGGCTGTAACACAACAAAATGAATAAATGAATACTTTCTGAAGCCACTGTACATATGGTAATATGTCACATACTTTCTTTGGGTGAGCAGGGTGATTTCAGTCTGCACTTTAAGGTACTCCTGGGCCATTCTGCAGTGTTGCTCAAACACAGCCATGGACTCTTTGGAGTTAGAGAACGGGGCCAGGGGCTAAACACAACCCAGAAACACATGTCACCATCATGCACTTACAATTTATCACATTGTTCTTATGTAATGTACAGTACTTCACTTTTTTAAAACATATTTCAAGTAAAAGGACACATGAAATCCCCAAAAAAGGTAGTATGTAGGCTTTTAGATAGTATTCAGCTGGTTGGTTATCAGTAGCAATAGGATTTAGTATCAGTCGGCATTGAGGATGAATGGAGAAAGAACCTCATTCCTACAGTACCTGCAGCTGGTGAACCAGAGTCAGATAAGCCATGGGGATGGAGCTGTCCAAACCATTAATATCTGAGAACATAGAAAAACATACTGGTTAGCATAACATGTATACTGTATGTTGTACGGTACTGCCCCCTGGTGAACACTGCAGTGACATATTGGGCCAGACATACAGTAGTTTCCGGTCATATAACATCTTTGGTAAGCTGGCTCTATTGCGACAACCAATACTAAATAGAGCCCATACCTGTGGGACTGATAGGCACCCTCAGCTCTGGCCCCGATTGGCCAGCACATTGCCCTTTGATCTCAGTGGGGGCAGGACTCTGGGTACGCTCACGCTCAGGCAGGCTTTCCACACTAGCCCTTCTGGACAAGGACAGGCTGGGGCGTAATGTACCACCCTGAGAAGGAACATGAACAGCATGAACATTGGTATGGATGGGATAACGTATTAATCCAACAATAACTGCATTAGCTTTGATGGTTTGAACTAAAGTGGAAATCTAGCTTCAATGCTTTTCAGGGTGTCATCTCTTCCTTGACAGTAACTGCATTACCTTTGATGGTTTGAACTGAAGTGGAAATCTAGCTTCAATGCTTTTCAGGGTGTCATCTCTCCCCTGACAGTTTGTTCCGTGTTCCATGTTGCCTTCAGTTCTGTAGCTGTTGATAGTGTTGTCTGCATAGGAACCTACAGAAGACCGCATGCCGTTTTAAAAATAAACTTCTGCAATAACAGAATCTTCTGAACTTCATTAATATGCATTTCGAAAGCAATTACTACATAGCATAATGTTAATACAATGTAAAGTGTCACCAACTGTTTATATAATCCGTCAACCTTCATAGAGTATCTAAATCTATGGGACTGACCTGTGCTTGTGGCTGAGGAGGAGCCACTCCTACTGTTGCCTGGACACTGGTGAGGGTCCTGGAGCGGCTCATCAGACCCTGGGAAGCACTGCAGACACATGGAGGAAGAGTACACAATGCTAACAGGAATGGCCGATCTAAAACCAAACGCTCTTAAAACTGTGGAACACAGACACCATTTGATAATAACTAAGAAATAAGTTGTTCAATTGCAGGTTATTATGGGAGTATGAAGTTCGGACCACATGGGTCTTGTGGGGTTTTCCAGTATTGTACCTTCATTAGGCTTGCCATGGTGTTCTTGACCTCCTCCATGGAGGGCCTCTGGGCAGGGTCTTTGTCCCAGCAGTGTGTCATCAGATTCTCGATGGACTCCGGGAGGTCCTTTATCAGGGGGGGCCGAGTCCCTGAGAACCCATACAAGAGACTGGCATGTCAGTAGGGGGGTATGTCAATAGCCTAGTGGCTTCCTCTACTCATCTAACAACTAGGTGAGGTTTTCTTTCAAACCTATATTTCACTTCACCACACATACATTTTGAGGTTTCGGTTTTATTCCTCTGTGTGTATGTAACTACACTAAGCGTCTATGGCTCGGTAACCTCTCACCTCTGTGCACGGCCCACATGATGCAGAAGGCCGATCCTCCAATCTCGTCAAAGGGCTTTCTACGAGTAATCACCTCCCACAGGATGATGCCCCAGCTGAACACATCACACTTCTCACTGTAGTTACTGCCTGGACAACAGAGCCACAGAGAGAGATACAGGTGAGTGAAGGAATACAGGTTAGAGTGAGACCCTAGAGACAGAGAGACTTGGTGCTTGGTCCATTTTGGTCTTTTGCTTTTGAATGAAAGGAGGAAAACCCCTTGCTAAAGGTTACTTGCCTTCAAACACTTCTGGTGCCATCCAGGCTGCACTTCCTTTGTTGTTGGTCATGTGTGTCTGGATGTCACAGGCTGTCCCAAAGTCACAGATCTTCAACACTGTGCCACCCTGTACAAGTAGCAGACTGAAACACATTGCTATGGTTTAGGTTCAAAGAGTACAACCTTATTAACCTCTAAATGTCTAAGCTGTTGGGGGGAATTGTTTTAAGATGGTGGTCATAACATGGATCATTTAGCTATTTAATTTAGAATTTTAGGACCCCTTTATGTATTAAAAATATATATATATTGAATTTGGCCTTTACTACTATAGCCCTTAGAAACGCATTGAATAACACATTCATAAATGGCAAAAATGACAGTCAGAAAATAAAAAAGAATGTGGACACATATTTAACCCCTTATCATTGTTGCCACAAAACTCCCTCCATTCGTTTGTATGGGTTACCTCCAGACAACTCCCGTGACACTTGTGGGGGTCATAGAGCAAAACGTGAGAGTCTCCCCTTTCCATAGTGGGATCATATTAGTTTGTAGCTCAAATAGTTTGGATGCTACGGACAGAAGTTGGCACATCAGTGTTACCGACTTCAGACGAGTCCCGTGACACTTGTGGGGGTCATAGAGCAAAATGGAGAACCTCGTCTTGTTCATAAGAGTCTCCCCATTCCATAGAGTGGTCATAATAGTTTTAACGGATATTTGTGTGAGAATACCGATTTTCGGGATGTCTCATGGTCTGAAAAGCTTAGCTGTAGCTCAGCCACCTTCTACCATAGATGCAAAAGGCCGACATAAGTGGATGCAGTGGATTGAGACGCAGCTCATGCAAAACAAAACGGATATCTCTAGCTTAAACTGACAGATTTGGATGGTTATTTTTTATTATGTTACTTAGATGCGTCAATAGACTCTTAAGGATTAAATATATAAAATAAAAAAATACTGTAAACAGACTGCAAAATTCTGGTCATTTTCCCACATACAGAAATCCTGGTTGGAGGACTCCCAGAAATCCTGATGGGAAGATTCCTGTAATTACGAGGGAATAAGCAGGAAATTCGGAAAACGCCGAATTTTGCAACCCTGAAACAGGCAGTTAAGTAACAGCCCAAACAAAATGGCCATACTTGGGTGGTTTGAGGTCTCTATGAATGAGGGCCTTGGGTTTCATGGCGTGGAGATAGGATACCCCCTGAGCACACTGCAGACACCAGCTCATAGCGTGTGATGCACTGTACTGGGGGAGGGGCTCAGCTCCATGCAGCACTGGGAATGGACAGACACAACACAGTCAAGACAGAGAGATAGAGATAGAGAGAGAGGGAGAGACATAGATAGAATATTAACATGGTAACTGGCACAGACCCTCACAGATCATGGCTGAACAATAAGATACAGTAAGAATCACTTGCACAAAACACCACACTCAACTACACAGAAATATAGTGGGGGATTGATATACTGATAATTGCACTCAGACTAAGACGAGGGATTCAAGCTATGGTCGGCAAATAGAATTATGAACAATATACTTATTGAAATAGCAAAAATAATTACATTACGAAAAATACTGAGTTGAAATGAAGCTGAAAGAGGTAATTCATGTCTTACCATTGTATAAGGAGCCACCCTCAGCATATTCCATAACAAGACACACCTGTGTGAGAATGTTACAATCATTGTGATAAAAAGAGAAAAACAGATTGCAAATGTGGTGTCAATATAGAGGAAAAACTGTATATAATTGAATACCAGGCAAATCATACTAAGATGACAACTCTCCTGAACGTACTTACTGGATTATCACATGAGCCATAGAGCTTCACAATATTTGGGTGATTTACTCTAGAAAGCTGGCGGAGCTGGATGAAGAAGAGACATGGATAAGTGAAACGGATCTCACCATCTTAACATATATGTACCGTTTCTTTTACATTGTAATTGGATATCATTTGACTGCTGCTACCTAATATCAAAAGGGTCCATAAATGCCCGTGGGAATTTCTATATTAGGATAACAAAACGTATTTAATCAATAGACTAGACTTAAAAAACAGAGTTAGATGAAAAACGATGCTTAACAGCAGGTAAGTACCTCTACTACAAAAGCTTTCCTCTCAGATTCGCTCTCTATGGTCTTGATGGCCACATCTTTGCCTTTCCACTTGGCCTTGAAGACAACTCCAAATGTCCCTCTGCCAACAACCTGGAAATACAAAAAGAAACAAATGTCACACATAAAACACTGCAGCTCTAGTCTAGTAGCATGCTTTCAAATCAAATCAAATGTTATTTGTCACATGCGCCGAATACAACAGGTGTAGACCTTACCGTGAAATGCTCACTTACAAGCCCTTAACCAACAATGCGAAAATATTTACTAAATAAACCAAACAAAAGTAAAAAATAAGAGTAACAATAAAATAACAATAACGACTGGTACCGAGTCAATGTGCCGGTTAGTCGAGGTAATATGTACATGTAAGTGACTAGATAATAAATAGTGAGTAGCAGCAGCGTAAAAAAAGTGGGGGGTAGAAGCTGTTTAGAAGCCTTTTGGACCTAGACTTGGCGCTCTGGTACCGCTTGCAGTGCAGCAGCAGAAAGAACAGTTTATACTAGGGTGGCTGGAGTCTGACCATTTTTAGGGCCTTCCTCTGACAGCGCCTGGTACAGAGGTCCTGGAAGGCAGGAAGCTTGGCCCCATTGATGTACTGGGCCGTACACACTACCCACTGTAGTGCCTTGTGGTCGGAGGCCGAGCAGTTGCCATACCAGGCGGTGATTCAACCAGTCAGGATACTCTCGATGGTATAAGTTGTATAACGTTTTGAGGATCTGAGGACCCATGACAAATCTTTTCAGTCTCCTGAGGGGAAATAGGCTTTGTCGTGCCCACTTTACGACTGTCTTGGTGTGTTTGGACCATGATAGTTTGTTGGTGATGTGGACACCAAGGAACGTGAAGCTCGCAACCCGCTCCACTACAGCCCTGTCAATGAGATTTCCACTTTAGTCCTCCTTTTCCTGTAGTCCACGATCACCTCCTTTGTCTTGATCACGTTGAGGGAGAGGTTGTTGTCCTACCACCACACTTCCAGGTCTCTGACCTCCTCCCTATATGCCGTCTCATTGTTGTCGGTGATCAGGCCTACCAGCAAACTTAATGATGGTGTTGGAGTCGTGCTTGGCCACACAGTCGTGGGTGAACAGGGAGTACAGGATGGGACTAAGCACAAACCCCTGAGGGGCCCCCGTGTTGAGGATCAACGTGGCAGATGTGTTGTCGCCTAACCTTACCACCTGAGGGCGACCCGTCAGGAAGTCCAGGATCCAGTTGTAGAGGGAGGTGTTTAGTCCCAGGGTCCTTAGCTTAGTGATGAGCTTTGAGAGCACTATGGTGATGAACGCTGAGCTGTAGTCAATGAACAGCATTCTCACGTAGGTGTACCTTTTGTCCTGGTTGGAAAGGGTAGTGTTGAGTGCAATAGCGATTGCGTCATCTGTGGATCTGTTGGGGCGGTATGCAAATTGGAGTGGGTCTAGGGCTTCTGGGATGATGGTGTTGAAGTGAGCCATACCAGCCTTTCAAAGCACTTCATGGCTACAGACGTGAGTGCTACGGGTCGGTAGTCATTTAGGTAGGTTACCTTGGTGTTCTTGGGCACAGGGACTATGGTGGTCTGCTACAAACAAGTAGGTATTACAGACTCGGCCAGGGACAGGTTGAAAATGTCAATGAAGACACTTGCCAGTTGGTCAGTGGATGCTTGGAGTACATGTCCTGGTAATCCGTCTGGCACTGTGGCCTTGTGAATGTTGACCTGTTTAAAGGTCTAGCTCACATCGGCTTCGGTAAGCGTCATCACACAGTCGTCTGGAACAGCTGGTGCTCTCATGCATGCATCAGTGTTACTTGCCTTGAGGCGTGCATAGAAGTCATTTAGCTTGTCTGGTAGGCTTGTGTCACTGGGCAGCTCTCGGCTGAGCTTCCCTTTGTAGTCTGTAATAGTTTGCAAGCCCTGCCACATCCGACGAGCGTCGGAGCCGGTGTAGTAGGATTCAATGTTTGTCCTGTATTTACGCTTTGCCTGTTTGATGGTTCGTCTGAGGGCATAGCAGGATTTCTTATAATCGTCCGGGTTAGAGTCACACTCCTTGAAAGCGGCAGCTCTAGCCTTTAGCTCAGTGTGGATGTTGCCTGTAATCCATGGCTTCTAGTTGGGTTATGTACGTACAGTCATTGTGAGGACATAAGTCATCGATGCACTTATTGATGAAGCCGGTGACATATGTGGTATACTCCTCAATGCCATCAAATGAGTCCCGGGACATATTCCAGTCTGTGCTAGCAAAAAAGTTGTGTAGCTTAGCATCTGTGTCATCTGACCACTTACGTATTAAGCGAGTCACTGGTACTTCCTGCTTTCGTTTTTATTTGTACGCAGGAATCAGGAGGATAGAATTATGGTCAGATTTGCCCAATGGAGGGCGGGGGAGAGCTTTGTATGGATCTCTGTGTGTGGAGTAAAGGTGTTTGAATTTTTTTCCTATTGTTCCACATGTAACATGTTCCTTGCTCAAGTACACATCGACAGGTTTTTCACCTTGTTGGCTTGGGTATTCGAACCAGCGACCTTTCGGTTACGCTACCGGAGGCAGCTGTTCTGTCTTGCCGATGCACGGAAAAAACAGCCATGTCGTCGTTCAGCCATGACTTGTGGTAGGATAGTCTTGAACGGAGCTCATCCAGTTTATTCTCCAATGATTGCACGTTGGCCAATAGGAAGGATGGTAGAGGCGGGTTACCGACTCGGCGACAAATTCTCAGAAGAATTCTCACAATTCTAATTTTCACAACGATGTACAGTACCAGTCAAAAGTTTGGACACATCTACTCATTTATTGATTTATTTTACAATTTTCTACATTGTAGAATAATAGTAAAGACATCAAAATTATGAAATAACACATATGGAATCATGTGGTAAACAAAAAAGGTGTTTATATATGTCCACAAATGAGATTCTTCAAATTAGCCACCCTTTGACTTGATGACAGCTTTGCACACTCTTGGCATTCTCTCAACCAGCTTCATGAGGTAGTCAACTGGAATACATTTCAATTTAACAAGGCACACCAAACTGGTGTGCCTTGTTAAAAGTTAATTTGTGGAATTTCTTTTTCTTAATGCGTTTGAAACAATCAGTTGTGTTGTGACAAGGTAGGGGTGGTATAGAGAAGATAGCCCTATAAAAGACCAAGTCCATATTATAGCAAGAACAGCTCAAATAAGCAAAGAGGAACAGCAGTCCATCATTACTTTAAGACATGAAGGTCAGTCAATACGGAACATTTCAAGAACTTTTAATTTTTTTCAAGCGCAGTCGCAAAAACCATCAAGCGCTATGATGAAACTGGCTGTCATGAGGACCGCCACAGGAAAGGAAGACCGAGAGTTACCTCTGCTGCTGAGGATAAGTTCATAAGAGTTACCAGCCTCAGAAATTGCAGCCCAAATAAATGCTTCACAGAGTTCAAGTAACAAACACATCTAAAGATCAACTGTTCAGAGGAGACTGCATGAATGAGGCCGTCATGGCCGAATTACTGCAAAGAAACCACTACTAAAAGGACACCAATAAGAAGAAGAGACTTGCTTGGGCCAAGAAACACGAGCGATGGACATTAGACCAGTGGAAATCTGTACTTTGGTGTGATTAGTCCAAATTTGATATTTTTGGTTCTTTGTGAGACAGAGTAGGTGAAGGGATGATCTACCTTGTGTAGTTCCCACCATGAAGCATGGAGGAGGAGGTGTGATGGTGTTTTGCTGGTGACAGTGTCATTGATTTATTTAGAATTCAAGGCACACTTAACCAGCATGGCTACCACAGCATTCAGCAGCGATACACCATACCATCTGGTTTGCGCTTAGTAGGACTATCATTTGTTTTTCAACAGGACAATTACCCAACACACCTCCAGGCTGTTAAGGGCTATTGGACCAAGAAGGAGAGTGATGGAGTGCTGCATCAGATGACCTGGCCTCCACAATCACCCGACCTCAACCCAATTGAGATGGTTTGGGATGAGTTGGACCGCAGAGTAAAGGAAAAGCAGCCAACAAGTGCTCAGTATATACGGGAACTCCTTCAAGATTGTTGGCAAAGTATTCCAGGTGAAGCTGGTTGAGAGAATGACAAGAGTGTGCAAAGCTGTCATCAAGGGAAAGGGTGGCTAATTTGAAGAATCTCAAATATATTTTGATTTGCTTAACTGGACTACATATAAACCCTGGATTGCTGATGCTATGTATTGGCCAATGAGAGGCTTTGGAGCCACCAGAAGAAGCAGTCCTGCATAGGAATTAATGGAATTCTACAGTATTTCAATTAAATGTTTCAAGGACAGAAATACATGTTTTCAAGTATTTTTTGATACGCTAAAGAAAATGTTTTTATATTGTTTTATTTTATGTTTAGCTCACATAATATAATTTAAAAGTATACGTCAAGGTGTCTGTAATAGTATAAACGTGGCAAAAACAAATGTAGATTATTGATAAATGCATTTCTATAACTTCTAAAACATTTTCCTACAATGGTGGGGGTGTGCCAAGATGGTGGCCCGGTAGTATATATAAATAGTGTATATACTGTATAAATCATTTTGTTTTCATTTCTGTACCATCTGTGAGTCCTGGACAGACAGGTTATAATCTGACATGTTGCTGAGTAGTGGTCTGTCTCGTTATTTTCGGTATAATCTACAAATCATTAGATACTGCTGGTGTTTGGAAAGAGGTAGCCAGTCTTGGCTCCATAGTTGAAACTGGCACAGAAGTGACATGGATGATCCCAACACTAAACGTATATTCTATTCAACAAGGTTACTGAAATTTCCCTCACAAAACGCAAATTGTTTGGTACTATAGGCAGTATTGGTAGCTATCATACGACCATTACCTCTTCAACTTCTATGTCCTCATATTCTATCTCTTCGAAGGGATATCCAGGAGGTGTCTCAAGCATCTTGAAGGGTGTAAGGATTCCGCAGAGCAAGCTAGAACACAACAACAGACTGTATTAGCATACTGTCTGCCGTTAAACTGGCCAGTCAGTCACTTAGACGCAGTATTTATTTTCATTTTGCAGCCCTCGATATTTCATGCCACAACCCCGCCATAATAATTTCCATTTTCTGTTAAAACATACATCAGGAAGTATGAAGATGTCCGCTCCAGCGAGCCGCTCTTTCGAACACTCAGGACGAAGAGTTACATTGTATCAAAAGCGATAAACTAGGACCAGCTGTTTATCATCATTATGTATGCATAGTTTTGTTACATCCAACGCGGCGTGAATAGCTAATTATTACGAGTTTGATCATGTCAGAGTCTAAACAAATGCCGTTTGTTCATGGTTTGCGCAGTGAAATGTTCGCAGCCTTGGGGTGCACTCAAGAACAGTACACGGTTACATGTTATGCAACAGCCCGTGAGGTCCTCTCAAGATGCATCCTAGGCTTAAACCCGATGTGAAAAGGATGCACCTAAATAGATATCACAGATTATTATTTTACTGCCACCAATGTAATGATCGATTGGAGCCTGAAGGGTAGGCGTTTGTGTAGGATTGTCAACCTTTGCTGATCTTGAACAAAGCTCAATATTATTTGTTGAACCGGCCTTCCTGAGCGATAGAGGGCGACATACACCAGAGCGTCTCTGCAAACGTGCCTCGATATTGTATTTTATGGTAAGCGATGTGTCATCACCATACAGGCAGTCATTGGTCTTCACCAAAACACTTCAAGTAAAGGGTTGAAACGGTGCAAATATTAACGAGAACCACTGACAGCAACAGCCTGTTTACCAACATTCCTGGAAACGATACATATTTCAACGCAAAGGATCCGTGAGGACTCTTGTCTTCTTGATTAGCGCTATCTTCATCATACTGTAACGTTGTTGTTTCCCCGTTGGACTGCAGCTGCTAGCTAACATTAGCCTAGCTGGCTAATTCCCTGTATCCCATCTGCCTGGTCGGGACGGGATCGAAATGTCCTGCTGCCTGCTCGAGTTCTGCCGGGTCCAAGAACTCAAAGCAGTCCGGGCGTTCTTGTTCCAGAACCAGCAAAACAACCCTTCCTCGGAGGACAAGAAAGCAGGTAACTAGCTAACGCTCAGCTCTGGGCGAGATAAGTTGCTGTTTATGACCAACTTGTTTGATTTCTTTGCAAAAAGAGACGAGGATTGCAAACAGCAATGTTAGAGTAGCTATGATCATTTGCCATAGACTTGTATAGTCGTTCGTATAACGTGTGTGTGTGTGTTTGTGTATCAAAAGTAGAGACCAAATAATGGTTCGCAAATTGCACAACTTGTAGATAGTGTTGTTGACAGTCCAGTGGAAATTAGACTGTAATTTGTTCTAGGGCGACGTCACTTGTAATCTCATGCTTGCAGAATCTGACAGCTCTCGATGTCGCGCTTTTTGTTCCAGTGCTCTAAGTGCTAGAAATACCAGATACCTACGTGTCTCTTAACATCTTTGACCTGTCACATCATGAATAATAGAATTCGAGGTTATTGCAGTTGATATGCGCAAGGTGTAGTGAACGTGAGACCTGGAGAACTGCAGTACCAGCGGGAGGCAGATGAGGATGGAAAGAGGGAGGGAGGACGGGGGATTTGCCCTTTGCCATATGAGTCATCCTACAGAAGGGCACCTGAACAGATTACCGCATGATGCTGGACAAAGGAAGAGCCACACTGACTCACATAAGCATACGTACTTACATACACATACTCAAAGCCCTGAGCCATTTTACATGCATGTTGCAGTCAGACTATGGCAACAGGAGTCCCACTGGCAATGCGAGTTCTGTCAATCTCTCCTCCTCCCACTCACTGATATTTATAGCATCTCCAACTTCATCCCTTTTCTCTCTTTGGGTTCCGGGGAGGTCTCTTGTCCTCGATGCTCATCTTTCTCTCCTGCATCTTTGTTAGTTTGACCGTGCCAGTCCTAAAGGTGTGTGTACAAGTGTGTGTGCATCATGCATCACCTGATCTGAATACATGTTCAGCTTTATAGCCTAACTATAATATAATAATATACGGCATTTAGCAGACACTTTTATTCAAAGCGACATAGTCATGTGTACATACATTTTACGTATGGGTGGTCCTGGCAATCAAACCGACTACCCTGGCGTTACAAGCACCATGCTTTACCAACTAAGTTACTAAGGACCACTAACATTTTAACTGACAATTGACTCTGGATTGCACCTCCTAATCGTGATTGCTCTCTCTCTCACGCTCAGAGAATGAGCTGGCCTGGGACGATTCAGACTGGGGGTCATGGGATAACCCTGAGGCCAAAGAAGGGGGCAGTGGCACCATCACGGTCAGTTTGTCTATCTCTTACACTATTTCTCTACTTTAACATCTAAAGGCTAGCCTAAATCAGACAGCACCCTTCCATAGCCCTCTGTGATCTATACGTTTTGGTCCTGTTGTGTTGTGTTCCTCAGGGGGTGGAGGAGGACAGTGCTGCAGGGAGCGCCCCCTGGCTGCAGGACTGTGCGGTGTCTCTGTCTCCCTGCTCAGACCTGATGGTTGTTGCCAAAGACCACAAGGCTGTGTTTCTCTCAGGTATGTGTCCCAAAACACAGACACGCATGTTAATGTACACACACACACACGCTCTCTACCCTACCCTTATTAAAGCTACATGAGACAAAGTCAATGTCCTCAAATACATAAACATCTCCCTATTACACAATAACACTGCTGTTGGTGGGGTGTGTGTTGACATTGCCTCCCCTTTCCTGCAGCGAAGTGGCGGACAGATGATGGAGGCCGAGAGGAGATGACCCTGGCTGTGTCCTGGAGTGGAACTCTCAGCACTGAGGAGGGGTGAGAGAACAGGGGAGGAGGGGTGAGAGAACAGGGGAGGAGGGGGAGAGAACAGGGGAGGAGGGGGAGAGAACAAGGGAGGAGGGGGAGAGAACAAGGGAGGAGGGGTGAGAGAACAAGGGAGGAGGGGTGAGAGAACAGGGGAGGAGGGGTGAGAGAACAGGGGAGGAGGGGTGAGAGAACGGGGGAGGAGGGGTGAGAGAACGGGGGAGGAGGGGTGAGAGAACGGGGGAGGAGGGGGAGAGAACGGAGGAGGAGGGGGAGAGAACGGGGGAGGAGGGGGAGAGAACGGGGGAGAAGGGGGAGAGGACGAGTTAGGAGGGAAAGAAACAAAAGGGCGGATGGATGAGAGAGGAAGTGGTGAGACTGAGAATAAGACGAAAGGACACAGAAAGAAGATTAGATTCCAGATTGACTGTCTGTGTGCGCGTCTCTTTACAGGGAGAGTGTGAGCAGCGTCATTTGTATACCTCTGGCCAGCCAGAAGAGGTAAGCCACCTAGTGTGTCCGACACTGTCTGTGTGTGTCGTTCCTCCATGTGTGTTCACTTTTGTGTACATATCAATGTGTGTATGTAGGTTTGTGTTCTAATGATGAGTATTAACTCTCTCGCTCTGTCTGTCTGTCTGTCTGTGTGTGTGTGTGGGTTCAGGAGTTCCACAGGTCGGCCAGACTGGACCTGTATCGTAGTGGGCTTCTCATCTGGCTATGTCCGCTTCTACACAGAGGTACAGAAGCATTGCCTTTTTACCTGGAAGTCTGGCTGGTGTGGTAGTGTTATTCTAACACTGGTGTTGTGTGTGTTTGTCAGAGTGGGGTCCTACTCCTAGCTCAGCTATTGAATGAGGATCCTGTCCTGAGGCTCAAGTGTCGCACCTACGAGATCCCCCGCCACCCCGGTGTCACCGAGCAGGTACGGCTGTAGCACACATTGAAACACTGACAGCTGTCTGGGCCTGGGTATCAAGGTTCTCTTGATGACACTTTGTATTTATGAATCTCTCTCTCTCACTCTCTAACTCTCACACTCTCACACTCTCTCTCTCACAGCATGAGGAGCTGAGCATCCTTTACCCAGCAGCCCTGGTCACTATTGATGGCTTCAGCCTCTTTCAGTCTCTACGCGCCTGCAGAAACCAGGTGGCTCGAGGTACTGCTCTGTGTGTCTGTTGAGGTACTGAAGTAGAGGGACTACAGGGACTACAGTACCTAAAGTATTTGCCCCCTTTCTGATTTTCTCCCAAAAAAATTATACTGAATGTTATCAGATCTTCAACCGAAACCTGATTTTTCTAATAACAAAAATGTCATTATCAAAGATATGCAACACCCAATTCCCCTGTGTGAAGAAGTCCTTGCCCCCTTACACTCAATAATCAGTCTCTCACATTACTGTGGAGGAATTTTGGCCCACTCTTACATGCAGAACTGCTTTAACTCAGCGTATTTTGTGTGCTTTCAAGCAAGTCCTGCCACAACTCCTCAATTGGGATTAGGTCTGGACTTTGACTAGGCCATTCCAAAACGTAATATTTGTTACTTTTGACAAATTTTCATGTAAACTTGATTGTGTGTTTTGGATCATTGGCTTGCTGCATGAGCCAGCTGTGATTCAGCTTCAGCTCACAGAAGGATGGCCTGACATTCTCCTGTAGAATTCTCTGATACAGTGCAGAATTGGTGGTTCCTTCTATTAAGGAAAGTCGTCCAGGTCCTGAGGCAGCAAAGCATCCCCAAACCATCACACTACCACCACCATACTTGACTGTTGGTATGAGGTTCTTACTGTGGAATGCAGGTTTTGGTTGAAGATCTGATAACATTCAGCATAAAAAATATGCTAGAAAGTGGGCAAATACTTTTTCACAGCACTGTAGGTTAGGGTTAGTAGTAGTAGTTGTATAGTAGTAGGTTCTATTTGTTAGTAGTAAAACTAGTTGTAGTACCACAGTAATTGTGCTATAAAGGTTGCATGATGTTTAATAGAACCATCTTCTCTATTTGCTGGCTGGGTTGACAGAGTTCGCCAGAAAGGATGCAGGTACTGACACAAGCACAAAAGCTAGTCTTTGACACTTATTTTTTGGTATATTTTGTGTATTGAGGTGATATATACCATCATTCCACACCATTTACTCAACTCTCTCCCTCATCTCCTTTTCCTCGGTCAACCCTCTCTTCTTAATCTCTTCCTCCAAACCCATTTTTATTTTTTTTATTTAACCTTTATTTAACCAGGCAAGTCAGTTAAGAACAAATTCTTATTTACAATGACGGCCTACACTGGCCAAGCTCGGAAGACGCTGGGCCAATTGTGTGCCGCCCTATGGGACTCCCAATCACGGCTGGTTGTGATACAGTCTGGATCTCACCCTTCTCTTACTCATTATCCCTAAGGTTCTGTCTCTTACCTCTCTCCCTCTCCCTCTCCTCTCCCTCCTGCTCAGCGGCGGCAGCAGGCAATGAGGTGGTCCAGCCTCCTCCTCTGGCCTATAAGAAGTGGGGTCTACAGGATATGGACACCATCGTAGACCACAGCAGCGTGGGTGAGAGAGTCGAGGAGGGAGGTTCAGATGATGGATGGATGTATTGGCGCAGGGAGTGGGGGGGCTGGAGGGAGAGGGGAAGGAGGACAGGGAGTGGGGGGGGCTGGAAGGAGAGGGGAAGGAGGACAGGGAGTGGGGGGGCTGGAGGGAGAGGGGAAGGAGGACAGGGAGTGGGGGGGCTGGAAGGAGAGGGGAAGGAGGACAGGGAGTGGGTGGGCTGGAGGGGGAGGGGAAGGAGAACAGGGAGTGGGGGGGGCAGAAGGTGGAGAAGATTATGGATACTTGTTGAAAGACATTGAAAGCATAGCTATGTTCTCCATTGTAACGGTGCTCTCTCTTCGTCTCTCCCTCCCCAGGTATAATGACGCTGTGTGTGTTTGACCAGATGAAGAATGCGTCTGTCCTGGGGGGTTTCCATGCCTCTGTGAAGGGCAGCCCCCCCGCCATGAGTCAGTACATAACTGTGGGGGGAGGACCCTATACAGGCTTCTACTATGCCATAGAGGTGTGTGTGTTTGTGTCTGTCTGTCCGTCTTTTTCTTACCTCATGCATGTCTCTTTATCTCCCCGAGAGAATGGTAGTTACTCTTTAATAAGAAGTCAGTATTAATTCAGACCAGTAGAATGGTAGTTACTCTTTAATAAGAAGTCAGTATTAATTCAGACCAGTAGAATGGTAGTTACTCTTTAATAAGAAGTCAGTATTAATTCAGACCAGTAGAATGGTAGTTACTCTTTAATAAGAAGTCAGTATTAATTCAGACCAGTAGAATGGTAGTTACTCTTTAATAAGAAGTCAGTATTAATTCAGACCAGTAGAATGGTAGTTACTCTTTAATAAGAAGTCAGTATTAATTCAGACCAGTAGAATGGTAGTTACTCTTTAATAAGAAGTCAGTATTAATTCAGACCAGTAGAATGGTAGTTACTCTTGACCGGTAGGCCACAATTTGTGCGACTAAAGAGCTGTGCGTTAGAACGGGCAGTTAGCAACACAGGGGCCCCCCAGGGAACGGTCCTGTCCCCCTTCCTGTCCTCCCTCTACACCTCGGACTTCAGATATAACTCTGAAACATGCCATCTACAGAAGTTCTCGGATTACTCTGCAATTGTAGGGTGCATCAAGGGTGGGCACCCACCCTCTGCATGCCATGGTTATGACGCAGAGGAGCACCTTCAGTCACAGACTGATCCCACCACTGTGTGCCAGAGAGCGCTACAGAAGGTCCTTCCTGCCGGCGGCTATTAGACTATTTAATGCCTCACCCGGGTGCCGTCGGCAACATAGACCTGGAACTGTTGGGGTGTTAGGACCTAGTTTAACAATTATGCCTTCTGTGAGTAACTCTGGTCTATAATCACTCATTCACTCAGGACTTATTTATTCATTCAGGTCTGTACAGTATATACATATTCATGTACAGTTGTTATATCATATCACGTGCAATATTGTAAGTAATTCTTGGACTGAACTTACGTAGTCATTCACTCAGGAATGCATATTAGTATCCTGTCAGTTGTCTTTTTTCATTGCTTTTAGTATATTGAATGTGCAATACGTGCATTTATCTGTAATTAAACCCTGCACTAAGGACTGTATTTTAAGGGAATTACTATTATTACCCTAAATTATATCATACACACATTTAGCTATTTAAGTATCTCTTCCTGTCATTTACCTGTACAGTTAATGTAACCATGCAAATATTCACTTACCTGTAAATATAACTGTATATTTACCTGCACAGCTAATTTAACCATGCAAAATATTCACTTACCTGTTCATTTAACCAGTCTGTATATTAAGTAAACTATTATTACCCTCACTTATATCATACGCACATTTAGCTATTTAAGTATTTCTCTGCCATCAACCTGTATAGTATAGATAACCATGCAAATACTCCTTATTTATCTATATCAACTTGCAATATTTGTATATTTTTTTTTCTTATTTTTTCTTCCCCTAACACTCTGTAACAATGTATAGTGTACATATTCAGCCATCCACCCCATACTATGCAATGTATTTTTATAGCTTTTTGCACTTATTTTATTTTTTATACTTTTTAATACTGCCGCTCTGTGTATCATGTATCTGTCTTTTGTGTATTTTCGTTCTGGCATTTTGCACCTGCCCTGTGTTTTTTCGTAGCTGCTTGACCAAGACATTTCCCCTCGGGGATCAATAAAGTACCTATCTATCTATCTTTAATAAGAAGTCAGTATTAATTCAGACCAGTAGAATGGTTCTTACTCTTTAATAAGAAGTCAGTATTAATTCAGACCAGTAGAATGGTACTTACTCTTTAATAAGTAGTCAGTATTAATTCAGACCAGTAGAATGGTACTTACTCTTTAATAAGAAGTCAGTATTAATTCAGACCAGTAGAATGGTACTTACTCTTTAATAAGAAGTCAGTATTAATTCAGACCAGTAGAATGGTAGTTACTCTTTAATAAGAAGTCAGTATTAATTCAGACCAGTAGAATGGTACTTACTCTTTAATAAGAAGTCAGCATTAATTCAGACCAGTAGAATGGTACTTACTCTTTAATAAGAAGTCAGCATTAATTCAGACCAGTAGAATGGTACTTACTCTTTAATAAGAAGTCAGCATTAATTCAGACCAGTAGAATGGTACTTACTCTTTAATAAGAAGTCAGCATTAATTCAGACCAGTAGAATGGTAGTTACTCTTTAATAAGAAATCAGCATTAATTCAGATCAGTAGAATGGTAGTTACTCTTTAATAAGAAGTCAGTATTAATTCAGACCAGTAGAATGGTACTTACTCTTTAATAAGAAATCAGCATTAATTCAGACCAGTAGAATGGTAGTTACTCTTTAATAAGAAGTCAGTATTAATTCAGACCAGTAGAATGGTAGTTACTCTTTAATAAGAAGTCAGCATTTATTCAGACCAGTAGAATGGTACTTACTCTTTAATAAGAAGTCAGCATTTATTCAGACCAGTAGCAGTGATTTTTGACTTTCCTATACCCTCTAGACCAGGGATTGGCAATAATTCTGGCTCGAGGGCCACATCAGGATTTATTTAGAAAATTATATAGGTCTATAATAATTTCTGCATACTTTCTATCTAGTTTTAGATGTTCAAGATTGCCTTATTTTTCCCACCCCTGCTGAAGTTATTTTGAAAAAGGGCAGTTATTTGAAAATCGTTACTGTGACAAACTCTCATGCATAGTGACGTGCACTTACAGTTGAAGTCGGAAGTTTACATACACCTTAGCCAAATTCATTTAACATCAGTTTTTCCACAATTCCTGACATTTAATCCTAGTAAAACTTTCCTGTCTTAGGTCAGTTAGGATCACCACTTTATTTTAAGAATGTGAAATGTCAGAATAATAGTAGAGAGAATGATTTATGTCAGCTTTTATTTCTTTCATCACATTCCCAGTGGGTCAGAAGTTTACATACACTCAATTAGTATTTGGTAGCATTGCCTTTAAATTGTTTAACTTGTCAAACGTTTCGGGTAGCCTTCCAAAAGCTTCCCACAATAAATTGGGTGAATTTTGGCCCATTCCTCCTGACAGAACTGGTGTAACTGAGTCAGATTTGTAGGCCTCCTTGCTCGCACACGCTTTTTCAGTTCTGCCCACAAATGTTCTATAGGATTGAGTTCAGGGCTTTGGCCACCCCAAGCATACTCCAAAACCTTGACTTTGTTGTCCTTAAGCCATTTTTCCACAACTTTGGAAGTATGCTTGGGGTCATTGTCCATTTGGAAGACCCATTTGCGACCAAGCTTTAACTTCCTGACTGATGTCTTGAGATGTTGCTTCAATATATCCACATATATCCTTCCTCATGATGCCATCTATTTTGTGAAGTGCACCAGTCCCTACTGCAGCAAAGCACCCCCACAACATGATGCTGCCACCCCTGTCCTTCACGGTTGGGATGGTGTTCTTCGGCTTGCAAGCCTCCCCCTTTTTCCTCCAAACATAACGATGGTCATTATGGCCAATCAGTTCTATTTTTGTTTCATCAGACCAGAGGACATTTCTCCGAAAAGTATGATCTTTGTCCCCATGTGCAGTTGCAAACCGTAGTCTGGCTTTTTTATGGCGGTTTTGGAGCAGTGGCTTCTTCCTTGCTGAGCGGCCTTTCAGGTTATGCCGATATAGGACTCGTTTTTCTGTGGATATAGAAACTTTTGTACCAGTTTCCTCCAGTATCTTCACAAAGTCCTTTGCTGTTGTTCTGGGATTGATTTGCACTTTTCGCACCAAAGTACGTTAATCTCTAGGAGACAGAACGCGTCTCCTTCCTGAGCGGTATGACGGCTGCGTGGTCCCATGGTGTTTATACTTGCGTACTATTGTTTGTACAGATGAACGTGGTACCTTCAGGCGTTTGGAAATTGAGCTCTTGGCTGATTTCTTTAGATTTTCCCATGATGTCGAGCAAAAAGACACTGAGTTTGAAGGTAGGCCTTGAAATACACCCACAAGTACACCTCCAATTGACTCAAATGATGTCAGTTAGCCTATCAGAAGCTTCTAAAGCCGTGACATCATTTTCTGGAATTTTCCAAGCTGTTTAAAGGCACAGTCAACTTAGTGTATGTAAACTTCTGACCCACTGGAATTGTGGTATAGTGAATTATAAGTGAAATAATCTGTCTGTAAACAATTGTTGGAAGAATTACTTGTGTCATGCACAAAGTAGATGTCCTAACCGACTTGCTAAAACTATAGTTTGTTAACATGAAATCTGTGGAGTGGTTGAAAAATGAGTTTTAAATGGCTTCAACCTAAGTGTATGTAAACTTCCGACTTCAACTGTAGGCCCATAATAATTTCTGCATACTTTCTATCTAGTTTTCGATGTTCAAGAGTGGCCTTGAGTGTTCTTTTAACCCAAAATAACAATTTTGCCCACTCCTGCTGTAAACAGAGAGGAGATTTCCACCAAAGCAGCACAAAAATGTCCAGTCAGAAAATATAGTTTTTCTCTCTCTCCAGGGTAGCTCCCAACCTCTCCTCTCCCATGTGGCTCTGGCTGTGGCGAGCAAACTGACATCGGCCTTGTTCAGCGCCGCCAGGTGCGTGTGCATGTTTTTCATGGTGAATGTACAGTGGGGCAAAAAAGTATTTAGTCAGCCACCAATTGTGCAAGTTCTCCCACTTAAAAAGATGAGAGGCCTGTAATTTTCATCATAGGTACACTTCAACTATGAGAGGCAAAATGAGAAAAAAAAATCCAGAAAATCACATTGTAGGATTTATGAATTTATTTGCAAATTATGGTGGAAAATAAGTATTTGGTCAATAACAAAAGTTTATCTCAATACTTTGTTATATACCCTTTGTTGGCAATGACAGAGGTCAAATGTTTTCTGTAAGTCTTCACAAGGTTTTCACACACTGTTGCTGGTATTTTGGCCCATTCCTCCATGCAGATCTCCTCTAGAGCATTGATGTTTCGGGGCTGTCGCTGGGCAACAAGGACTTTCAACTCCCTCCAAAGATTTTCTATGGGGTTGAGATCTGGAGACTGGCTAGGCCACTCCAGGACCTTGAAATGCTTCTTACGAAGCCACTCCTTCGTTGCCCGGGCGGTGTGTTTGGGATCATTGTCATGCTGAAAGACCCAGCCACGTTTCATCTTCAATGCCCTTGCTGATGGAAGGAGGTTTTCACTCAAAATCCCACGATACATGGCCCCATTCATTCTTTCCTTTACACGGATCAGTCGTCCTGGTCCCTTTGCAGAAAAACAGCCCCAAAGCATGATGTTTCCACCCCCATGCTTCACAGTAGGTATGGTGTTCTTTGGATGCAACTCAGCATTCTTTCTCCTCCAAACACGACGAGTTGAGTTTTTACCAAAAAGTTATATTTTGGTTTCATCTGACCATATGACATTCTCCCAATCCTCTTCTGGATCATCCAAATGCTCTCTAGCAAACTTCAGACGGGCCTGGACATGTACTGGCTTAAGCAGGGGGACACGTCTGGCATTGCAGGATTTGAGTCCCTGGCGGCGTAGTGTGTTACTGATGGTAGCCTTTGTTACTTTGGTCCCAGCTCTCTGCAGGTCATTCACTAGGTCCCCCCGTGTGGTTCTGGGATTTTTGCTCACCGTTCTTGTGATCATTTTGACCCCACGGGGTGAGATCTTGCGTGAAGCCCCAGATCGAGGGAGATTATCAGTGGTCTTGTATGTCTTCCATTTCCTAATAATTGCTCCCACAGTTGATGCCATTAATACAGGTAACGAGTGGAGGACAGAGGAGTCTCTTAAAGAAGAAGTTACAGGTCTGTGAGAGCCAGAAATCTTGCTTGTTTGTAAGTGACCAAATACTTATTTTCCACCATAATTTGCAAATAAATTCATTAAAAATCCTACAATGTGATTTTCTGGATTTGTTTTTCTCATTTTGTCTCTCATAGTTGAAGTGTACCTATGATGAAAATTACAGGCCTCTCTCATCTTTTTAAGTGGAAGAACTTGCACAATTGGTGGCTGACTAAATACTTTTTTGCCCCACTGTATGTATGAGTCTTTTCCCGGTTGTCAGTATCTTGGCCTCCTACTCCCTTTAATCACGGTGAGTATTCCCTGAGGGGCTGTGTGTGGGTGTGTTAATATGGCTGGGGCGTTCACTGAGCCATGCGCTACCAGTGCTACAGACACACAGGACACTAAGCAGCGTAATCAATACACTGATATATAGCCTCTTTCCTGACAACTAATTCATTATAACTATGTATGTCCTTTCCCTTTCCTCTTCTCACTCTGTCTTTCTTCTGCATTGCCTCTTTCTTTCTATACCCTTTCTCTCCCCTCTCCTCTCTGCTATCTCTCCTCTCTTTCACTCTCGTTGTCAGTGGGTGGCTAGGCTGGAAGAAACAGAGTGAGGAGGAGCCAACTCAGAAACAGAAGCCCAAGGTGGAGCCGGCCACGCCCCTGGCAGTCAGGTGACCAACACCATTCCTTTTATCAGAAGAACTAGGAAACTGTTTGTTCTGCACAAGCAATAATCCAAGTTATCACTTTCACTTGCAAATGAATCAATTAGCCATTAAATTTTTTTTGTACATTTCTCACTTAACTGATTGCCTACCCCAACCTCACCCTGTCCTCCCTCTCGTGTCCCGTCCTCAGGTTTGGTCTCCCAGACTCGCGGCGTCACGGGGAGTCCATCTGTCTGTCTCCCTGTAACACTCTGGCTGGGGTCACGGACGACTTCGGCAGAGTCACGCTGCTTGACGTGGGGAGAGGCATAGCTATCCGCATGTGGAAGGGTGAGAGATGCGGATAGCACTCAACAGTAGGGCGGGACGATACAAGTATCGTTAGTCTTTAAAGTGGATTTAAATTAACTTCTTTATGAAAACAGGCCTAATCATTATGTTGTCATCCAGAGTCACATTTATTTATTTTCCAAGCTGTAGCACACTATATTTTACATACAGCAGGTTTTTAAAAGGACCAAAGAGTGAGGTCTGCTTAGTGTTTTAATTTTTGGCATGGAAAAAATATTGCAATACTGGTATCATCCCAGCCCTACTCACCAGTAAATTAATTAACTGGTTCAGTATAAAGACAGCTTAAGTTGAGTAGGGTCTAGTTTTTGACTTGGAAAAAGGCCCTAGTTATAATAACCTATTTATGTGTTCCCTCCCACAGGCTACCGAGACGCCCAGCTGGGTTGGGTACAGGTGTCTGAGGGGCGGGGCGAGCGCGAATCCTCACCCTCTGCGCCCCTCCCACGGCGCCACGCCCAATTCCTGGTCATCTACGCCCCCAGGAGAGGCATCCTGGAGGTGTGGGGCACACAGCAGGGGCCCAGAGTAGGAGCCTTCACTGTAGGAAAACACTGCAGGTTTGTAAACACACACACACTCAGTTCTGATCGTATGTTTTTCTAAAGAATTTGAACAATTCTAACCAGTAACCATTTCCTTTTCTCCTGTGTGTGTGTGTGTCAGGCTGCTGTATGCAGGCTACCGGCTGATGGGGGTGAACAGTGTGACCAGTCAGGGCTGGCTGCTCCACACACAGCAGGTGTGTCTGTTCGACCCTGCTGCTGGAGCACTGCGTACTGTCACTGTCCCGTTCCATCTGGCCCTCAGGTGACTTCTCACACTAACACACGCATTTCGTAGTACGGTTGGGACATCTTGGGAATGTCAGGAGTACAATTATTGTATTGTGAAAGGGACGTAATGATTATGTTCCCTGTGTCAGTGATAAGAAGAGTGAGAGAGCGAAGGACATGCACCTGCTGAAGAGACTGACCACTCTACTGAAGAGCAGAGAGGTGGAACCAGGTATGACCGAGATGGAGTGGTAGGGGGAGATGGAAGGATAGCCTTTATAGAAGTATTTGAACAGGGCAAACCAGAAGAGCTCTTTCTTACCTTTGACCTTCTCGCCACAGATATCCTGGAGAGCGAGGCCCAGAGTGTACTGCTGGACATCAAACACCCTGCCGTTAAGAAACAGGTCAACACACACACACACACACACACACAGTAAATACATACATACGCACACATACAGTAAAAACATAGGGGGTCAAAAAACCCAGGGAATGTGGTGTGCTACTACTTACTGCTCTCTGTCTTGCCCTTTAGGCCCTGGAGTCTCTGCTAGCCAATAAGAATGCTCCAGTCTCCTGTCTGACCAACATCACCCGAGTCTTACTGGCCAGTCTCAAAGGGCAAGGTATTTATTGAGAATGAATATCAAAACGGTATACATGTTTGTGTACAAATATGTGTCTTAATGCCTCTGTGTGTGGGTTAATGCCTCTGTGTGTGGGTTAATGCCTCTGTGTGTGTGTGTGGGTTAATGCCTCTGTGTGTGTGTGTGTGTGTGTGTGGGTTAATGCCTCTGTGTGTGTGTGGGTTAATGCTTCTCTGTGTGTGTGGGTTAATGCCTCTCTGTGTGTGTGGGTTAATGCCTCTCTGTGTGTGTGGGTTAATGCCTCTGTGTGTGTGTGTGTGTGTGTGTGTGTGTGTGTGTGTGTGTGTGTGTGTGTGTGTGTGTGTGTGTGGGTTAATGCCTCTGTCTGTGTGTGTGTGTGTGTGTGTGGGTTAATGCCTCTGTGTGTGTGTGTGTGTGTGTGTGTGTGTGTGTGTGGGTTAATGCCTCTGTGTGTGTGTGGGTTAATGCCTCTCTGTGTGTGTGGGTTAATGCCTCTGTGTGTGTGTGTTAATGCCTCTGTGTGTGGGTTAATGCCTCTGTGTGTGGGTTAATGCCTCTGTGTCTGTGGGTTAATGCCTCTGTGTGTGGGTTAATGCCTCTGTGTCTGTGGGTTAATGCCTCTGTGTCTGTGGGTTAATGCCTCTGTGTCTGTGGGTTAATGCCTCTGTGTGTGGGTTAATGCCTCTGTGTGTGGGTTAATGCCTCTGTGTCTGTGGGTTAATGCCCCTGCAGACCCTGAGGCGGTAGATGAGGTGTTGTTCCAGTTGTGTTCCTCCCAAGTGAAACTGCTGCAGCTCTACACAGACATCCAACAGCTCCACTCTACTGTGGAGGCCACCACAGACACACACACTGAACCTGTGAGTACAACAAACACCACTACACACACACACACATACTTAGTTTACCTGGTTGTACAGCAGTCTGACACTGAATAAACTAGCTACAGTCAGAGCAGTAAACAGCAGGCCAATGCTGAGTTGCCAAAAACACTCACCAATTTGGAATCTTGAAGCACTCTTCTATTTATTTCAGACAGAGGTTGCAGGTATGGAGGAGGAGCTGGCCCGTGTCTCCCCTACCCTGCAGCGCTACACAGAGCTCACGTCCAGCTCCCGCCCCTCCGTCTCATTCGCCCAGGACTCCCCCGACGCGTCACTTCCTGTCCGGAGCTTCCTGTCCCAGATGGAGTGTGAGGGAGAGGAGATCAGGGTGGTGCCAGGGCCCGACGCAGACTGGACACAACTGGGTAGAATGAACACGCACACACACAAAGATGCGCACACACAAAGACACACACAAAGACCCACATTATTACCTATAAGTGTATTAGAGGTTAGTCTGTGTGTGTGGTGTTTTTTCCCCTGTAGGGAGCTTTCTGTTCTGGGGCTGTCTGACAGGAGAGAGCCCTCTACAGAAAGTCTGTAACACACTGCAGGAGACCGGCATCAGCCCACAGCAACTACTGGTGAGGAGAGGAGGCGGGAAGAGGGAGGGAGGGAGGGAGGGAGGGAGGGAGGAAGAGGGAGGGAGGGAGGGAGGAAGAGGGAGGGAGGGAGGGAGGGAGGAAGAGGGAGGGAGGGAGGGAGGGAGGGAGGGAGGAAGAAAGAGGGAGGGAGGGAGGAAGAGGGAGGGAGGGAGGAAGAGGGAGGGAGGGAGGGAGGAAGAGGGAGGGAGGGAGGAAGAGGGAGGAAGGAAGGAAGAGGAAGGAAGGAAGGAAGGAAGGAAGGAAGGAAGGAAGGAAGGAAGGAAGGAAGGAAGGAAGGAAGGAAGGAAGGAAGGAAGAGGGAGGAAGGAAGGAAGGAAGAGGGAGGAAGGAGGGAGTAGAGGGAGGAAGGAGGGAGTGGAAGGAAGGAAGGAAGGAAGGAAGGAAGGAAGGAAGGAAGGAAGGAAGGAAGGAAGGATGAAGAGGAATGAGAAGAAGCCGATTCAAGGAAGGATTGATATGGGTATAATGAGGAAGATGTAACCGTGTGCGTTTGTTGTGTGTGTGTTTTCCCTCAGTCTCTGCTGCTGAGTGTATGGCTGCACAGAGAGAAGGAAGTATTGAAGAAACCAGAGGCCGTCAGACACCTACACACACTGCTCACTGCCCTCAGCTCCATGAAAGGTGTGTGAGCACATCTTATATCCAATGTGATGACATTGAGATGTGGTTAGATGGTAGGTGGGTAGACTCCCATTGACTTCTGCAGATGCCTGTGTTTCTTCATCCTCTCCGTAGGTGCGGTGGAGGAGTCGTGGGACATGCAGTGCGTCTCCCCCTGGTGGCAGCAGGTGCGGTCTGCGTGTGTCCAGTCCCACAGTGCTGCTGCTGCCCTGTTGGCTGCAATAGTGGCTCACCGCGCTGCTATGGCTAACATCACCAGCCTGGCCGAAACAAAGGTGTCTCTCACACACACACACACACACATATCAATTGGCTCTGGCAAAGAAGAGGGTAAACACACACACCCTAGCACACTGATATGTGTGCTTCATCACTGACTCTTTGTGTGTGTGTGTGTGTGTGTGTGTGTGTGTGTGTGTGTGTGTGTGTGTGTGTCAGTTCCAGTCGGAGTGGGAGGCGGTGTCGCTGGAGCTGGAGCAGTGGGCGGTGTGTGTGAGACAGCTGGAGGACGTCTTGTCCCTGCAGACGCTGCTGTGTGTGCCTCCTCCTCAGGGAACACCAGGGGGCGCCACACCACACTGCTCAGTCAAAGCCCTGCTGGAGGGGGGCCGAGGTACTAGATACATACTATAAGAAATCAAAAGTCCATCATCCCTGAAGGAATCTCAGATCTGAGAGGTTTGGGGTTTGTGAGAGGGATGACGTGAAACTTTGCTTTCACCAATACAATCACACATACAGTAGATCAGTGATTACCTACGCTCTCTCTCTCCCATTCGTTCCCTCTCAGGTGGTATAGCAGACAGTGTGGCTAAATGGGTGTTCAGGCAGGATTTGGCCCCTGAGCAGCTGAAGGACATGCTGCAGAGGAGGGGGGAGGCAGAGAGCACGGAACACCCCTCCCAGACAGACCAGGCAGAGGGAGAGAAGAGCCAGAAGGATGCAGACTTTAACAGGGCAGCAGGTGAGTAGGTACTCCTGTGGTCACTAACCTGATTCCCCTGTAGGGAAGTGTGTTTGTTGTTGTTGTATTAAAGTTTGTGTTCCTCCAGAGCTGCTGCTGTCTGTGTCCCAGCGTTTCCCAGACTCCCTCTCTCCTGACCTGCTGTTTGCCCACTGCTGCTGGGAGTACGTGGTGCAGTGGAACAAAGACCCAGAGGTGGGGCGCCATACAGTACCGGCATACAGACCTTCACATCCATGCCCATATACACTACCGTTCAAAAGTTTGTGGTCACTTAGAAATGCCCTTGTTTTTAAACAAAAAGCACATTTTTTAATAAAAAAAAATTACAATTTAAATAACATCAAATTGATCAGAAATACAGTGTAGACATTGTTAATGTTGTAAATTACTATTGTAGCTGGAAACGGCTGATTTTTAATGGAATATCTACATAGGCGTACAGAGGCCCATTATCAGCAAACATCACTCCTGTGTTCCAATGGCACGTTGTGTTAGCTAATCCTAGTTTATCATTTTAAAAGGCTAATTGATAATTAGAAAACCCTTTGGCAATTATGTTAGCACAGCTGAAAACTGTTGTGCTGATTAAAGAAGCAATAAAACTGGCCTTGTTTAGACTAGTTGAGTATCTGGAGTATCAGCATTTGTGGTTCGATTACAGGCTCAAAATGGCCAGAAACAAATAACTTTCTTCTAAAATTTGTCAGTCTATTCTTGTTCTGAGAAATGAAGGCTATTCCATGAGAGAAATTGCCAAGAAACCAAAGATCTCGTACAACGCTGTGTACTACTCCCTTCACAGAACAGCGCAAACTGGCTCTAACCAGAATAGAGAGAGGAGTGGGAGGCCCCTGTGCACAACTGAACAAGAGGACAAGTACATTAGTGTCTAGTTTGAGAAACAGACACCTCACAAGTCCTCAACTGGCAGCTTCATTAAATAGTACCTGCAAAACACCAGTCTCAACGTCAACAGTAAAGAGGCGACTCCGAGATACTGGCCTTCTAGGCAGAGTTGCAAAGAAAAAGCCATATCTTCCTCTGTCCAGTGTCTGTGTTCTTTTGCCAATCTTGTCTCTCTCTCTCCCTCTCTGTAGGTGGGGAGGTATCTGTGTTGGGCGGTGGAACACCTGAAGCTAGTTTCAAGTCCTCACATCCAGCTGGGTGAGACTATATTTCATCAGTGTGTCCTCAGTGTGTCCCTTCGTTTGTGCTATAAGATGACTCTCGTTCTCCTGCAGGCATCTCTTCAATGATGTGGAACACATTCATCGTTAAACGTTTCTCAGCTGCTGCTTTCCTTATGGAGAAGGTGAGCAGAATGTTAGCGCATCTTTACCTTTCAAGATGATTCGATATGCGTCTAGATACATGGGCTCCAATACAATACAGGAACGATAAGTTTTAGTTTTAAACAAATCGATGCGATTCGGTTAGATACGATTCGAGGCACTAATATTTGTTGCATAAACACATTCATTTTCCATTCTAATTTTACAATAAATTAAAATCTGCTGCTGATGGATCTCATTAGCTGGGCCTCTGAGCTGGATCTCTCTCTCGTGTGTGTGTGTATAAATTCTGTACATGTACTGTACACAGAACAAAACTCTAAACTCATCATGCTACAAAGATTTACAGTTCATATAAGGAAATCAGTCAATTGAAATGAATTCATTAGGCCCTAATCTATGGATTTCACATGACTGGGAATACAGACATGACCAAAAGTATGTGGACACCTGCTTTTCAAACATCTCATTCCAAAATCATGGGCATTAATATGGAGTTGGTCCTCACTTTGCTGCTATAACAGCCTCCACTCTTCTGGGAGGGTTTTCCACTAGATGTTGGACCATTGCTGCGTGGACTTGCTTCCATTCATCAACAAGTGCATTAGTGAGGTCAGGCACTGATTTTGGGTGATTAGGCCTGGCTCACAGTTGGCATTCCAATTCATCCCAAAGGTGTTCGATAGGGTTGAGGTCAGGGGTCTGTACAGGCCAGTCAAGTTCTTCCACTCCGATCTTGACAAACCACTTCAGTATGGACCTCGCTTTCTGCACTGGGGCATTGTCGTGCTGAAACAGGAAAGGGCCTTACCCAAACTTTGTGCCACAAAGTTGGAAGCACAGAATTGTCTAGAATGTCATTGTATGCTGTAGCGTTAAGATTTCCCTTCACTGGAACTAAGGGGCCTAGCCCGAACCATGAAAAACAGCCCCAGACCATTATTCCTCCTCCACCAAACTTTACAGTTGGCACTATGCATTTAGGCAGGTAGTGTTCTCCTGGCATCCGCCAAACCCAGATTAGTCTGTCGGACTGCCAGATGGTGAGGCGTGATTCATCACTCCAGAGAACTAGTTTCCACTGCTCCAGAGTCCAATGGCGGCGAGCTTTACACCACTCCAGCCGAAGCTTGGCATTGCGCATGGTAATCTTAGGCTTGTGTACGGCTGCTCGGCCATGGAAACCCATTTCATTAAGCTCCTGATGAACAGTTCTTGTACTGACGTTGCTTCCAGAGGCAGTTTGGAACTCAGCACTTGGCGGTCCCATTCTGTGAGCTTGTGTGGCCTACCATTTCGTGGCTTAGCCTTTGTTGCTCCTAGACGTTTCCACTTCATAATAACAGCACTTACAGTTGACCGGGGCAGCTCTAGCAGGGCAGACATTTGACGAACTGACTTGTTGGAAAGGTGCCACTCAGAATCCATATCTACATGGGAAAGCAGCCCAGCCCTAACCATACAATTATAATGCAATATATTGATTTATACAAATCAAAAGGTGTTTGTTTGTGGATAGTGAATTGCATTTGTGGATATTGATTTACATTTGTGGATTGGTGAAACAAACTTCAACAGAGCCTTTGATAACAATAACCAGTTTGTGACTAGGCTACTGATATTGCCTGGAGTTGGTGACTTGTTGCTAAATGACTGTCAACACAGTTACATGCTCGACACTGAAGGAGAGGTAGAAATAAAGTAATAAGAGCCAAATATTTTAGTGAACCGGCGATTCGTAACGTTTGAATCGATTTTCTGACCGATTTACGCTACATTTGGATCGGTTTGGGGGACCGATGCAGTCATATCTTAAACATTTGAACCGGGAACCAATGCGTAATGGTGAATCATTACATCCCTACAGAATATGTTCATCAGAACTCTCTCACATAGAAACACAAACATATTCTGTAGGGATGTAACGATTCACCGATACGCTGTCGATGTGTCCTTGACCAAGGCACTTAACCCTAATTTGCTCCAGGGGCTGACCCTGTAGGTAGGCCTTCATTGTAAATAAGAATTTGTTCTTAACTGACTTGCCTAGTTAAATAAAGGTTCAATAAAAAATACAAATTTAAAAGATTGGTCCCCCGTGCATCCAGATCATGATTCTCTTTATAATGCTCCAACTGATCGTCTGTTTCTGTTTCCTCTCCCAGGTGGGGAAGGCCCCTAAGGACCGCCTGTGTCGACGGGTGAGCAGCCTTATCCTATTCAGCCTTACAGCTACATGTCTGCCTCTCTGATTGGGACTTGTGTTTTGGCTGTGAATAGACCTGTACATAATGGTATATAACATCTGTCTGTGTATGTATTCAGGATGTGGGAATGGGAGACTGCGCCATGACATCATTCCTGGGCTCCTGTGTTCAGCTTCTACAGATTATGATGGAGGTACGGATCAAAAAAGATGGATGGATGCATACAGTTGGGCAGATTAAAATGTTTCCCTGCGCTGCAGCACAGGTAAAAAGCATGTGCTGCATGCAAAGTGGATATACAGTTGAAGTCGGAAGTTTACATACACATTTTTCAACCACTCCACAGATTTCATTTTAACAAGCTATCGTTTAGGACATCTAGTCGGTTAGGACATCTACTTTGTGCATTACACAAGTAATTCTTCCAACAATTGTTTACAGACAGATCATTTCACTTATAATTCACTATATCACAATTCCAGTGGGTCAGAAGTTCACATACACTAAGTAGACTGTGCCTTTAAACAGCTTGGAAAATTCCAGAAATGATGTCATGGCTTTAGAAGCTTCTGATAGGCTAATTGACATCATTTGAGTCAATTGGAGGTGTACCTGTGGATGTATTTCAAGGCCTACCTTCAAACTCAGTGCCTCTTTGCTCGACATCATGGGAAAATCAAAAGAAATCAGCCAAGACCTCAGAAAAGAAATTCTAAAAAAAGTCTGGTTCATCCTTGGGAGCAATTTCCAAACGCCTGAAAGTACCACGTTCATCTGTACAAACAATAATAGTACGCAAGTATAAACACCATGGGACCACGAGGCCGTCACACCGCTCAGGAAGGAGATGCGTTCTGTCTCCTACAGATGAACGTACTTTGGTGCGAAAAGTGCAAATCAATCCCAGAACAACAGCAAAGGACCTTGTGAAGATGCTACTATATCCACAGTAAAACGAGTCCTATATCGACATAACCTGAAAGGCCGCTCAGCAAGGAAGAAGCCACTGCTCCAAAACCGCCATTAAAAAAAGCCAGACTACGGTTTGCAATTGCACATGGGGTCAAAGATCGTACTTTTTGGAGAAATGTCCTCTGGTCTGATGAAACAAAAATAGAACTGTTTGGCCATAATGACCATCGTTATGTTTGGAAGAAAAAGGGGGATGCTTGCAAGCTGAAGAACACCATCCCAACCGTGAAGCACGGGGGTGGCAGCATTATGTTGTGGTGGTGCTTTGCTGCAGGAAGGACTGGTGCACTTCACAAAATAGATGGCATCATGAGGAAGGAAAATTATGTGGAAATATTGAAGCAGCATCTCAAGACATCAGTCAGGAAGTTAAAGCTTGGTTGCAAATGGGGCTTCCAAATGGACAATGACCCCAAGCATACTTCCAAAGTTGTGGCAAAATGGCTTAAGGACAACAAAGTCAAGGTATTGGGGTGGCCATCACAAAGCCCTGACCTCAATCCTATAGACAATTTGTGGGAAGAACTGAAAAAGCGTGTGCGAGCAAGGAGGCCAACAAACCTGACTCAGTTACACCAGTTTTGTCAGGAGGAATGGGCCAAAATTCACCCAACTTATTGTGGGAAGCTTGTTGAAGGCTACCTGAAATGTTTGACCCAAGTTAAACAATTTAAAGGCAATGCTATAAATCATTCTCTCTACTATTATTCTGACATTTCACATTTAAAAATAAAGTGGTGATCCTAACTGACCTAAGACAAGGAGTTTTTACTAGGATTAAATGTCAGGAATTGTGAAAAACTGAGTTTAAATGAATTTGGCTAAAGTGTATGTAAACTTCCGACTTCAACTGTAAGTGCACGTCACCATGCATGAGAGTTTGTCACAGTAACGATGTACCATGACTGCAGCACTGGGATTTAGGAAAATAACTTTAGAACTAAAGCATCTGTAGATGCTTTGGTAGATTTTATTGTGATACTGGCAAGTGAGGCTGGTTACTCTGAAGCCCTCTCCCCCTCTCCTCTAGGCAGACTCTGGGGTAGAAGAAGTGACTCCTCCGGAGCTGTGTGTGGAGGAGGTGTGGGGGGGAGCAGAGGGACCTGCCTCCATAGCAGAGTTAGCCCTGGAGCAGAAGGGAGTTCACTACCCCCTTGTACAACACCACTGTCTCCTGGCCTCTCTACTCCACACTGCTATGACCTTCAGTCTCAGGGTCAAACCACTCAGCCTGTTCGACAGCAAGGTGAGACAAACACGTGTGGCGTAAACCAAACAGTACACACATGCATAACACCTACAGCAGGGTTTCCCAAGCCTCTCCTCAGGCCCCCGAAGACATTTCACATTTTTGTTTTAACTCAAAACTAGCACACCTGATTCAATTAGTAACAGGCGTGATGATTAGTTGCCTTCTTTTTTTTAAACCTTTATTTAACTAGGCAAGTCAGTTAAGAACACATTCTTATTTACAATGACGGCCTACACCGGCCAAACTCGGAACAGCTCTAGCCCAATTGTGCGCCGCCCTACGGGAGTCCCAATCACGGCCGGTTGTGGATTAGGTGTGACAGTTTAGGGTTAAAACAAAAATGGCCTGAGGAGAGGGTTGGGAAACCCTGACCTACACTATACTCACTGCAAGTCTGTCCTTCGTCCAGGGTAAGAATGCCTTCTTCAGAGAGCTGTCGTCCATCCAGCTGATGCCCAGTGGAGACATGGACCCTGGCCTGGTCTCCCTAAGACAGGAGTTCCTGCTCAGAGTGTTGACAGGCTGGGTGACGACGCAGATGGAGGCGGGGGAGGCTCCAGCATCCACTCGGCCTGGGTCTGGGTCAGGGGACAAGATGTGGCCCTCTCTGTGCCTGGACCTGGGGCTCCTGCTGCAGGTCAACCCGGACGTCCTGCGCAGACATCTAGTGTGTGAGCTGTACAACCAGGGCCTGGACCCCCGGGCAGAGCAGGTAGGTAGTCATAAACACCAACAGGTCCCTCAATGCACATCTGCTGGTGACTGTATAGAAACTGATATGAACACATACACAGTTTATCAGTTTATTAGGTACACCCATCTAGTAACAGGTCTGAACCCTCTTTTCCTTCTGAACAGCCTGCATTCTTCGGGTCATTCTATAAGTTGTTGGAAACGTTCCACAGGGATGTTGGTCCATGCTGACGCAATGGCATCACACAGTTGCTGCAGATTGGACTACGGTACATTCATGCTGGTAACAGCCCGTTCCATCTCATCCCAAAGATGCTCTATTGTGTTGAGGTCTGGGACTGCGCATGCCACTTAAGTAAACTGAACTCGCTGACATGTTCCAGGCAATGTTTTTCCACTCCACAACTTCAGATATGCAGGTAATTTCCAAGGGCCGTAAGTAAAATGACTGCCATAAATCACATATGCGCCAAAAAAAATCACGTGTAGAAAGAAGTACTCATGCATAGAAAGAAGTTCTCACTCAGTAGAAAGTGATTTGTGTTGTAGAAGAGAAAAAAAAAACTACAAATTACTTTCTACCTTTTGCATGCCTCTCCTGGGGAAACAGTTAGACCTCAGGAATACTTATGTCTCCTTAATGCTCATCGTCTGTGCAACATGAGACAGCGGAGGGATTATAATAATTTACAATGTATGACATCTCTTTCACATTTAGTGGTGCTTTCACACTGGCCAGCTAATTAAACTATTTGGACGTTGAACGTGTGTACACCGCCATAGTGTTGCAAATATAGAGTAATCTAGGGCTAGGGTTTCGATTATTTATGTCGAACATACTATGGTTATACATATGGTTAACATATTATGGTTACCATACTATAATTAATGCAGCCTTGAAAGGCAGGCATCAACATGGCCGAACGAGAGGCTGCCAGCGATTTTGATAGAAATCGCTTTCTGTAACTCCATATTTGGAGGCGCTTAGGCCACCTGACTTTTGGCAGGGAATTGAGGACAAGAAAAAAGTTGTTCTCACGTGTAGAAAGCAATTTGTAGTTTTTACTACTTTAGACTACAAATCGCTTTCTTCGCGTGAGAACTTTTTACGCATATGTGCAAAACTTTATGGCAGTCATTTTACTTAAGGCCCTTGGAAATGACCTGCATATCTGAAGTTGTAAAAAACATTCTAATGCAATATATCAATTTACAAATCAAAAGGTGTTTTGTTTGTGGATAGTGAATTGCATTTGTGGATTGGTGATATACATTAGTGGAAAGTGATTTACATTTGTGAATACATTTGGCATGATATTGATCCCATAGTGGTCGTCTGCTGCAATAGCCCATCCGTGACAAGGATCGAGGAGTTGTGCGTTCCAAGGTGCCGTTCTGCACACCACTATTGTACCTCTCTTATCAACAAGCTTTTTTCGCCCAAAGGACTGCTGCTGACTGGAGGTTTTTTGTCTGTTGCACCATTCGCGATTAACCTGGGCGGCCGTTTCTGAGATACTGGATCCGGCAAGCCTGACACTGACGATCAACACACTCAAAGTCGCTTAGGTCACTCGTTTTGCCCATTCTAACGTTCAATAGAACAGTAGCTGAATGCCTTGATGCCTGCTTTGTATAACAAGCCACTGCCACGTTACTCACTGTCTGTAGGAGCGATCCATTTTCATGAAAGGATGGTGTACCTAATAAACTATCCGATGAGTGTACATATTCGTACTCTTATATTACTTGTCATATTTAATATGATCACTCGCACACAAAATATATGACGTAACTGAAGCCTGCCGATGTGTGTGCTGTCAGGTGATGTTGGAGGTGGAGGATAAGGACGTGTTGGGTTCCCAGCTGTTGGTTCTAACAGGCCAGAGGCTTAGCTACTCCCTACTCTACACCCAGACCCAGACCCAGCCCGCCATGGAGCTGCTGGCACGCCTTCCCCCCACACTCTGCACCTGGCTCAAGGCTATGGTGAGACCAACCTCTGTGTTACCTTATAACATGTTATAACCACTTGAGAACACCTGGCCTAAGGTGCTTAAAATCATGTCACAAGCCTATAGTGAGACTTACCAGCCTTCTGAATACACACTATAACCACGTTATGGCACCTTCAGAACACCTTAACAGCCTACTGTGTAACTGTAATTCGACCCCCTAGTTTTGTGTGGGTTACTGATGCTACTCATGTGTGTTGTACCCAGGACCCCAGTGAGCTGGGGTGCCCGTTGGTGCCCCTGAGTCAGACCAGCAGGCTGGTGAGCCGCCTCATAGAGATTCTACCGGAGAACCACGGCCAGTACAGTCTGGCACTACACCTGCTGGAGGCTGTGGAGGACCTGCAGGGAGAGGACTGAGAGGAGGGAGAGAGGACTGGGGGGAGGGGACTGAGGGAGCGAGTAGAAGAGAGAGCAAGAGGCTCAGGAAGAGAGGGAACTAGATGGCTTCTGTGCAATTTCGTTCTTGCTTTCCTTGCTAGCGTCCAAGATAGGAGCGAGAGAATGGTAGTGAACTGGTGTATTTCCTATCATGTACAGTACAGGAAGCAGAGGTACCCTGTTTATTAGAGGGAGGCTTATGTGTTCAGTTGACAAAAGTAAGTAAGTGTAAATGAAAGAGGGGGGGATAGAGGGAAGGTAGGATGGTGGTTTAATTATTTAATTCAATCCAGTGCTCACTCATCTTTGATTCAAATAAGTAACATTGTATTAGATTGATCAGTGTTTAAGTCTGCATTTCTGAAGGGGATATGATGGAGTTGGATGTCATTTGTGTCACTTTCTACTTGTCAATTCTTTTTACTTTTCTCTCAGCTATACCTAGCAGCCCCTGTACGTACAGTGGGGAGAACAAGTATTTGATACACTGCCGATTTTGCAGGTTTTCCTACTTACAAAGCATGTAGAAGTCTGTAATTTTTATCATAGGTACTCTTCAACATTGTATGATTTTTAAGTAATTAATTTGCATTTTATTGCATGACATAAGTATTTGATACATCAGAAAAGCAGAACTTAATATTTGGTACAGAAACCTTTGTTTGCAATTACAGAGATCATACGTTTCCTGTAGTTCTTGACCAGGTTTTCACACACTGCAGCAGGGATTTTGGCCCACTCCTCCATACAGATCCTTCAGGTTTCGGGCTTTCAGCTCCCTCCAAAGATTTTCTATTGGGTTCAGGTCTGGAGACTGGCTAGGCCACTCCAGGACCTTGAGATGCTTCTTACGGAGCCACTCTTTAGTTGCCCTGGCTGTGTGTTTCGGGTCGTCGTCATGCTGGAAGACCCAGCCACGACCCATCTTCAATGCTCTTACTGAGGGAAGGAGATTGTTGGCCAAGATCTCGCGATACATGGCCCCATCCATCCTCCCCTCAATACGGTGCAGTCGTCCTGTCCCCTTTGCAGAAAAGCATGCCAAAGAATGATGTTTCCACCTCCATGCTTCACGGTTGGGATGGTGTTCTTGGGGTTGTAACTCATCTTTCTTCTTCCTCCAAACACGGCGAGTGGAGTTTAGACCAAAAAGCTCTATTTTTGTCTCATCAGACCACATGACCTTCTCCCAATCCTCCTCTGGATCATCCAGATGGTCATTGGCAAACTTCAGACGGGCCTGGACATGCGCTGGCTTGAGCAGGGGGACCTTGTGTGCGCTGCAGGATTTTAATCCATGACGGCGTAGTGTGTTACTAATGGTTTTCTTTGAGACTGTGGTCCCAGCTCTCTTCAAGTCATTGACCAGGTCCTGCCGTGTAGTTCTGGGCTGATCCCTCACCTTCCTCATGATCATTGATGCCCCACTTGGTGAGATCTTGCATGGTGCCCCAGACCGAGGGAGATTGACCGTCATCTTGAACTTCTTCCATTTTCTAATAATTGCGCCAACAGTTGTTGCCTTCTCACCAAGCTGCTTGCCTATTGTCCTGTAGCCCATCCCAGCCTTGTGCAGGTCTACAATTTTATCCCTGATGTCCTTACACAGCTCTCTGGTCTTGGCCATTGTGGAGAGGTTGGAGTCTGTTTGATTGAGTGTGTGGACAAGTGTCTTTTATACAGGTAACGAGTTCAAACAGGTGCAGTTAATACAGGTATTGAGTGGAGAACAGGAGGGCTTCTTAAAGAAAAACTAACAGGTCTGTGAGAGCCGGAATTCTTACTGGTTGGTAGGTGATCAAATACTTATGTCATGCAATAAAATGCAAATTAATTACTTAAAATTCATACAAATGTGATTTTCTGGATTTTAGATTCCGTCTCTCACAGTTGAAGTGTACCTATGATAAAAATTACAGACTTCTACATGCTTTATAAGTGGGAAAACCTGCAAAATCGGCAGTGTATCAAATACTTGTTCTCCCCACTGTATTAGTGATGTATGATAAAGACCTGTTATTTATATGCTGCAGTACTACTAGCTGTACCTGTACCCCCCCCCCCCCCCACCCCACTGTTCTGTAGTTGTAATCTAGACACTGGCTGAGGGACCCCACTGGGGGCAGACAGTAGAATAAAAAGGTTTCATGCTCAGTATGGTCTCTCTGTGCCTGGGGTAAGAACAGTTTAACACTGGTCGTGATGGTAATTTCCAAACGGTAGCAGTGCATGTCTGCGTTGAGTACTTAAAAAAAACTGCAACATTCAGTGCTGTTCTGAACAGTCAGTTGAAAAACGGGGAGAGGTTAAATACTTCATTTATTGCTTCAAGCCACACCCACAAAGTGTAGCAAACGTACTTCAAGAAAGTTTAAGGGAAACGTGACGTTCAGTACAAACCGTTTGAATACGCCCCGGGATTCTCTTCCAGACCATTCAGGTAGACAGACTCAGATATTTATAAAATGTTGTACCCTAGGAAGTGACAACTTGTTTTTTTTAGGAATATTGCACCTATTTGGCTTTCAAGTGTATTTTACTGATCATCCTTTATTTAATGGGTTTGGTATAAGTGAACAGGGATAGGGGTACTATACAGATTATCACTAAACATTAATAAAAAAAAAAAGTGTACCATCCACACAATCTGACCCGATGACTTAATTCTCTCAGTAGGTATATTACTACACTCTGTGCCTTGTAGGAGGGGTCCAGGAGTGTCAAAACATTTCCCTTTCTAGGAAACATCACTGAAACCTTGATGTGTGCCCTTCTTTGGGAGAGGTGTCGTTTGAACTCAAAAGGACTGCATATCTCTTATGACAATTCCCTCCTCTTTATCAAATTAATCAAACTAAACTATTGCATTGTTTTACGAAGCCTGTCTTGTAAACCAACCATCCATCCTCACTCTGCATGCAGGAACAATATGCCAGAGTCAATGTCAGTTGAAGAGCTGAAAAATGGTAGGTAATGTCATTTAGGTAACTGCCAGACAGTCTGGCTGCCTCTGTTACCCCTCTCAGTGCGTTGCTAAGCAGGGTGTTTCTTTGTTGACCTCTCGTTATCCGGGGTCAGTTCAAGACGACAGATCAGGTCAGAGGGCCACTGCAGGTTGTCATGGTGACAGGGGTGTGGGCAGAGGTGTCTGTGCCCTGGTAAGGATGGTCTGGCAGCGGGGGCAGGGGCAGTCTGGAGAGTCTGAGGTGTACCTGCGACACCTCGGGCACCGGGCCATGGAGGTGGGAACTGCCGCTACTTGGTAAGCACTGTCCTCACGGATAACCCCACCTTATTGGACAGAGAGAGAAAAGGTTACTAGGGGCTATGATCAGGGAGGTTACCAAGGTCGTATTCATTAGTGCACACCAGACACCATATTAAAACATTTAGCAAGGGAAAACATTTAGCAAAAAAAACAAGTTTCTTATTCAACAAGTTAAGGTTTGGTGTCTAGTGAATACGACTCCGGTTACTGTATGACCCCTATGGACCTGAACCCTCTATGGCTTAAAAAGATCAGAATTGGGCTGCCTGTAAACCCAGCCTAAGGCCTAGATTCAATCAGGTCCAGTGTAAACTGGCGATAGCAGACACCGGTTTTGCTGAAATTTGGGAGTTGTTGGAGATAGTGTTGTCACAATACCAGAATTGACTTAGATACTGATACCAGAGAATAGCACTTGTTACAGACAACCTCAGCTACTGCTCTGTTCAATATCATTATATAAAATAAAAAAAGTACAACAGCCATGTAGTGAATTGCATTTGTGGAAAGTGATTTACATTTGTGAATACATTTGGCATGGTATTGATCCCATAATTCTGATACAACCATGAATTCATACATTGTGCCTCTGGCCTGAGAGGATGGAAGTTCAATATGTAGCTAGATGTGGTAGACTAATGCTAACTAGCTGGCTCATCGTTAACCATGAAAGGAAGCTAGACTAGCGAGCAAGCATTTTAGCTAGGTAGGACAACAAACTAAAAGCTTGTACAGTCGTGGCCAAAGGTTTTGAGAACGACAATTAAAGTTTGCTGCTTCAATGTTCTTAGATCTTTATGTCAGTAGTTACTATGGTACACTGAAGTATAATTACAAGTATTCCATAAGTGTCAAAGGCTTTCATTGACAATGACATTCAGTTTATGCAGAGTCAATATTTGCAGTGTTGACCCTTCTTTTTCAAGACCTCTGCAATCCGCCCCCGGCATGCTGTCAATTAACTTCTGGGCCACATCCTGACTGATGGCAGGCCATTCTTGCATAATCAATGCTTGAAGTGGCTTCTTTGCTGCCCTTCTTGACACCAGGCCATCCTACAAAAGTATTCGCCTCACTGTGCGTGCGGATGCACTCACACCTGCCTGCTGCCATTCCTGAGCAAGCTCTGCACTGGTGGTGCCCCGATCCCGCAGCTCGATCAACTTTAGGAGACGGTCCTGCCGCTTGCTGGACTTTCTTGGGCGCCCTGACGCCTTCTTCACAACAATTAAACCTCTCTCCTTGAAGTTCTTGATGATTCAATAAATGGTTGATTTAGGTGCAATCTTACCAGCAGCTATATCCTTGCCTGTGAAGCCCTTTTTGTGCAAAGCAATGATGACGGCACGTGTTTCCTTGCAGGTAACCATGGTTGACAGAGGAAGAACAATGATTTAAAATCACCACCCTCCTTTTAAAGCTTCCAGTCGGTTATTCTGACTCAATCAGCATGACAGAGTGATCTCCAGCCTTGTCCTCGTCAACACTCTCTCCTGTGTTAACGAGACAATCACTGACATGATGGCAGCTGGTCCTTTTGTGGCAGGGCTGAAATGCAGTGGAAATGTTTTTGGGGGATTAAGTTTATTTTTCATGGCAAAGAGGGACTTTGCAATTAATTGCAATTCATCTGATCACTCTTCATGACATTCTGGAGTATATGCAAATTGCCATCATCAACACTGAGGCAGCAAACTTTGTGGAGACCAATACTTGTGTCATTCTCAAAACTTTTGGCCACCACTGTACTGTATGAGAGCGTCAAACTGTTTCGGCAACATGAGAGGATGGCATTGGCGTTTCTCTACAAGTATGGTAAGTCAACATGTTTTTTCTACTCACGCACACACAGAAATTAGACAGCCACACGATATTGGACTACATTAAAAATATATATATATTAGTTGTCACTGTATCAGACTAAGCTTAGGTGATTTGATGATGTTGAAGTTGAAAAGCGGTGCTGGAATAGTGGAGGCAGCTCCTGTTTTCTGTGCGACTTGCGGTAACGCTCCGTGGTTCTAAATCAATAGTTGTTTAGTAATCCGATAATGTCGACAGCAAACTTGATTGACCGTGCTGTAAGTCATGTAACTTTTTGTTACATACAATATGTTTTGTCGACTCCACCGGACAGATGCTGCTCTCCGGTTTCGTGATGAAACAAAGGTGTGGTTGAATTTATTTATTCTGTGTCTTCTTATTGTCGTCTCGGCCTTAGGCCTATATATCACGGTGGAAAGGCATATGAACTTACAGGTTATAGAGCAAACAACGCCACACATCGGTAGTAAATCAGGGATGTAGTGGTAAAAAAACCTATTGACTCCAGTGAGTGATCAAAATAAATAAATAAATGTAACCTTTATTTAACTAGGCAAGTCAGTTAAGAACAAATTCTCATTTACAATGACGGCCTACCTACAGGGTCAGACTCTGGAGCAAATTAGGGTTAAGTGCCTTGCTCAAGGACACGTCGACAGGTTGGGTGGGGGCAGAAGGTCCTGTATAAACACAATATGGGTGTAGGACTAAAAGGTCAATCGAACAGCTGCAGTGCAAAACTTACTGCGATGCGGCCTCCATAGAAGTCAGAGCATTCATACTTTGTGCGCTTCGGTATAAATGTGCTAGCGTTAACTTAGCTGGGACTCACCCTCAAGGTTGATGAGAAAGCTGCCCTTGCTGATGAGGGCATCGGCGGGCATGTCTCTGGGCAGGGCGCTGGTCAGGGTGGTCCGCGATGACATCATCAGCTCTGTTAACTGGGAGTTAGAGGAAGTAGGTTCGTCTTGGAGAGACTGAGAAAGAGAGAGATTAGATAAGTACAGTTAGGTGTAGCCAACTTAGACCTAAAAGCCTGTCACTTCCATACAACTACAGCTCAGCCGTTTATGGTATAGTGATTATGAGGACACCAGAGTGCATTCTGCCCCCTTACCTCAATGAGTTCAAACAGTAGGCCAGGCTCAATCTCTATGGTCAGCTCATACTCGGCTGCATTGCGTCCTGGGATAGAGGACAGGAAGGAATCCCTGATAGCGCATGCCCCCTCCACGGCTTCCTCCAATCCCGGCCTCCGCCATACAGAACTGCTCTTAATCCAGCCACTCCTGAACAGGGTCTCCCCCTCTGAAGATACAGAGACTTTCAGTCACTGAGACAGGTACAAGCAGGCACACGCGCACGCACACACACACACACACACACACACACAGGGCCGTACCGTCATGTCCTGGGGCGTGTGAGTAAACCTCCTCGGCCAGGTGAGGTAGGATAGGAGCGATGGAGCGCGTCACTCCGTCCAGAATCTCCTCTAGAACCGTCTGACAGGACCGCCGACCCAACGAGTCCTCAGGATCACAGTACAACCTGGGAGAGCGAGAGAGTCATATAGTAGTAACGACAGTGTATTAGTCTGTATGTAGTAGTAGACAATTTAATAACAATAGTAGTGGTGGTAGTAGTAGTAGTAGTATTTAGCAAGAGTATCTGTACCGGTCCTTGATGATGCTGAAGTAGAACCTGGAGAGGTCTCTGGTGATGAAGGCTTGGAGCAGGCGGATGGCCCTGCCCGCACCAAAATCATTATAGGCATCTGTCATCTTCATACTGTAGTCCCGTAGAAGGTGCAGTAGGTACTGGTCGATGTAGTGCATTTCTTTAGGGTCCACTGCCTGAGTACGAGGGTCAAAACCCTGCAGATTCCCCAGCAAGAACTTCAGGGTATTCCTCAACTAGAAAGAAAAAAGGGGGAGTTATTACAGCAGTGCCAGTGTGGAGAAGCAGAAAACGGGGAGTTATTACAGCAGTGCCAGTGTGGAGAAGCAGAAAAGGGGGAGTTATTACAACAGTGCCAGTGTGGAGAAGCAGGTCATGAGAGACTTTCACACAGATAGACATATCTGACTCACCTTATTGATGCTATCTCTGGCTGAGTTGAGCACGTTGGGGCCGATCTGGACCTCAGAGAAGACGTTGGACTCTGCCACCCACCAACGCAACACATCCACTCCATAGGGAGGAGACACATTAGGATCCTGGGAGAAAGAGAGGAAAAGAGAGCCTTTAAGGACTAACACTGTTGACCATCCCCAGGAAGGTGTATGTTTCTCCAGTAAGGGTGGATCTCATCCACAGCCTCTCACCTCCCCCCCGTGGATGACTGTATCGGGGTCTATTACGTTGCCTAAAGACTTGGACATTTTCTCTCCTTTCTCACTGATCACAAAGTCATGTATCATCAGAGCCCTGAGAGAGAAAGAGAGAGGGAATGAGAGAGAGAGGGAATGAGAGAGAAAGCGAATGAGAGAGAAAGTCATGAATACACATTTTCTTCTCTGGCTTTCTTACGGACACATTTACAGCAAGCACATTAGATAGTAAAAGTATTTCACTGACTTGTAGGGAGCCTTTTTCTGCACGGCGACACTGGTGAGCAGAGAGGACTGGAACCAACCTCCTATCTGGTCCTTCCCCTCCACATACACATCAGCCCTAGAGTCTAACTCAGAGAGCGAGAGGAAAAATATGCTTAGTTCTTAACCAATTCATGCAAAAGAGAGGCAAGACAGATGGTTAGTATCAGGAGAACTTCACTGACTTTGTCCACAGAGGTAGGAAAAGTCTAGAGGGACAGAGACCACAGCCAATGTTAGTGGGGACATTGAGACAATGCATGACAAGACTGTGCAACCATGCCTCGACCAATCCCTTGCGTGAAAGTAGTAGCGACAGACATTCCATCTTGGCCAACCTTCAGCGAGACAGTACAGAAACATTACATGGCGAGGCAGCTTTCCAAAGCCACGGGGTACTGTAGAGGTTAGAGAGAGGCTTGGAGACCGTAGTGCTCTTGCCTTAGACAGTAGCACAAGGACAGCCACCAGGCTTTCAGGGGGAGATCCTCCCTTGCTGCCAAAGAGAGACAGACTGCTGACTAAGCAGAAAGAGCGCAGTCAGGGAGTGAATCCGGAAAGAGAACCATTAAGGTGCTCAGCTCCCAGACAAGGTGCTCAGAGTCCCACATGCTGAGGAGAGAAGGGTGAGAGTCAGAGAGAGAGAGAGAGAGAGAGAGAGAGAGAGAGAGAGAGAGAGAGAGAGAGAGAGAGAGAGAGAGAGAGAGAAGGAAAAATAAATAAATAGAAAAAAAGGAAATAGAGAGAAGAGATGGAGAGGAAGTAAAAGAAGGATGAGTAGAGGAGGGGGAAAGAAGGATGAGTAGAGGAGGGGGAAAGAAGGATGAGTAGAGGAGGGAGAAGGAAGGATGAGTAGAGGAGGGAGAAGGAAGGATGAGTAGAGGAGGGGTCTGGGGGGGTTGGGTTATTAACCTGGCACCAGGGGTTTGCGTAGGGAGGTACGGAGCCAGCTGAGCCGTGACTCAGAGTCAGTGCCACTCTCCTCCTTCATCTCTGAAAACACAACGCAACCACTCACATGGACAACATGGATAAACCTTGCGAAATGATGTGGTTTACATGTGTCTGTATGTTGGATGTCTGTCTTGCCAAATGACACAACAGGAACAATATTCAAAAAGGTCTTATCATTATCTGACTATAAAACACTTATGTAAGGAAGTGTCACAGTGTGTGTTGCTGATGTAAAAGGACTAGACATGCTTCATAGGAAGAGATAGAAGTAATTGCTAATGCATATACTATTCACAATAAGCCATGGGCCAGAGAGATAGCATTACCAGGCAGTTTGTACAGTATTCAGTAACTACTTAGTGCAGTAAGGACACTTAGCATGTCTGTCTGTGTGAGCATAGATAGGCACTTAGCAAATTGTGATTTAGCTAGGCCTAGCTAAGAAGACAACCTTCAGACCCAGCCTTGAATTCTAAGAAAACACAAATGTAATCGCTAGTGCCAGAATACTTGGCAGCAGTAGTACGTAGCTTAGCCAGGTTAGCTAACACTGAGCCTCACCGTCAAGAACAGCAGCCCAGGAGGTTCCACTGTCAAACCAGATGTCCAACACATCTTCTCCACGCTCGTAGTCTGTTACCACTCCTGCTTTACTCTGACAAACACACACCATTCGTTAACCTTCACACACAAGTTGCTAAAATCATCTCTTAATCATACAACCATATTCGCTGACTTGTGAGTGAAAGTAGCAGTGAGATGTACTGATCCAGGCTGTATCACAACTGGCCGTGATTGAGTCCCATAGGGCGGCACACAATTGGCCCAGCGTCGTCCGAGTTTGGCTGGTGTAGGCCGTCATTGTAAATAAGTTTGTTCTTAACTGACTTGCCTAGTTAAATAAAATTCCTTGCTCAGCGCTGCAGTGACTCACCTTCTTGAGCACCTCTGGGGGCAGTAGAGATTCCAGGGGCAGCTCCCACCAGCAGTCACTGCCCTTCTCTGAGAACAGCTGGGCCACATGGGATACAGTGTGCCTGTAGGGGGAGAGTGCAGGGGTCAGACTGGGGTGGCGTTGTGTGTGTGTGTGTGTGTGTACGTTTGTGTGTGTTTGTGTAATTACGTGTTAATCAGAGGCTCTCCTGTCTCTTTGTGGTAGAACACAGGTATGGGTACACCCCAGCTCCTCTGGCGTGAGATACACCAGTACGGTCTTCTGTCCAGGTGGGCTAACAGACTGCCCCTCGCCGACTCTGGGATCACACGCACCTTAGCCAGCACTTCCTACACACATTCAGAAAGAGTTTCTTAATCGTCTAGAGCAGGGTTCCCCAACTGGCGGCCTGCGGGACGAATTTGAGCCACGGGTGATTTTATTTGGCAAGTTCTGAGCAAAAATTGAATAAATGCTTTTTTTCCCTTCTTTTTTTTTATCCCCCTTTTTCCTCCCCAATTTCGATCGTCTCATCGCTGCAACTCCCGAACAGCTCGGGCAAGGCGAAGGTGGAGTCATGCGTCCTCCGAAACATGACCCGCCTAACCACGCTCCTTAACATCCACCAGCTTAACCCGGAAGCCAGCCGCAGAGGAAACAAAGTTAAAATGCTAGATGACGATGAGCCAATTAAAGCCCCCCCCCCGGCCAAACACTCCACTAACCCGGACGACGCTGGGCCAATTGTACCCTGTCCTATGGGACACTCGGCCACGGCCGGTTGTGGCACAGCCCGGGAATGAACCCGGGTCTGTAGTAACGCCTCTAGCGCTGCGATGCAGTGCCTTAGACCGCTGCGCCACTCGGGATGCCCCTGAATAAATGTTTCAGTCAAAATATTCTGGCCCCCTGACCACCTGCTGAAGAAAAAACAAATTGTCCCGCAGCTGAATCTAGTTGATCTCTGCTCTAGAGGAAGAAGCATTCTCAGTTTCTAAGAGTCTAACTTACTGAGTGGGACCTGTTCTATGTGTATCTGAGTGAGAATCATCACCGGTTTTAAAGTATCATTCTCTACGTATCGCAGTGAGAACTGAGAATCATTGGCCGTTTGTAAAGCCATTCCCAGTGCTCAGCAGTGAGATTCATTCCCTATTTGTTAAGAGTGATCCTCAGTGTGTGATTCCTACCTTGGCCTTGTCTTTGAGGCTGGCGATGTTAATGAACCACTGTTTGCTGGGTCTGATTACTACAGGCTCTTTACTCCTCCAGTCGTATGGGTAACTGTGGACATACTCCTCCTCCTTTACTAGAGAACCGACCGCCTTCAGCATGGAGATCACTGACATGCACAGAAAACACACAAAAGCTTGTACAAAGAGAGCAAGAAGTTGAACTAGACAATATAAGTAGAACATTCTTCTCCCTGTCGCTCACATAGTCTCTCGCACACCGTTTCTTCCTACACACCTGTATCGTTGCCCTCCCCCATCACAGACTGACTCTGTAGCTCAGGCCCAGCCAGCTCAGTGAACCTGCCTTCCTCGTCCACGATACACTCCTAGAACAGAAGAAACACACACAGTCGTACAGATTAGGGATGGGTATTTGATTTCACTATTCGAATAATAATCATGCCATTCAGATATACGGATAGTCGAAATTCTCATTTATATTTAAAGAATTACACAAAAAAATGCTTTTGACTCGACCAATTAGAACGACAAATGCACACGGCAGAGGTAAACAGCGGACATGCTGCTTTTCTTCGGAAGTTTGGCTAACAGCAACAGTGAAAGAGAAGTCTGATTTTCACAAAGATATAACTGACTGTAACAAAAAGGTTTTGTGGTGAGTGTTTTGCATTGATCTGTGTCAGGTATTGTGGAAACACTTAGATGAGCGCCTGTAATTGCTATTTGATGTGAGGAAAATAGCATACAGATGTCAAGGAAGCCTAGAGGGCTAAATGTGCAGCAATAGCAATGTAACACACCGTTATAAAAACTACATTCAAAAGTTTGCCGTTTCATTAAATTAGGAATATCAAATGCCATGGTTATAAAAGTATTTGGTATATTCTTGTAGGTAAAGATGTCACAAGGACAACGTAATTTAGACAAAGTTTGAAGACTTACAAACTATTAGCCTGGAAGCCAGAATGTTTCTGAAGTTGGCTTATCAGAAACAGACTGGCATCCAAGTTGGTTAACTCATACTTTTCTGTCAATCCCATTGATATATTAGTCAACTAAAGGAACGCACCACTGACAGTTTAAAGTGTGAGGCCATACTGTAGTCATCCATCCCATGGGCAGGAGCTGAGTGGACCAATCCCGTTCCTTTGCCCATGGTCACAAAATTAGCTGGAAGCAATGGAACCTCCTTCCTGGGAATGGTGGGATGCTGGCAGACTCCTCCCTCAAGTTCTGCACCTGGAGGTGGGGATGGAAAGAGGAAGTGACAGAATGACAGGTGACAAAACAATGTGTATGTGTCTGTCTGAGTGTGTCAGAATGTTTGTGTCCAGTTTACCTGTGAAGGTGCCCACACTCTCCAGCTCTGTGCTCAGCTGAGTTGCCAGGCTGGAAACTCGCTCAGTGGCCACTAGGAGGAGCTGTGAGCTGTCTGCCCTTTTCACTACCGAGTATCTGTGGGTGAGATATTATAACACATTTACAACAGATGGGAGATACACCGTATGGCGCTGAAGGTGCAGGTGTGTGTGTGTGTTGGGGGGGGGGGGGGGGGCAGCACTTACTGGGCATTGGGCATAAAGCAGACAGCCTGGTTGGCTGGGATGGTCCATGGTTGGGTGGTCCACACCAACACAGAAATGCTGCCCAACTCCCCTACAGCTTCCGCCATCTTAGGGGGCAGGGTGGCCAGGGCGAAGGTAGCGTAGATTGCCTTGCTCACGTGCTGTGGGTTATACTCTAACTCTGCCTCCGCAAGAGCAGTCCTAGGGAGAGAGAGAGTGGCGGAAGAGTTAGAGGTAAGGAGGAGGAGAATGAAAGGAGGGGTGGGGGGTGAAATGCAGCAGATACACTACATGGCCAAAAGTATGTGGACACCTATTTGTCGAACATCGTATTCCAAGATCATGGGCATTAATATGGAGTTTGTCCCCTTTTTTGCTGCTATAACAGCCTCCACTCTTCTGGAAAGGCTTTCCACTAGATGTTGGAACATTGCTGCGGGGACTATTCAGCCACACGAGAATTAGTGAGGTTGGCCCTGATGTTGGGCGATTAGGCCTGGCTCGCAGTCGGCGTTCCAATTCATCCCAAAGGTGTTCGATGGGGTTGAGGTCAGGGCTCTGTGCAGGCTAGTCAAGTTATTTCACATCGATTGACAAACCATTTCAGTATGGACCTCGCTTTCTGCAAAGGGGCATTGTCATGCTGAAACCGGAAAGGGCCTTCCCCAAACTGTTGCCACAAAGTTGGAAGCACAGAACCGTTTAGAATGTAATTGTATGCTGTAGCGTTAAGATTTCCTTTCACTGGAACTAAGGGGCCTAGCACGAACCATGAAAAACAGCCCCAGACCATTATTCCTCCTCCACCAAACTTTACAGTTGGCACTATGCATTGGGGCAGGTAGCAGTCTCTACCATATTAGTCTGTTGGACTGCCAGATGGTGAAGCGTGATTAATCATTTCAGAGAACGAGTTTCCACTGCTCCAGAGTCCAATGGTGGCAAACTTTACACCACTCCAGCCGACATTTGGCATGATCAATTAATTTATAATTAGAAGGTTTTGTAATCTGTTTTAACAAATATTTTTGTATACTTGTATATTGTTTTTTTGTGGTGGGGTTTTCATATCAGTCCGTTGTTGCTGAAATTGCCAAATCTACTAATATGAATGGGTGTCCAAATACTTTTGGCAATGTAGTGTATGTAGAAGAGCTTTGTAGCAGAGACTATACCCAGAAGCCACCCAGAGCTGCCTACCTGGAGGAAGGAGACCAGAATACTGGCTTGTAGTCCTGGTAGATCAGACCCTAGAAATTACAACACAAGAGCAAACCGTTAGCGCCTGAGAGGGAGAGAGAGAGAGGAGAGGAGAGGAGAGGAGAGGAGAGGAGAGGAGAGGAGAGGAGAGGAGAGGAGAGGAGAGGAGAGGGAGAGGGAGAGGGAGAGGGAGAGGGAGAGGGAGAGGGAGCAATAGAGAGAGCTAAAGAAAGAATGAGTGTCAGATCTTCTGGAGAGGCAGGCTAACCCAAATTGAATCGAATATATCCCACCTTGCTGTGCATGTCCTCGAAGACCTTCAGCTGAGCTGCCTCATAAGTCCCATCAAAGGTGTAGTAGCACTTATCCCAGTCCGCCATCACTCCCCAGCGCTGGAAGGCAGCGCGTTGACGAGCGATCGCTGCCTCCGCAAAGTCCCGAGCTGGAGAGGAGAGCAGAGGGACCAGAGTTTATCAACAGACACACACAGCTGATTTTCTGGTGTCATACATACACAGGGGGATATCAGATTATATTCAATCAATAGGCAGCGTTGTTTTGGTGTTTCAGTGAACCACAGTCATGCGATGAGTAATTTTGTCTGGAACCTGAATATTTGTGTAAGCTCCAAAAGCTTTTAACAGCCTACGCATTCAGCTCAATAGGCTAACATGATCCTAACCGGGTCTCGTTAGCGACTTGGGTTCCTAGTCAGTTCCATCCATCCACAATAAGTGACCAGTAATGTATCAGCTGTCTGTTCCCTGCCCCACTGACCTTTCTGTCTTATCTGCAGAGGGCTCAGTCCGCTGGTTCCCAGCTCTCCCAGTGCCTTCAGCTCGATGGGCAGCCCGTGGCAGTCCCAGCCTGGGACATAGTGGACCTGTTTCCCCCTCAGCATCTCAAAGCGGTTCTGGATGTCTTTGAGGATCTGGAAGACAAAACCAAAAAAGCATTATGATAAGGCCTTGTCTTGCCAGTGAGAGCCAGCACTGATTAAACTCTGTTTTGGTTTCAAGTCCGGTTTGAGAAATATTGCACAGCTGGATTCTCTGTTAAATTACTCAAATGTAAAATGCAAAAGTAGCAAATAACAACACCTTATTGAGGGCATGTCCCACATGTGGGTCCCCATTGGCGTATGGGGGGCCATCGTGGAGACAGTATTCCTTCTTGGCCTTCCTCTCTCTCTGCCATGAGTAGAGTTCTGCAAAGCCACACTCCTAGACAGACATAATCAATACACTGATATACTGTATTACTGTCAAGTTTGAAGTCATAACACAGGCACGTGTTGCTGAGACACCTTCTCGTGGGGAAAGGCCTAGTTAGCTAACCAGAATGAGCCTTGCAGTGGCTAGCAAACCTCTTGTTTGTTTATCTGACATTCATTATCAATCGGTCACACGCGCCCGTTTCAAATCCTGTGGCTCACTGGTAAGCTAACTAACTATCTATATAGCTAACTAGTTAGTATGACATTAGTTAGTTAACGTTAGAGTAGAGCGCTCTACTTAACTTACCTGTTGTATCTGTACCTCCCGGTCTACGAGTTTCTGTCCGGTTAGTTTCATGGGGAATTTAGTGCGGGGAAGCAACACACTGTCCCGGTACGGCCCCGCTCCCTGGGCGACTGCAGGGTGAACGGTGCCTTCGGTGGAGCTGACATTTTGACAACGGCTGGAGTTGAAGGAGACTGCGGGGTGGAGTAGGGCGCCTCTCCGAACACTGGTTCCCCATCTCGCTACGCTCTGGCTCACTGCTGAAATGCGGCACAGCAGCATGGAGAGGCAAGCACTTTGTACTATTCTACCTACCCAAATTCTAAACAAACAAAATAGACAGTTTGGTTGGTTTGTTGTTGTGATATTGTCCTCAATCTGACTGCGACCTCTTACAGCACTGGATCGTTTATTTTTGTTTCCCGGAAGTACTGGGTGTAAAACACTACTACGGAAACTGTGAAGGGACAAATTAGTTGTCATTGTGGTAAATAGTTTATATTTACCGCAAGAGGTCACTATAAGACCTGTTTTGTGCAAAACATTTATTTTCCATTTATTAGCAGAATATTCCATAAAAGCCAATATTTTGAACAGCATAAACTACCTATAGGCCTAGTGTAGACAATGCCTACTTATGTTCAGGGAGGACAACCGTGATAAACTCTGAAGAGGCGAGACCATAATAGTATCAAACTCTTCAAATTATAAACCTGTGAATTAATAGGCCTATTCACTGACTGTGATATATAGGCCTAAAAAGGACCATGTTTAAAAACATAAAGGCTATTATTTGAATTGCTGACAGTATAACCCAAAGATGCTGTAACGTCAAACTCATTCCACTGAGTGGTCGAGCGTCTGCGGTTCTCTCCTCCCTTGTACTTGATTGATGAAATAATGTCGCGACACTAATTAATAAGGAAGTCCCCTCACCTGGTTGACTATGTCTTGATTGAAAGGTGTGGGCGTGGCCCAGGACCAAGTTTGGGAAACCCTGGTTTATGGGAGGTTTAATTGTAGGTTTCCGTTGAAGGGGCAGGATAGACAGGTGATTTTGGGGATGAACCCTGTTGACCTGACGTCACACGGTGGAGGTATATAATCCCCCTGGATTTGTACTCTAATCATTTACCGTGAGAGAAAAAAAAAGCTATAGACAGAACAGTTACATTACTCACCTAATTGAGGCTGAGAAACAAACTGACAAAATGACTAAAATGGTAATGGCTTACATTGGCTTCCTCCTCCTTGCCATGCACTTGTCATCGCAGGTAAGAACTTTTCTTCTGAAATGATTTACTTTTTGCCTTGTTTGATTTGAAAATGGAACACTTTATTTAATTACACTAGGCCTACCCAACATTCTGGGGAATAGGTAGGGCATTTCAACAGGTGCAATAGCATAGGCTATTCCATATGGGTTACAAATAGACGGGTTCTCATTGACACGCTAATGATGCGGATAATTGGCCTCGGGTGTAGAATGCCAGGATGTGTAAATCTAACGTGCCTTAATTTGAGACCTGCGCAATGTGAAGCAACAATGTCTCTTCAGATACTGAATCCCTATACTCTCCTGTTTTTAGGTCTACTCGCAAAACATTAGGCGTAGGCCTACAACAAGGTCCCCAACAGTGACTGTGAACACTACCAAAGTTGGCGGCGCTCGTTCCAATATGACCAAGTTACCCGATGTTGTCACTACCACCAACATCACCATTCACAAAGGAGCCTGCGCGTCCTTGCATTCCAGTGCGTTCACGCTGCTCATTCCAATGGTGGCGGGATCGCTCCTACAAGGCCGCTTATAGAGGGCTCATCTGCACTGAACACACCGCCACGAATGACATCGGCGACACACTTTTATACGTTCTTGAAAGGCAACTATGTGCGTACCTAACTAGAGGGAATTGGGAGAATTAACGGGCTGACGAGAACCCTTTTCTTTCCACTGATGGGAATTATTTGTCTCACACCTCCCTGGCTATTTCAAACCAGTATAGGCAGGCGTACACTCCCTGCGTACTGGCCCCCAGCCCTATCTGCTCTTTGACTCTGGTTCCTGTGTCCAGACAGCAGGGGGTCGTTTTGGACTGCATATAATGAAATTCTGGTTGAAGTGTATTGTGGAAATAACTTAAACTCTCTTTTTGTCTCTGGCCCTTATGTGTAAGTGTTGCTTCGGTCCCCCTCCTTGCCCCAACCTGGGCTTGAACCGGTGACCCTCTTAACACAACTGCCTCCCACCTTTAACTAGCTAGCCACTTCACACTGGTTACACTTGCTATTTCTTCTCCTGAAACTGCAATGGATAATTTGTTGTAAGTTCTCCGCATGTGATTTTAATTGTGTAAATCGATGATGTAATGTGCTTAGATTTATTTTTGTATTGTCAGGTTCAATAAAGCTTTGACATGTACAGAATTTATATTCCATGTTGTACAATAAAATGTGAAATTAACTTTATTTTCCTGTCAATTCTAGTTTACTTCCAAAATGGAAATCCTTGTTTTAGCATGGGGTGTAGGAATGTTTGACATTTGAGCATTTACTTTTTTACCATCAACTAAAATTACTCGTTTTTGGTCTCTGCCATAAGTGGGTGGCTGCGAGTAGAGCTACTTTTGTAGCTGTATGGCCGACGATCAAGCTTAATTTTCATGACACTTTGAACATGGGCCCATTGGCTGCTACACTATATGGCCAAAACTATGTGGATGCCCCTTCAAATTAGTGGATTCAGTCACACCTGTTGCTGACGAGTGTAAAATTGAACATGCAGTAATAACTTTTTTAAATAGCCCGTACTGAAGATCTGACTTTCAATGTGGCACCATCCTATGATGCAGCCACACACGACCCTAAGGTCCCCATGCTCAATGCCAAGCGTCGCCAGGACTGGTGTAAAGCTTGCCACCATTGGACTGTGGTGCAGTGGAAACCTGTTCTCTGAAGTGATCAATATTGGGCCCCTTCAAGTGAGGAAAGATTAATGCTACAGCATTCAATTACATTTTAGACATTCTGTGATTTTTTTTTTTTAAGGCCCTCAATTGCTTTCCACACTGCAATCTCCCACCTGGACAAGAGAGGAAATGACTCAATGCTGTTCAGACTACAGCTCAGCGTTCAACACTATAGTCCCCACCAAGCTATGGACCCTTTCTCTGAACCCCACCCTCTAACTGGATCCTGGATTTCTTGAGGGCTGGGCCCAGGTGGTGAGGGTAGGCAACACCTCCAATGCTGACCCTCAACACAGGGGCCTGAGTTGTACTCTCCTCCAAGACTCTGACCACTACTTTGTATCCTTTTCTCTTGCTCTCCAACACTACTCACTCTGCCCCTACTCAGATGGTAATGCACCGTCGCTCTCTCCCGGCACTCTCCTTCCATCCTATCGTCTCTTCCCTCTGCTTAATCCTTCTCCCTCCTGGCTCCTGATTCTACCTCCTCGACCCTTCTCTCCTCATTTTCTGCATCTTTTGACTATGTCCCCTATCCTCCCGGCTGGCTCTGTCCACCCCTCCTGCTCCGTGGCTAGACGACTCATTGAGAGCTCACAGAACAGGGCTCTTGGCAGCCGAGTGGAAATGGAGGAAAACTAAACTCCCTGTGGACCTGTCATCTTTTCACGCTCTACTTTTTCTTCCTCTGTTTCTGCTGCTAAAGCTAGACCTCTAACCCTAGGAAGCTCTTTGCCTCCTCCTCCTCCCTCTGTGGATGACTCTGACGACATCCAATCCTCATTTACTAAGCCTATTGACACCACTGGTCCTGCTCACACTGCCCTACCCTATGCTTTGACTTTCTCCCCTCTCTACAGATTAAATCTGGCGACTTGTGACGGCCGGCTGCCCAACAACCTGCCGGCTTGACCCTATCCCCTCTTCTCCAGACCATTTCCGGAGACCTCCCTTACCTCACCTTGCTCATCAACTCATCCTTGACCGCTGGCTGTGTCCCTTCCGTCTTCAAGAGGGCGAGAGTTGCACCGCTCCTCAAAAACCTACACTCGATCCCTCCGATGTCAACAACTACGGACCAGCATCCCTTCATTCTTTTCTCTCAAACTCTTGAGCGTGCTGTCTCTAACCAACTCTCCTGCTATCTCTCTCAGAATGACCTTCTTGATCCTAACCAGTCAGGTTTCAAGACTGGTCAATCAACTGAGACTGCTCTTCTCTGTATCACAGAGGCTCTCCGTACTGCCAAATCTAACTCTCTCTCCTCTGCTCTTATCCTTCTAGACCTATCTGCTGCCTTTGATACTGTGAACCATCAGACCCTCTTCTCCAACTCTGGCGCTGCACACTCTTGGATTGCGTCCTACCTGACAGGTCACTCCTATCAGGTGGCTTGGAGCTGTGAGGAGAATGGCACCTCCTTACCTCCAGGCTCTGATCAGACCCTACACCCAAACGAGGACAATATGTTCCTCCACCTCTGGCCTGCTAGCCTCACTACCTCTACGGAAGCACAGTTCGGGCTCATCCCAGTCAAAGCTATTCGCTGCTTTGGCACCCCAATGGTGGAACAAGCTCCCCCACGACGCCAGGACAGCGGAGTCACTGACCACCTTCTGGAGATGTTTGAAACCCTACCTCTTTAAGGAATACCTGGAATAGTATAACAGTAATCCCCCCCCCACCATTTATAAAAAATTATTACTAACACCTGACTTATTTCCCTGCTAGCACTGACTTTCCTCACAGCTGCTTGTTTAAAGAAATGTACTTACTGTGATCGAGATGTAGTTGTCCCTGATAGCACTGACTTTTCTTTAAACAAGCAGCTGTAAGCAATGTACTTATTGTGATCGAGATGTAGTTGTCCCTGATAGCACTGACTTTTCTTTAAACAAGCAGCTGTAAGCAATGTACTTACTGTACATTACTATCCTAAGTTGAATGCACCAATTTGTAAGTTGCTCTGGATAAGAGTGTCTGCTAAAAGACGTAAATGTAAAATGTGTGCTTAGTTCCCTCCTGCACTCCATGTTTACCCACAACTGCAAGGCCACCAGGGTTGGGTAGGCTAAACTTTTATTTATTTAACCTTTAACTAGGCAAGTCAGTTAAGAACAAATTCCTATTTACAATGACGGCCTACACCGGCCAAACTGACGATGCTGGGCCAATTGTGCGCCACCCTATGGGACTGCCATTCAGGGCCGGTTGTGATCGAGCCTGGATGCTACTTTCTTAATGGAATTCATTAGTTACTAGTTACCTGTCAAATTGTAATCGGTAACATACATTTTGGATTGCCCAAACTCTAACGTAATCTGATTACATTCCGTTACGTTTGGATTACTTTCCCTTTAAGAAGCATTAGAAGACAAATGTATGTTACCAATTGAATGACATCTATTGCAGGATAAATCAATGTTTAACTTTACATAGCTGGACATATATGGATGTTAAAGTTTACTTTGTGTTGGTTATGTAGGCTTCTTCTAACCCATTGCTTTTTTTACTACATATAATACGATTAAATTACATATTTATTATATATTTATCAAAAGTATTTTTTTAACCATGTTATGAGGCTAAACAGTGTGTGTTTACATTTACAATGTTTACAAACATTGGAGAAAAACAAGCTTATTTAATCTGTGTATATATATACTGTATATAATGTATACGTTCAAAAATGGATGTAGCAACTACAGATTGTCGCTATCACAAGTGTGCAAGTTTAAGCATGTGTCCATTAAGACTGGGCACATTTTTTTATCAGCATGATTTAGATTGAGCAATAAAAGCCTCACTTTAATTCCATAGGCTGGGATTCGCTCTATACAGCTGTTGCAAGATTGATAACAATGATTGATAGGCAGCTTAAACGTCTTGAATTGAATTGAACAGCCACCCACAACAACCTCAATACGTAAGGCGCAAATAGCTAAATGAGAGAGTATCAGTGTGATTCACATCAATGCGCTAAGTAGATATCAATAATATGTGATTACCGTATCGCCGTAGACTACACCACTGCTGTTATCCTTACCTCCAAGCGTTTATTCAAGTTGGATAATATTTGGATGCAGACAGCAGTCGCACCATTGGAAGACAACTTGGACTGTAGCCTACAAAAGCCTATTCCTGGTTCTCTTCCCGCGATCCATCAATCCCATTTAGTGTGTCATGGTAGTGGTCTCTGACTTGTGGTCAGACTGGCTCAGGTGGAACAAACTTAAATTTGCGCCTATTTTCAATGTTGTTCTGAATGTCATTGAGAAAACAGAATTTTTTCGCAAACATCCTTTCTGAATTTAAAAGTAATCCTCAAAGTAATGTTTTTTCAAAAGTATATGTAATCTGATTACAATATTTTTGTAACAGATTAGTTAGTTTTTTTTGTAATACCTTTTTGTAATACGTAATGGATTACATGTAATCCGTTACTCCCCAACCCTGATGGCCACACACCACTCCAACACCATCATCAAGTTCGCTGACGACACGACGGTGGTAAGCCTGATAACTGACGGTGATGAGTCAGCCTACATGTAGGAGAGCACGACAGGGCTGTTGTGGAGCGGGTTGAGAGCTTCAAGTTCCTTGATGTCCACATCTCTAAGGATTTATGGTCCACACACACCCACACAGTCGTGAAGAGGGAACACCAGCGCATCTTACCCCTCGGGAGGCTGAAAAGATTTGGCATGGGCCCTTGAATCCTCAAAAAGTTCTACAGCTGCACCATTGAGAGCATCTTGACTGGCTGCAACACCGCTTGGTATGGCAAATGCACCGCCTTGACCGCAAAACGCTACAGAGGGTGGGGCAGACAGAGGAAGGCCTGAAAAATTGCCAAAGTCACCCAAGCCATAGACTGTTCACACTGCTACCATCTGGCAAACGGTACCGGAGCATCGGCTCTTGGACCAACAGGCTCCCAGACAGCTTCTACCCCCAAGCCATAAAACTGCTAAAAAGCCAGACTGCTTAATAGTCGATTAATGGTACTCAAACTCTCTGCACTTAATCTATCCTGCACTGACCCTACGCACACTCACTAGACTATATATACACTCAGTAGCTTGCTATATACAGGCATCAAGGCATTCAGTTACTGTTCGATTTAACGTTAGAATGGGCAAAGCGAGTGACCTAAATGACTTGGTGGTATGATCATCCGTGCCAGGCGCCCGGTTCCAGTATCTTAGAAATAGCCGGCCTCCTGGACTTTTCACACGACAGTGTTTAAGGTTTACCGAGAATGGTGCAAAAAAACATCTAGTCAGCGGCAGTCCTGTGGTCGAAAACAGCTTGTTGATGAGAGGTCGAAGGAGAAAGGCAGGCGGTCCACAAACAAGAACACAGTGGTGTGCAGAATGGCATGTTGGATCGTACAACTCGTCAGTCCTTGTCACGGATGGGCTATTGCAGCAGACGACCACACCAGGTTCCTATCAGTGAAAAACAAGGAGAAGCGGCTCCAGTGGACATGCGATCACCAGCACTGGACAATTGAGGAGTGGAAAAACATTGCCTGGTCTGACGAATCCTGGTTTCTTTTGTGTCATGCTGATGGCAGTCAGGATTTGGCGTAAGCAGCATGAATCCATGTCCCCTTCCTTCCTGGTGTCAACGGTACAGGCTGGTGGTGGTGATGTAATGGTAAGGGGAAAGTTTTCCTAGCACACATTAGGTCCCTTGATACCAATTTACTACTTGTGAACGCCACACCTTGTAGAATCCATGCCCCAAAGAATTCAGGCTGATCTGGAGGCATACGGTCACTGAGGGTACACATCATATGCACACTCCCTCACACACAATACAAAACCCACACACATACACTACATACGCACCCACACACATAACACACACACACGCATACACACACCCATGCTCACACACACTTTTACACTCATCATTTGCTGCTGCTACTCTTTATTTTACTCTTATTATCTATCCTGATGCCCAGTCACTTTACCCTGCCTTCATGTACGTATCTACCTCCAATACCTTGTACCTCTAAACATTGATCTGATACTTGTACTCCCTGTATATAGCTCCACATTGATCTGGTACTGGTACTTCCTGTATATAGCTCCACATTGATCTGGTACTGGTACTTCCTGTATATAGCTCCACATTGATCTGGTACTGGTACTTCCTGTATATAGCTCCACATTGATCTGGTACTGGTACTTCCTGTATATAGCTCCACATTGATCTGGTACTGGTACTTCCTGTGTATAGCTCCACATTGATCTTTTTTTTGTATTATAATTTTTTTTTCCCCACCTAACACTCTGTAACAATGTGTAGTGTACATATTCAGCCATCCACCCATACTATGCAATGTCTTTTTATAGCTTTTTTGCACCCCAGACTTCTTGTATTTTTATATTTTTTCATACTGCCGCTCTATGTATCATGTATCGTGAATCTGTCTTTTGTGTATTTTCGTTCTGGCATTTTGCACCTGCCCTGTGTTTTTTCGTAGCTGCTTGACGAAGAAATTTCCCATCGGGGATCAATAAAGTATCTATCTATCTATACTTGTACTTCCTGTATATAGCTCCACATTGATCTGATACTTGTACTTCCTGTATATAGCTCCACATTGATCTGATACTGGTACTCCCTGTATATAACTCCACATTGATTTGGTACGGGTACTTCCTGTATTTAGCTCCGTACTTGTGTATTTTTATTTTACTCTTGTGTAACTATTATTTTGAAACACTGCATCGTTGGGAAGGGCTCGAAATCACGTATTTCACGGTAAAGTCTACACCAGTTGTATTTGGCGCATGTGACAAATAAAATTGTATTTTATTAGATTGATTTAAATACCACCTTCCCACTTGGTTATTAATGCAGCATCCATCATTGTTTCTGTCCCATTATGGCATCTGTGAGAGCACGGGCAGCGCCATTGAGGCCATCTCCATTTTGAAGTAGTCAATTTCTTCTACCACTTCTATGAGTTGGCAAACAAACTGAGAGGGTGCATACTACCACCTGGTGTGTATTGTTTGAACAAAAAAACAAGGTTTGCTCAAGAGTGTAATTAATTGGCTGATCCCTTCTGGTGACGTGGATGGAATTATGTGATCCTGCCCATAGGAAGTCCCACCCAGATGACTACTTAAAAATTGTGCAAGTCCTCAATGGCGCTGCCTGTGTTGAAACGGGATTTTGGGCTCTAGAGTCCTTTATCTCTATGGATAAACTGTAGGTTTCCATTTGAGGGACAGGATAGGCAGTTGACTTTGGGAAATCGCCATGTTGACCTGACGTCACACTCGGTGGGGGTATAAAATACCCTGGATTTATAATCCAATCATTCACCGTGAGAAAAAAACCACAAACCGGTTAATTGAAGCAGAGGAAGAAACAGGCAACAAAATGACTAAAATGGTGTTCGTTTACTTTGGAGTGTTTATCCTTGCCATACATTTTTCATCACCGGTAAGCGCGTTTCTTCTAAAATAAGTCTTTGCCATTTTTGATTAGTCAAATGAACCCAGTTGATTTCATTAGGCTGCCTACCCATTCGGGAAAGTAATGTCATTTCAACAGGTGCAGCATTCAATATGGCTTATTGATCAGTTTTCTATGGTTTCAATCTAAATGGTGAATTTATTGAGACATCGACGGGTTCTCATTGACAAGCTAATGATGGCATGGATAACTGGCCTCATGTTCTCAGATTCGAATGGGATAAATCGAGAGTAATGAAACAGTAACGACTCCTTTCAGATGCGGAATCCTTGAAGTAAAGTGACTTACATATACACTACCGTTCAAAAGTTTGGGGTCACTTAGAAAGTCCATATTTTCCATGAAAACATACATGAAATTGCAAAATTAATAGGAAATATAGTCAAGATGTTGACATGTTATAAATAATTATTTTTAATTGAAATAATAATCGTGTACTTCAAACTTTGCTTTCGTCAAATAATCCTCCATTTGCAGCAATTACAGCCTTGCAGGCCTTTGGCATTCTAGTTGTTAATTTGTTGAGGTAATTAAGAGATTTCACCCCATACTTCCTGAATCACCACTCACAAATTGGATTTGCTTGATGGGCACTTATGTACCATACGGTCAAGCTGCTCCCACAACTGCTCAATAGGGTTGAGATCTGAATACCAGCTGACTGCTTCTTCCCTAAATAGTTCTTGCATAGTTTGGAGCTGTGTTTTGGGTCATTGTCCTGTTGTGGGAGGAAATTGGATCCAATAAGTGCTGTCCACAGGGTATGGCATGTTGTTGCAATTATTGAGTGATAGCCTTCTTTCTTCAATATCCCTTTTACTCTGTACTAATCTCCCACTTTACCACCACCAAAGCACCCCCAGACCATCACATTGCCTCCACCATGCTTGACAGATGGCGTCAAGCACTCCTCCAGCATCTTTTCATTTGGTCTGCGTCTCACGAATGTTCTTTGTGATCCGAACACCTCAAACTTAGATTAGTCTGTCCATAACACTTTTTTCCAATCTTCCTCTGTCCAGTGTCTGTTCTTTTTACCCATCTTAATCTTCTATTTTTTTATTGGCCAGTCTGAGATATGGCTTTTTTCTTTGCAACTCTGACTAGAAGGCCAGCATCTCGGAGTCGCCTCTTCACTGTTGACGTTGAGACTGGTGTTTTGCAGGTACTATTTAATGAAGCTGCCAGTTGAGGATTTGTGAGGCGTCTGTTTATCAAACTAGACACTAATGTACTTGTCCTCTTGCTCAGTTGTGCACTGGGGCCTCCCACTCCTCATTCTATTCTTGTTATAGACAGTTTGCGCTGTTCTGTGAAGGGAGTAGTACAGTGTTGTACGAGATCTTCAGTTACTTGGCAGTTTCTCGCATGGAATAGCCTTCATTTCTCAGAACAAGGATAGACTGACGAGTTCTTTGTTTCTGGCCATTTTGAGCCTGTAATCGAACCCACAAATGCTGATGCTCCAGATACTCAACTAGTCTAAAGAAGGCCAGTTTTATTGCTTATTTAATCAGCACACAGTTTTCAGCTGTGCTAACATGATTGCAAAAGGTTTTTTTAATGATCAATTAGCCTTTTTAAAATGATAAACTTGGATTAACTAACACAACGTGCCATTGGAACACCAGCGTGATTGTTGCTACAATGGTCATTTACAACATTAACAATGTCTACACTGTATTTCTGATCAATTTGACATTTTAATGGATTAGGTTTTAAATCTTTAAAAAAACAAGGACATTTCTAAGTGACTCCAAACTTTTGAATGGTAGTGCACATATGCTAATGTCATTTGAGAGCAACCATTTCTTCGAAGGCAGGATATTGGAATTTATACCCTATAGGCCTAAGATAAATATTTCCTACAAGGTGATGGCACGTAAGACGTAACAGTATCTGAAGTGCATTTTGTTCGGCGAACATGTTGCCATAGGGCTATTGCCTTGTTTATGTTTAGGCACACTGAGTAGGCTAACTTCAGACTACAAATGGATTTTTGACCTTTGAAATTAGTAGGACGATAGTTCAGATGTATTGAATTGTGCTGATAGTGCTTCAGGTTTACTTTTTAACTTAAATAATTTTGCACATGAAGTCTGTCCAATGCCCAGTCAGTGACGCGCCGATCTGCTTTCCTGTTTTAGGAAAACACTACCCCACAGTCCCCGGCAGTGAATGCGACGAACATGACCGAAGCTGGCGGGACGAGTTCCAATATGACTGCAATGACCGATGTTGTCACTACCACGAACAACACCACTCTTAAAGGAGCCAGCGCGTCCTTGCAGTCCAGTGCGTTCACGCTCCTCATCACCATGACAGTGACGGGCCTCTTCTAGAGGGCTCATCTGCACTGAACAAACACCGCCAAGACAAACATAGATGTGCCTAGATGTGCTTTTTGTAAAACATTGCCAATTTTTATGAATTCTCAAAGCCAGCCATGAGCGCACTTAAGCGGAGGATTCGGTGGAATAGGGACGCTGACGAGAACCTTTTCACTGATGGGTATTAGTTGCGCTCACACCTCCCTGGTTTCAAACCAGTAGATTTACTCACTGCGCACTGGCCATGAGCCTATGGTGGTAACAAGCTTTCTCCCTGCAGTCAGACGTTTGTCCATAAACGTTAAGTTGATGCATTCATTCACAAATCGTTAAGGTTTTGGGATGGGGTTTAAAAAAAAGAGTGCGCTGGGATTGAACCTATGGTTTTTTTTTTTTATTTATTTGCGCACTAGATAAAGGTTTCCCAAACTCTCGCCACCATTGGTAAAAATTTTTCGCAAGGTATGTCATTTGTTTTTGCCACATTCTATTAGACACCTTAATGCATACTTTTACATGTTATATGTGCGCTAAATATATTAACATTTTCCTTGAAGTATACTTTTGAGGTGCACGTTACCATCCCCACTTAATCAAAACATTGCTTAAATGCATGTTATTTTGTCTAACACTTTTAATTGAAATGCTGTACAATTCCTATGGAGGACTGCTCTTACTGCAGTGCTAATATGGCTGACCCGTGGCTTCAAAGTCTCTCAGTCTCTCAGCAATCCAGGATTTATATACATCATTAGATTGAACAGGTGATGCCCTAGAAAAACTCAAGTGTACTTGAATTATTAGTGCTTACTGTATCCTATAATGACCGGTTTACCCGGCCTGGCTGTCTCCCCCATGGAGGCAGGCCATGATAAGGATGTATGAAACTGTTCTTTGCCTGACTTGGTCCCACTGTTCATGAGTTCAGACAGCAGGGGTTCTTTTTGGACTGTTTAACTTATGAAGTGTAAATGTTTGCTGTGCCTGGGGAAAATCAACTGAAAATAAAATGTTGGTTGCTGCGCATTGTGGAAAATAATGTAACCTATTTATGTCTGCCATTTCTACTCCTGCAACTGCAATGGATACTTTGTCAGAGGCTTGATGTACACTTGTGATTTGAAAGATATAGTATAATTTCTCTGTGATGCTTTTAAGAATTGTTTTTTTAATTACAATTTGTCTGGTTCAATAAAGCTTTGAAATGTACAAAATTGATATGCCATGTTCTTGTACAATAACATTTGACATTAATAACGTTGACTTGTCCTTTCAATTCTAAAGCTTTACATACCAACTATAATGAACAAATATAAACACTACCATTTTAGATTTCACTTATTTACAGTTCATCTAAAGAAATCAGTCAATTGAAATAAATAAATGAGGCCTTAATCTATGGTTTTCCATGACTGGGCAGGGGTGCAGCCTTGGATGGCAGCCCCCCCTACCAGGGGCTGAGGTTGTGAGGCCAGTTGGACATGCTGCCAAATTCTCTAAAACGAACTTGGAGGTGACTTATGGTAGTGTAATGAACATTCAATTTGCTGACAAATTAACTTTTTTTTTTTTTTTTTTTTTTATTGCCTGAAAAGACCAGACACCTGAAATGGGTCCGAAACTGTCGCAGGAAAAAAACGGGCTAGGAGAGGACAGGGGCTAGGTGTTGGCATACCGCTCAAACAGATCCACAGATGATGCAATTGCTACTGCACTCCACACTGCCCTTTCCCACCTGGACAAAAGGAACACTTGGACTTCCTGACGGGCTGCCCCCAGGTAAGGGTAGGACACGACACATCTGCCACGCTGATTCTCAACACTGGGGCCCCTCCTGTACTCCCTGTTCACCCATGACTGCATGGCCAGGCACGACTTCAACACCATTAAGTTTGCAGATGACACAACAGTGGTAGGCTTGATCACGGTCAACGACAAGACAGACTATAGGGAGGAGGTCAGAGACCTGGCAGTGTGGTGCCAGGACAACAACCTCTCCCTCAACGTGATCAAAACGAGGGAGATGATTGTGGACTACAGGAAAAGGACAGAGCACACCTCCATTATCATCGACGTGGAGCAGGTTGAGAGCTTCAACTTCCTTGATGTCCACATCACCAACAAACTAGAATGGTCCAAATACAGCAAGACAGTCGTGAAGAGGGCACGACAAAGCCTATTCCACCTCAGGAGACTGAAAAGATTTGGCATAGGTCCTCAGATCCTCAAAAGGTTCTACAGCTGCAACATCGATAGCATCCTGACTGGCTGCATCACTGCCTGGTACGGCAACTGCTCGGCCTCTGACCGCAAGGCACTACAGTGGGTAGTGTGTACGGCCCAGTACATCACTGGGGCCAAGCTTCCTGACATCCAGGAACTCTATACCAGGTGGTGTCAGAGGAAAGCCCTAAAAATGGTCAGACTCCAGCCACCCCAGTCATGGACTGTTCTCTCTGCTACCGCACGGCAAGCGATACCGGAGCGCCAAGTCTAGGTCCAAAAGGCTTCTCAACAGCTTTTACCCCCAAGCCATAAGACTCCTGAACAGCTAATCAAATGGATACCTGGACTATTTGCATTGTGCCCCCCCCCCCCCCTCTCTCTTATGCTGCTGCTACTCTCTGTTTACCATCTATGCATAGTCCCTTTAACTATACCTACATGTACATATTACCCCTACCAGCTGGTGTCCCTGCACACCTGTGTATGTATATATATTTTTTTGTTTACTTATCTATTGTTTACATAATACTTATTTTTTTACTTAAACTAGGGGAGGACAGGGGCTAGGAGAGGGTCTAGGGGAGGACAGGGGCTACGGGAGGACGGGGGAGGACAGGGGCTACGGGAGGACGGGCTAGGAGAGGGGCTAGGGGAGGACAGGGGCTAGGAGAGGGTCTAGGGGAGGACAGGGGCTAGGGGAGGACAGGGACTAGGAGAGGGTCTAGGGGAGGACAGGGACTAGGAGAGGGTCTAGGGGAGGACAGGGACTAGGAGAGGGTCTAGCGGAGGACAGGGACTAGGAGAGGGTCTAGGGGAGGACAGGGGCTAGGGTAGGACAGGGACTAGGAGAGGGTCTAAGGGAGGACAGGGACTAGGACAGGGTCTAGGGGAGGACAGGGACTAGGAGAGGGTCTAGGGGAGGACAGGGACTAGGAGAGGGTCTAGGGGAGGACAGGGACTAGGAGAGGGTCTAGCGGAGGACAGGGACTAGGAGAGGGTCTAGCGGAGGACAGGGACTAGGAGAGGGGCTAGGGGAGGACAGGGGCTAGGGGAGGACAAGGACTAGGAGAGGGTCTATGGGAGGACAGGGGCTAGGGGAGGACAGGGACTAGGAGAGGGTCTAGGAGAAGACAGGGACTAGGAGAGGACAGGAGCTAAGAGAAGAGAGTACGGTCTAGGAGAGGACAGAGACTAGGATAATGTCTAGGAGAGGACAGAGACTAGGATAATGTCTAGGAGAGGACAGTGGCTAGTCAAGGACAGGGACTATTAGAGAACAAGAGGTAAGAGAGGACAAGACATGGACTAGGAGAGGACAGGGACTATGAGAGGACTAGACTACAATGTGTATTACCATGAACTTCAAATAGGCCTACCGGTAGCCAGTGATAGGTGGTTAATGGGCCGTATACTTTCAATGCATATTTCAGAAAAAGGTGGGTAAACAGAATTTATTTGCGTTTACCCTCCACCAGGCCTACAGTCGTGGTCAAAAGTTTTGAGAAGGACACAAGTATTGGTCTCCACAAAGTTTGCTGCTTCAGTGTTCTTAGATCTTTATGTCAGTAGTTACTATGGTACACTGAAGTATAATTACAAGTATTCCATAAGTGTCAAAGGCTTTCATTGACAATGACAATGAGTCAATATTTGCAGTGTTGACCCTTCTTTTTCAAGACCTCTGCAATCCGCCATGGCATGCTGTCAATTAACTTCTGGGCCACATCCTGACTGATGGCAGGCCATTCTTGCATAATCAATGCTTGGAGTTTGTCAGAAGTTTATTCTGACTCAATCAGCATGACAGAGTGATCTCCAGCATTGTCCTCGTCAACACTCCCACCTGTGTTAACGAGACAATCACTGACATGATGGCAGCTGGTCCTTTTGTGGCAGGGCTGAAATGCAGTGGAAATATGTTTTGGGGATTAAGTTCATTTTCATGGCAAAGAGGGACTTTTCAATTCATCTGATCACTCTTCATGACATTCTGGAGTATATGCAAATTGCCATCATCAACACTGAGGCAGCAAACTTTGTGGAGACCAATACTTGTGTCATTCTCAAAACTTTTGATCACGACTGTACATCACTGCCAGTAGCCTACCTACCCTCTCAGACAATTTTCTCTGGCAATTTTACAGACATTATTACATGCAGAACAGGTAGTTTACATTCAATATAATAGCCTACACAAGTTGATTGAGTTGTCCATAATTAATGAGTTAATGCTTGGAGTCTTCACTGATCTTGTGACATAATACACTACCGTTATTTTCCTTATGGATCTCCAAGATCTCTGGAAATGCACTGTAAGTGTAACTATGCCTAAGTAACATTCCATTATGTTCTCATGGGCACATATCCAAATTAATTTAAGCCTATGTCATTGCAAAATCGAATGCTTCTTACCGAAAGAGTCAACTATAGGCCTACTGTCATTAACCTAATTGTTGGATGGATTGGATGCCCATTGGTGTCTAGCTGTAGGCTAGTTGTCTAGTGATATTGTTGACCATCATCAGCTGATCCAGGAAATAAAACAAATATTGATAGAAAATAATAAAACGAAATAAATGGTTTGCTACTTCTGGCCATGGATGGCACGGAGAACACCAGTACACGAGTGCACCTGAAAAACAAAGCAATGAGCAGTCTAAACAGCTGACTGACAATGGATAATTTAATGTCATTCATTGTAATTTTATTTTTTATCAAGGACTCATGGCAAACAAATGGTGAAAATTAGGAAGTACAAAGGAAATTCGATGTGTAAAGGAGCTCAGCTGAGGCTAAAATGTAGAACCACTGAGTAGAGGTGCCATCACATAAATAGCTTAAACCATGACAGAGGTGAGGGTGTTTGTTTCATTTGGAAGCTTTTATTTTAATATTTACCACTGTAAAGTGCATTTTTGACTTTTGTTTGACTTTTGGTGCATTTAGGGGAGCTAAACCCCCCCTGGCTCCCCTGTAATTCACACCCTGATTGTATGTGAGTGTGCTTGCCTGTGTGTGTATGTATGTTGGAGTGTGTGTGTGTAGAGTACTGTGACTGTGCATAGAGACAGTGCAAAAATAGGGTCAACTAAGATAGTCCATGTAAGTTAAAAAAAAAAAAAAACCTATACAGGCAATGACTTGTTCAACTGTCTTTGTCTATTTATTGAGGCTACCATTTAATTATTTTGTCTACAACACATTTTGATTATGTAATAATGAATTGGACTAGAGTCAGACTTGAGTCCAAGTCATGTGATTGGAGTCCACACCTCTGCTGAACAGACACTGCCAAGACTGTAACATTGGCGGCCTAGATGGGCAAATTATGTTTTTCAAAGAGCACATTGTATGCATTTTCAAAAGGCAGCCATGTGCTCAGCTATCCAGGGGGATTCGGTGGAATTGGGAAGTTGAAATTATCTAATGTTATATTGTATATATTCTCAGCATATATGTGAGATTTAATTATGTAAATCAGTGATGTAATAGGCTTGTAGATGATTTGTATTGTCAGGTCCAATAAAGCATTGAAATGTACTTGTGACTAAATGTATATTTCATGTTTTTGTCAAATCAAATGTGACATTTACATAACATTGACTTTTCCTGTCTCATGAATTCTAAATTGGTTGGCTCTCATCGAATCGAAGGGTAGCCTCAAACAACATTTGAACGTGTGTGTCCAGTTAACCTGTGAAGTTGCCACACTCCTAGCCTGGCTGACACGCAACCCACGCCACTACACAGCGAGCTGTGAGGCTGGTGTTAGCAAGACTACCACACTCTCAGCTCTGTGCCCAGCTGGAGATGCGCTCAGTGGCCACTAGGAGGTAATGTCTGCCTTGTTCACATCACTACTGAAGGGACTTGTGAATTAAATTGTATTGTAAATAAGGCCGTCATTGTAAATAAGAATTTGTTCTTAACTGACTTGCCTGGTTAAATAAAAATAAAAAACATGCTTTGAACTCATTTGGCTAATGGCCAATAAGCTGTGTCAACCATTAACTAAAAGTAGGCTGCTGCTATCATGCTTGCAAACAAATTATAGTTAAATTTAACTGCCGAAAATGCTGTTATCAATTTCCTGTTAAATGCTGTTAATTTCCTAAGTAGATGACATCAGAGGTCAGCATGTGGAAGAAGTTGGAGCTCAGGGAATTATAGACAGGTTTCCCACTAGTAATTAGGAGTTGGAGGGGTGTTCATGTGGATTCCCACTTGGTTATGAATGCAGCATCAGTGGTGTGGTTTATGGGAGATTTTGGATAAACTAATAGAGTTCAATAGACATCCCATCATTGTCCCACTATGGCGTCTGTGAGAGCACAGGCAGTGCCATTGAGGCCATTTCCATTTTGAAGTAGTCCATTTTCTTAAACTACTTCTTCTGAGATGTCAAGCAAACTGAAAGGGTGCATACTGCCAACAGGAGTGTGTTGTTTGAACAAAAATCCAAGGTTGGCGATTTACTGCAGTTATGTAATGTTTGCTCATGAGTGTAATTTATTGGCTGATCCCGCCTGCTGACCTGGACAGAATTATGTGATCATTCAATAACCTATAAAAGTCCCTCCCAGTTGACTACTTCAAAATGGTAAAAGTCCTCAATAGCTCTTGGGGGACTACAGTCCTCTATCCATCTATATGGAGAGGGGGACAGGGAGACAGGATAGGCAGTTGGTTTGGGCGATTGGTCCTGTTCACCTGACGTCACAATCGGTGGGGGTTATAAAATCCCCAGAATATATACTGCTGTCATTCGCCGTGAGAAAAGATATTGACGAGACAGTAACACTTTACGTAATTGGAGCAGAGCACGAACCAGGCAACAAAATGACTAAAACGATGATTGCTTGTATCGGATTCCTTCTCTTTGCCATGCATTTTTCATCACAGGTAAGAGCGTTACAAAACTCCTTGCCATGTTTGATTAGTCAAATGAACCCAGTTGATTTCATTAGGCTGCCTACCTATAATAAAAAGTAAAGACCTTTCAACAGGTGCAACATAAAATATGTCTATTCCGTTTTCTACGGTTTCAATCTAAATGTCGGATTTACTGAGAAATATATGTTCTAATTGACAAGCTAATTATGGCGCGGTTAATTGGCCTCATGTTTTCACTTAGTCTGATTTAGAATGCCATAATGTGTTGATCTAGCGTGCCTTAAGTTTAAGTCCAGAGACATGTGAACCTATAATGCCTCCAGATACTTTACATCAAGCTTGTGAGTTCAAGATATAGTCGCTCTCAAATTACATTAGCATATATATGTGTATTAGTTGTTTTTTTTATCGCCACTGCTCAGTTCAAATTGAGGATAATGTCCGTTACTCTATTAACCTAGACTACGGGAAACTCGTTTCCCAGAAGGTGATGCCACTTAATAAATTGTTACATATGTAATTAGTGTCAAGTACATTTTTTTCGGAATACATATTGCCATAGGGTTATTATCTTGTTCCATGGCTTCGTGTGCCTAAATATGAACTTGATGCACCTTTTTTCCCCCCTTTGAAATTAGTTGGACAGAAGTGATTAATGTACTGAGTTGTCCCGATTCGGCAAATGTTTAAAGTTCACTTTCTACGTTTATCACATGTGACATCTGGCCAATGCCCAGTCAGTGATGTGCCCCTCTGCTTTCTTGTTTTTAGGTCCATGCGCTAAACTCTACTTCACCGTCCCCTGTTTTGAAAGAGAACGTGGCCAACGTCACTACCACCAACATCACCATTTCCAAAGGAGCCAGCGCGTCCTTGCAGTTCAGTGCTTTCACGCTCCTCATCCCGGTGGCGGGTTCGCTCATACAGGGCAGCTTTTAGAGGGCTCATTTGCACTGAACAAACACTGTAACTGTAACATCGGCAGCCTAGATGGGCAGATGTTTCACAAAGAGCACACTTTTTTAAAAATACATTTTAGGAAGGCAGCCATGTGCTTACCTAAATTGCAGGATTCGGTGGAATTAGGTTACAAGTGTGGGCAAGAACACTTTCTTTTATTTGCTCTAAGCACCTCCCTGCTGCTTCAAACCCTATGCTTATAACTCTGTGCACTGGCCCCAAGCCTATGGTGTAGCAACAAGCTGTCTCACTGCAGAATGAGACATTTGTCCATGAGCCTTTAAGGTTGGTTAGGCATTAATTCACAAATGGGTAAGGTTTGGGATAGGGTTCAAATGTTTAGGTGCCTAGCACTGGGATTGAACACATGACTACCTGATGGTATTGGTGCTCACCATTGCCTATAGTGGCTTCTTTTTAAGTAATCTACTGACATCCTGCTTACCTGGACAGATGTCTAATTTTGCAGTGGTTCTTGAGTGACCTGACCCCCCTCCATGGAGGCAGGACATGAGCATCTATGAAACTCTGCTCTTTGACTCAATATGGTGTAACTGCAATTCAGTGTTTCTTGATATCAGGAAAAGCACATTCAGCCCTGAATTTGAATTTCTGGTTTTGAGACTGATTTACATAGCAGGTTAGGATAATTAATGTGGGAAGTTAGGTGAATTGGTGTGCCAGGTTAGGAGAATGAGGTAAAGGGTTAGGCTTAGCTACTGTTGTCCCTGAAGTGAATGTCACGGACCAATGGCGAGCATCAATAGGTGTAACTTGATTTTTGTTTTTAAACGCTGATATCTGAAAATGCCCCGAATTGCGTTCTGTAGTTACACCCTTCTCCATAGACTTGCTTGGTTCCTGAGTTCAGACAGCAGGGAGTTGTAACTTATGACGTGTACATTTTGGTTGTGCCTGGGGAAATAAACTGAATAACACATGTTGGTTGAGACTCATTGTGTAAAATAACAGCCTATAGATTTGTCTGATCTGTGACACATGTCCTTAACAGTGATATTTTTACTCCTGCAACTACAATGATACTTTGTCAGAGGCTTGCTGTAGTACACTTGTGAAGAACTTCTATTTTGTATTGTATAAATTGTCAGCATGTGAGATTTATGTAATGCTTTTGTATGTCTGGTTCAATAAAGCTTTGAAATGTACTCTTATTTTCATGTTCAATTACAATAAAATGTGATAACATTGACTTGTCCAGTTTCTGTATTTTTAAAGCTTGGCATGCCAACTCACTGGCTTTTCAGTCTTATGGTTAACAATTGTTTAACTTACCGGCATTGTTTCCAGTTAAAATGGTCAAAGAAATGAATGGCTGCGTAGCAAGGGGCAAAATGTTTGCTAGGACTGTGGTGGGGACAATTCAGATGTTTGGAAATCATTAGTCTAACCAGTTTACCGCATGGTGACTACCATGGAATGCCAATAATTCAGTTGACCAAAACAGGCTTTAAATTACAAGATTTTATAGTAATACAGGCTATTTAGGATTTGTCTCAATTTAGTAGTTTGAGTCCCTCTGCTCCCTGTGAGCAAAGCATTTCATCAGTCACCTAAACCACCCACACCCAGGATTATGTGCATCAACCAAACAGCTTCCAGTAATCCTACTTTGGATCAGTGAAACTCTAGGTCCATTGGTTAACAGCAAGACCAGTGTTGATTTTTCATAGGGATGTACGGTAGTGTTAACCAAGAGCGAAAGTGTCAAGATGAAAAGCCCACTGACATTACTACATGAGCTTTGCTAACAGGACCTGGTGAGTCTGCCTCAGGGTTCCCTCAAGATCAATTTCGCATGCATGTCCCCACGGCTCTCATTTTCTACAGTCTGCACTGTGCTTTCTGGGGAATTTGTATTCATTTGCATCCCATCTCCTGCCTGCATGCAATAGCGGTGCGTGGGTAAAATCACTCGGGAAGCCAGTGACACAAAACAATTTAGTCCAATCAACATAAGCTAAATATGTCGCAGTACATGGTTTCTGATTTCTGTGTTCGTGCAAGTAGAAAAACATGACTCACCCTCAACTAGCCTGTGCCCCCACACGTTGACTCTGTATTGGTACCCTACTGTTATTTTACTGCTGCTCTTTAATTATTTAATTATTAATTATTTTTACTTAACACTTATTTTTCTTAACTGCATTGTTGGTTATGTATGTAAACATTTCACTTTAAGGTCTACACTTGTATTTGGCGCATGCGACAAATATAATTAGATTTTACTTGTAGAGAAACGCCAATGCCATCCTCCCCTCTTTTCATGTTGATGAAATGGTCTATCAGTCAGTACACGCTTTTATTTTTTGTTGACCGAGGCTACCTGGCTAAAATGCTTGCTTGCTAGCCTGACTTCCATTTATGGGCAACATTCGCTAGTTAACATTAATCTTCTACATCTAGCTACATATTGAACTTCAATTCTCTCAGGCCAGGGGCACAACAACGTATGAATTATATATATATTTTATTGGTACATTTTTTGGGGAAGCCTGGCTTCCCTTGGCATCCATGAATACAAGTCACTGCCTGCATGGTGTTTGCTGTTGTAGGCAGCATTGAGGTAAATTAGGCTGTTTTAGATAAGACATCTATAAAGGAACAGCAGTAAAGCACTCATACCTCTTGGTCTTACATGATGATCATGGTCTGAGCATTAAAAAATAATTTAGATGCAAACTTAACCTCGTAGAAAGTCAACATGTCAAGTGAAATAAGTGTTGAGCACAGTGGTGTTGGGCTGCTTTACGAGGTTAGAAAACACTGGGACTAGATGATTTGCTCTGGATAAGAGCGTCTGCTAAATGTAAACCTTATCCATGCACGTCACAGACCTGAGTGGTATACAGTCGTGGCCAAAAGTTTTGAGAATGACACTAGTATTGGTCTCCACAAAGTTTGCTGCCTCAGTGTTGATGGCAATTTGCATATACTCCAGAATGTCATGAAGAGTGATCAGATGAATTGCAATTAATTGCAAAGTCCCTCTTTGCCATGAAAATGAACGTAATCCCAAATAAACATTTCCACTGCATTTCAGCCCTGCCACAAAAGGACCAGCTGCCATCATGTCAGTGATTGTCTCGTTAACAGAGGTGAGAGTGTTGACAAGGACAAGGCTGGAGATCACTCTGTCATGCTGATTGAGTCAGAATAACAGACTGGAAGCTTTAAAAGGAGGGTGGTGCTTGAAATCATTGTTCTTCCTCTGTCAACCATGGTTACCTGCAAGGAAACACGTGCCGTCATCATTGCTTTGCACAAAAAGGGCTTCACAGGCAAGGATATAGCTGCTGGTAAGATTGCACCAAAATCAACCATTTATCGGATCATCAAGAACTTCAAGGAGAGAGGTTCAATTGTTGTGAAGAAGGCGTCAGGGCGCCCAAGAAAGTCCAGCAAGCGCCAGGACCATCTCCTAAAGTTGATTCAGCTGTGGGATCGGGGCACCACCAGTGCAGAGCTTGCTCAGGAATGGCAGCAGGCAGGTGTGAGTGCATCTGCACGCACAGTGAGGCGAAGACTTTTGGAGGGTGGCCTGTTGTCAAGAAGGGCAGCAAAGAAGCCACTTCTCTCCAGGAAAAACATCAGGGACAGACTGATATTCTGCAAAAGGTACAGGGATTGGACTGCTGAGGACTGGGGTAGAGTCATTTTCTCTGATGAATCCTCTTTCCGATTGTTTGGGCCATCCGGAAAACAGCGCTACCATCAGTCCTGTGTCATGCCAACAGTAAAGCATCCTAAAACCATTCATGTGTGGGGTTGCTTATCAGCCAAGGGAGTGGGCTCACTCACAATTTTGCCTAAGAACACAGCCATGAATAAAGAATGGTACCAACACATCCTCCGAGAGCAACTTCTCCCAACCATCCAAGAACATGCCTTTTCCAGCATGATGGAGCACCTTGCCATAAAGCAAAAGTGATAACTAAGTGGCTCGGGGAACAAAACATCTACATTTTTCGTCCATGGCCAGGAAACTCCCCAGACCTTAATCCCATTGAGAACTTGTGGTCGATCCACAAGAGGCGGGTGGACAAACAAAAACCCACAACTTCTGACAAACTCCAAGCATTGATTATGCAAGAATGGCCTGCCATCAGTCAGGATGTGGCCCAGCAGTTAATTGACAGCATGCCAAGGCGGATTGCAGAGGTCTTGAAAAAGAATGGTCAACACTGCAAATATTGACTCTTTGCATAAACTGAATGTCATTGTCAATGAAAGCCTTTGACACTTATGGAATACTTGTAATTATACTTCAGTGTACCATAGTAACTATTAACATAAAGATCTAAAAACACTGAAGCAGCAAACTTTGTGGAGACCAATACTTGTGTCATTCTCAACTTTTGGCCACGACTGTACTATGAAGCAAGCTTCTGTAGATCTATTCAGGCTTTTATAAAGCAAGCCAGCTTCATTTATCGTCACTTTCCTGCTCAGGCTATATCCGTATTACGAAGGTGGATATTTATCATGCACCCACCGCTTACTCGTGCTGGGTTTGTAACGGCACGTTCATGTGGCTAGTCTAACGCCAAACTCTTCATTGAGACAATGCTGAACCATCAAGCCATGGGTGAGTCAGTGCCACGTTGTAATTTCTTTTCCGAATTCAAAATGAAACTAAAGTTATCTTGCAAATTCAGCAAGCTATGGTGTGAAATAGGGTGTTAGAGGTGCCATCTATCTTTTACTAGGTGTATCATTAATGCCAGCTTTGGTGTACTTTGAAATGCTTTATCCAGCCAGGTCACCCGTAATACAAGCAGAGCCGGTCCAAAGCAAAATTCTGCTAAGGGGCCCTCCTACCTGCCCCGTGAGCAGTAGCGGTTCTAGCTTGTATGGCGCCCTGGGCAAACCCCCCTTTCAGCGCCTGCGCCCACCCCCACACCCGGGGGTGCCCCATGCCGCCCCTGGCAAGATGCCGCCCTGGGCGACTGCCCATGTTGCCCCTACCTAAATCCGCTACTGCCTGTGAGCCATGTAAACCATTTGCCATTGCCACACAGTCACACCTGACACCCCAGTGCTCCCACTACAATCCTCCCTCCTTTAAAACAGTTTGCTCCATCTGTCGGTCTAAGAATAAGTAGACCTATACAGAACAGAATGAGGTATAAACAAACAATATTTATTGAATATAATATTTTCTATAGAATCTTAAGATAAGTGAATATTAACATTAACATAAATAAGAAATTGTAGAAAATATAAAATGTAGAAAATATTAAACTATAACACTGAGCTTTGGCTCTGCTGCCTGGCAATTAGTCCAGTCCTCACAATATTAAACAATTAGCTTTGTCTATACAATGTCAACATAAGCCTATAGACTATTGCTGCATCTATATGTCTCAAAATAGTACAATAAAACCTATGCAGCTGTGTGATTAACTTTGGTTCCCTCTACAGCCTGGGCATTTTCAGCATCAGTATGGGCACCAGTCTGGACTGTCTGGAAGAAATTGAGAAAGTATGTTGCATAGTTAGTTAAGCAGTCATTTACACAAATGCACTTCTGCCATACAATCTTAAATTTGAATGTTTTAATTAAAATCTTACCATCAAAATATTCCTCTTCTGCACTTTCTTGAGGCAAAATCATCAATGATGTCATCATAGGACATGTTTCACCACGTCATGATTTATGCTCATGATGGCCAGACCACTCAAACGTTCCTGTGACATGGAATACCTCAAGTAGCTTTTGATGAGCTTTAATTTTGAAAAGCTCCTCTCTGCCGATGCTACTGTTACTGGTAGGGTGACTGCAATTCTTAGGGCTATCCAAAGGTTCCTCCAGGTTTTTCTCACAGAGAAAGGAAAGTAGCTCAAAGGCGTCATCTTACCTGATGGCAGATCAGGTAAATTCTGAATCTTGTGTGCCAGATCCATTCCACTGATGTCACAGTCATCTCTGAAGATAGTGCTTTTAACTTCCATGCAGTGAGCTTTTAAAGGTTCACTGGACATCTGAGAGGCAGTGCTGAAGTTCAGCAGCACTCCATATTTGGTTTTCACCTGGTTGAGCGTTTCAAATCTCTCATCCATGGATGTCACAGCAGTCGACCACAATGTTGAAGTACTTGACTTCACGGTTTTTCAGTGCATCAGTCACTTGTTCATCAGGAGCCTCATAGCTGAAATGCCTCTTGCTGTTTCTCAGTCTCTCTCTTTCAGAACAGCCTCCACATTCATTTCTTCCCACAAGCTTTTGGCTGTTGTCTGAGCCTCAGAGAATCCAGTTTTTCGGTATGTAGTGAGGGAGGCCTTTTCATTTGAGATTAAATTCACTGCGATATCCAACTGCATTGAGGCAGATTGGAGGAGCTTGTTCACCTTGTTTGTCATTGTCAGTATCTCACACCATATGACACAGAAAATCAAGAAGTGGTAGAACTTCCTCTGCAAGTGCTTGTGCCTCCACTTTGGCCACAGGATTGTTAAAGCCTGATACCTGATTGCATGAACACTCTGGAGCCTACTCTCCCATCTTGTGTCACTCCATGACTTCACGTTTATGTTCACATGTTTCTTCAAAACACTCCATCTTTGTGTGCCTGCTAAAAAGAAAGTGAAGAGCTTTTGCACATGCCCAAAAAACCCAACTGCATCTTTTGAAGATTTGGCAGCATCTGCAATGACAATGTTTTGAGTATGTGGTCCACATGGGACGAACACGGCTCTGGGATTTTATTTTGAGAAGTCTGGCTTGTACTCCTTGGTGCTTGCCCTTCATGTTGGCCCCATTATCATAAGCTTGCCCTCTGCAATCTTCAAATGGAATATTCAGCTCGTTCAGCTTATCTAAGATGACAGTGGACAGATTCAAGCATGTTGTAACATCTACATTCACAAAGCCGAGGAAGTGCTCCTTGATCTCTGGCTGTCCCTTTAAAGCTACGCTTCTCAGAATAATGGACATTTGCTCCTGGTGACTAATGTCAGGTTTACAGTCCAAGATTATGGAGAAGTACTTTGAGTCTCTTACTTGAGTCACTATTGCTTCCAGAATCTTGTCACACACAATCTGTATCAGCTCATTCTGTGTGAGCTTCCCAAGGTCTTCCCAAGGTCAAGTTTTGCCAGTAATTCAACCTCTTTTAGGAAGTTTCCATTATCTGGTTGGAAGAGTTTGTCTGATGAATCCCTGAATGCTAAGTTTCATTCAGCCAGGGACTGCGTGATACTTATTAAATGTGTAAGGACATCCCTCCATCTCTTTCTTTCAGCCTCCAAAATTGTCATTTGTATCTTGGTCAAGAGTCTGTCCCGACAGGGTGCAGATCAAGTTCTCTCCACTTAATCATATTGTTTGTGTGTTCAGAACTACCCTCATGGTGTTGATATTTGACCAGTCATTCACGCCTTCCATTATTATTTTGTAGTCTTTTGTAGAAAACAATACACAGCGTTGTTTTTGAATGAGTATGAAATCCAGCTCCTGGTAATATTTTCCCCATTTGACAGCTGTCTCTGTAATAAGCCTGAATGGAAACCTCTTCTAGACTTGTCTTTAGGGTAAGAAAAATCCAGTCCTGGTTTGAATGGACCTCTGCACACTAACTCAGTCCTCATAAAGTCTGTTAAGACTGGGGGCCAATCTGCTGGGCCATTTGGTGGAGCAACAACTGTTCTATTAGGGTCTGAGCTGCTTGTATCTGATGCTGGCTGTACACCTCTGGATGTGCTAGTACTGGCTGAGGCTGCCTGTACTTCACCTGGGTCTGTGTTAGTATTTGCTGAAGCCGCCTGTACTGGGTCTGTGTTAGTACAGGCTGAGGCTGGATGTGGATCAACTGAGTCTGTGCTTGTACTGGCTGATGATCCATAAATTATAGATAACAATACTATTATTAATTTTATAAGCTGCATCAGGCCCATTCAAACTGGCTCCCCCATATTTCCTTTTATACATTTTCAAATATAAAGTACTATTTAGACTATGGCTTGGCTGAATACTTGATGGTTATTATTTACTGATAATTTGCGGGGTCCTACGCAACTTGCGTATTGAGCGTACAGGGCCGCCCGGCTCTGGATACAAGTCAGTATTCGACGACCATCCATGTCTGAGGACGTCGGGAGATGATGTAGAAACCACTAGGGGCAACAGTGAGCACTGTTACCTTCAAGTAGGTTTCGGTTTTGCTAGGGCGTTGTGGACGGGAATGTCAGATGGGCATCTACCTCTGATTCTAAAGATTGCATGTTCGATTCCAGCAATAGAAAATTGTTTTTGAGGTTTTTGTTTTAAGCCTATCCCAAATCTTAACCCTTAACTTAACCCTTCAAAGTTCATGCTTAACCTTAAGATTTCAGAGGGAATGCCTAAACTTAAGACTGTGAGAGCTAGTTGGCTTTATCAATGCAGGAGTACCTTTTTTCCCACTCCTATTGCTAAAATAATTGTATTAAGTTATACAAAAGTTTTACTGTGGTGAATTTTTAAATGCATTATATCATTAATACATGTGTAATGTAATAGGTGTTTTAAAATATTACTATTTTTTTACACAAAAAAAACAACATTTGATTAAAAAAATATTTAATCAGTCGTCTTCCTCAAGTGAAAGGGATGATGATGGTGCAATCTTTGCAAGAGGGAGAGAATCTGAATTCATTTGTCCTGAACTCGCAGCTCAGACACTTCATTCAGGATAAATGGAGTTAGCCCCGAGTTAGCCTGCCCTGGAGTAGGTTAGTTCTGAAGGATTTGTTGTCATAGAAATGTACCTGGCTAAAAGGTGAGCCACATTCGTGTGACCGGTTATCCTAAGTTGAACACAAAGTTACCTTACTAAATACTCAACCTAAATCATAGTATAGGGCTCAGTCCCACTCACTTGGAAAAGGGAAAATGTGCAGTGTGCCTCAGTGATGGAACATTAACATTTCTTTACCACGCTGTGGTGTGAAAACAAGCAACAATTGAAGGCTGGAACCAAACACCTGATAACTTTGAATAATTTGAAAGGGGGAAGCATTAGAACCAGTGTGAACCAGATTTGCCATTTGTGGGCATGTTGGGGAGGGAGGCCATTCTGAAAGGTCAACTGATAGGATCAGGGAGCAAACAAACATGTTTCCTATGCAGTAAAAATGCATGACCCAGCGACGCATGGCGGCGAAAGCATAAAGCAGGCATAATTTTTATTAGAATAACTGTCCACATGTACTTTTCCTCAGCCAACAAAACGAGAAATAAACAGCAAAATCACTAGCCTATGTTAATCTGCTATCCCCATAGTAGAAAAGTTGACCTATTCTAAAGAAGTGTGCCTCCACCCCCAACCCCACCCAGCCAACGTCATGTTTCCCACCGCTTCCCAACCACCTCTAGCAACTAGGGTTGCTCATCAGTCACCCATGGTCACCCACCATGGATGTCCTTTGGGTGGTGGACCATTCTTGATATACACAGGAAACTGTTGAGCGTGAAAAACCCAGCAGCCTTGCCTAGTACCATACCCTGTTCACTTAAATCTTTTATATTGCCCATTCACCCTCTGAATGGCACACATACACCATCCATGTCTCAATTGTCTCAAGGCTTAAACCTGTCTCCTCCCCTTCATCTACACTGGTTGAAGTGGATTTAACAAGTTACATCAATAAGAGTTCATAGCTTTCACCTGTCATGGAGAGAGCAGGTGCTAACTTTTTGTACCCTCAGTGTATATTGTTTGTATGTTTGGCTTTACGGATTGTTTATTTGTATGTGTTGGGCTTTAGCTGAGATTATTGTTTACAGATTCAAGTATATTTGTCCAGGCCTCAATTGTTTCTTGACTAGCACCATTCATTCTCGCTGTTGATAATTCTAATAATTCTGAACAAAACAGAGCAGGTATTACCTGTTATTACTATGGCTGAGGGATTGGCATATAGTATTTTAGTCGTATTAATGAAATTGGAGCCAAGTCCCATATGTTCCAAAACCTAACAAAGATATAACTTTCTAGTCTATTAAAATATTTTTTTGCGTCGAGAGATAGAACTGCCCAATGAGCTTTGCTTTCTGATGAGGAATGTAAGACACGTAATAGATGACAGAGGTTATCTGAGGATAATTGTTTTTTAACAAACTCGCTTTGGTCCAGATGTACCAATTTGGCTAAATATGTTTCGAGACGGGACGACACAATTTTAGAAAATAGTTTAATATCTGTGTTTATCAAAGATAGAGGGCGATAGTGAGAGCACTGGCTGGAGTCCTTACCTTTTATTATTTCTTTTATGAAAGCGAAATGAATGCTTTATTTACATCCCTTTCAAATAAACCTTTGTGAACGGCTGTGTTTCAAAATGTTAAATACACAGTACCTCAGGAGGAATACCGTCACAACCAGGTGATTTTCATGTATTCATCTTATCCAATGCCCTTTTGAGTTGATGGAGAAAGATTTGGGCTCCCAGCAAGCTAGCTTCCTCAGTAGAGAGAAGAGGAGTTATTATATCTTTTAAAAAGGACACATTTTACATTTACTGTACATTTTTCATTTGGCAGACGCTCTTATCCAGAGAGACTTACAGTTAGTGCATTCATCTTAAGATAGCTAAGTGGGACAACCACATATCACAGGCATAGTAAGTACACTTTTCCTCAAAGTAGTTTCTTTAATTATTAGGTATTTTATGCATGTATGATGGCTCACAGTTTGTTGTTGGCATTTCATTCTTGAGTTTTCCCACTTTGCCAATTAAATAGTAATTCAAAGAATTGGTAATATCAAAAGGTTTTGTATGAATGAGCTTTCTGATTCAATGAAAGATGGATTTGAATTACTCTTTCTGCCCATAATTTCATATAAAGTACTTTTTTCCATCATACAATTATATCATTTATCATAGTTCAATAAACATAGCCAATATGAATGAGGTCAATATGAATGTTACACATTTGCTTGAAGTTAGGATTCAGGTCTCAGTTGAGAATAATATAGGCCAAAGAAATATTTTTTAACCCGGTGCCCAATATCTAAACCATGTATTAATCAACACACTAAGGGTCTTGGTAAAGAAACCACTTTTTTCTTCTCCAAAAAGAGGCTTCTTGGATTAAACTGAATCGTCAAATCCTCTGTCTGCAAAACTTTGAGAGGAGATGAGCTCTGATCTGGATTTTGTGTCAGTAATCCGATTTTACCCTCAATCACATTTAGAAGATCAAGTTTTGGTCACTGGGAGGGCTCACTGTATGATGCACAGCCAGCAAGTGGTGCTCACATGTTAAGTGTTTTCCTGTGGTTCTTGGTGAGATAGGAGAAATAAAAAAACCTCAGTAATTTACATGGGCAGGTTAATAATTGAATGTGAGGTGACCCGTGTTTCCCTCAATCACTACGTCCCTGGTTTGCCCCTCTGGACAGAAACAAGGTCCCTTTTAGACCTGACCTGCACCCCCAGACACACAAACAACTACCCCATTCACAAATAAACACACACACACACACACACACACACACACACACACACACACACACACACACACACACACACACACACACACACACACACACACAGACCACCAGTCTTCATCGCTGTGGGAACTTAATCCCTCCCTGATTGCATAACAAAAGCCCCATTGTCCCTCCAAGGCTCCCATCTTATGTTTCAGAGGTAGACTCATTCGGGAGACGTGGAGAGAGGGTTTGGCCACTCTTTTACTATAGTCACCATTGCATGACCACTTCAATCCAGTGAGTGTTCCACTCTCCTTAACCCGCAGCTCCCCTGTAACACCACCCCACCTAAACCTTACCTGAAACCTATAGAGAAACCTGTGGGGGGTTTTGGTTGGAATGTGGAGAATGGGGAAAGGAATGGGAAAAGGAATGGGAATGGGAGGAGAGGAAGGGTGGAGGGGGTTGGGAGGTATGTTATCAGATTGGGTAGAGGGCAGGTGAGGGCATATGGTCTGAAGGACACTATGTACTCTCACCACTTGACCAGAACCCCACACAAGGTCCTTGAGCCAGGAATCTGCATTCCAGAAATCACCATTCAAAACCAACACAGTGGCACTGTAGTGGATGGCTGCCGTTTTACGGGCTCCTACATAATGTTGCTGCTACCATCTCTTATGACTGAAAATAGCTTACTCGGTACCTGTACCCCGTGTATATAGCCTGAAAGAGTTTGAGAGGATCTGCAGAGAACAATAGGATCAGGTGTGCCAAGCTTGTAGCGTCATACCCAAGAAGACTAAGCTTTTATCGCTCCTAATGGTGCTTCAACAAAGTGCTGAGTGAAGGGTCTGAATGCTTATGTAAATGTGATATTTCCTGTTTTTGACAAAAATGTAATAATATAAAATGTTCTTGAGACAATATGTGTGGGCCTAGGCAGACAGTGCAATTGGAGGATGCATTTTATGCATATTCTATATAGGCTATTCAGTAGGCTACATCTGTCGGTACAAACTTTAATTGAGGAAATTGTCATTTAAAAGAAAGGCGCTCCTCGTTGGTGGACAACATTTTAGGAACATTCTTAAAATGTTGTATCAGCCTCACCACACTGATTCAACATTGTACTTAACCGATATCTCTATTTCATCTCTGTGGGTTGCCAGCATGATGACTAGAGGTTGTGCCCGGGCCTCCAGCAGCAGGTGTGTTGTTTGGGTCAGCAGCAGGTGAGTTGAGTCTCATGACATGGGTTGCTTCCAGTGTGCCCCCGGTGATTCCGATGGGCTGCATCACCGCTTTGTACAGCAACTGCACCAGCCTGAACTGCATGGCTCTCCAGAGGGTGGTGTCAGCCCAACGCATCACTGGGGGCACACTGCCAGGACATTTACAGTAGTCAGTGTCAAAGGAAGGCAAATAAGATCATTTAGGACCTCAGCCACGGTCTGTTCACTCTGCTACCATTTAGCAGACAGAGATGGTACAGGTGCATCAGAAACGGGACAGAGAGACTGAGAAACAGCTTCTATCACCAGGCCATAAGACTGTTGAACAGCCATCACTAGCCGGCTACCTTTATGGTACTCAGCCCTGCACCTTGATACTAATAGCCCATGTACTGTATATAGAGTCATTGGCCACCTCATATTCTGTTTAAATACTGTTGTTTACTCACTGTGTATGTACAGTTGAAGTCGGAAGTTTACATACACTTATGTTGAAGTAAGTAACATAAAAACTATAGTTTAGGCGGTTAGGACATCTACTTTGTGCATGACACAAGTAATTCTTCCAACAATTGTTTACAGACAGATTATTCCACTTATAATTCACTATATCACAATTCCAGTGGGTCAGAAGTTCACATACACTAAGTAGACTGTGCCTTTAAACAGCTTGGAAAATTCCAGAAAATTATGTCATGGCTTTAGAAGCTTCTGATAGGCTAATTGACATAATTTTAGTCAATTGGAGGTGTACCTGTGGATGTATTTAAAGGCCTACCTTCAAACTCAGCGCCTCTTTGCTCGACATCATGGGAAAATCAAAAGAAATCAGCCAAGACCTCAGCAAAAAATTGTAGACCTCCACAAGTTTGGTTCATCCTTGGGAGCAATTTCCAAATGCCTGAATGTACCACATTCATCTGTTCAACAGACGCCGCCCAAGTCCTCAACTGGCAGCTTCATTAAATAGTACCCGCAAAACACCAGTCTCAACGTCAACAGTGAAGAGGTGACTCCGGGATGCTAGCCTTCTAGGCAGAGTTGCAAAGAAAAAGTCATATCTTCCTCTGTCCAGTGTCTGTTCTTTTGCCCATCTTAATATTTTTTATTTTAATTGGCCAGTCTGAGATATGGCTTTTTCTTTGCAACTCTGACTCAAAGGCCAGCATCCCGGAGTCGCCTCTTCACTGTTGACGTTTAATGAAACTGCCAGTTGAGGACCTGTGAGCCGTCTGTTTCTCAAACTAGACACTCTAATGTACTTGTCCTCTTGCTCAGTTGTGGACGGGGAACTCTCATTCCTCTTTCTATTCTGGTTAGAGCCAGTTTGCGCTGTTCTGTGAAGGGAGTAGTATACAGCGTTGTACGAGATCTTCATTTTCTTGACAATTTGTCGCATGGAATAGCCTTAATTTCTCAGAACAAGAATAGACTGACAAGTTTCAGAAGAAAGTTCTTTGTTTCTGGCCATTTTGAGCCTGTAATCGAACCCAAAAATGCTGATGCTCCAGATACTCAACTAGTCTTAAGAAGGCCAGTTTTATTGCTTCTTTAATCAGCACAACAGTTTTCAGTTGTGCTAACATAATTGCAAAAGGGTTTTCTAATGATCAATTAGCCTTTTAAAATGATAAACTTGGATTAGCTAACACAACGTGCCATTGGAACACAGGAGTGATGGTTGCTGATAATGGGCCTCTGTACGCCTATGTAGATATTCCATCAAAAATCTGTTGTTTCCAGCTACAATAGTCATTTACAACATGAACAATGTCTACACTGTATTAATGTTTGGTATACTCAGCGTACCTACTTTGGATTGTTATTTCATAAATTGTGTTTAGATTTTGTTTTAATATTTGTGTATTTGTATTGTATTTGCAAGATATTCTACTGCACTGTTGGAGCATTTCACTGCACCTGCTATAACACCTGCAAATCTGTGTATGCGACCAATAAACATTGATTTGATTCGTACAGTAAATTTGTGGAAAAACAGTGGGCTTGCTTCGTGAGTCGTACATAAACCACTATAAAGGCCATTGAATTTCAAGGGCCTTCCAAAAATCGCAATCTGTATCCTTGGAAAAGGATTACGCTGATGTTATGTCACTATTCAATCAGGCTAAAAGCACGCTAGATCTTTTAAACACATACTTTAGGCACAATGTCAATGAGTTGCTGTGTCACAGTAACTGTTCAGAGCCAATACACAGTATCAGCAGTTTTCCCCTGATGTTATCCTGTTCTCATTCAATACAGCTTCTACGGAGACATCATTGTGAAGAGTAACTGATTACTGATTGTTCAGGCCAATAACATGAAGGACAGTGACTTACAACACAAGTCAGGCAAAAGGGAAAGGTAATAAGACTATTACATAAAATAGGGGTGTGGACATTCCCTTCTCAGGAACAGAACAATACAAAAACAGACCGATACACTGTAGGTCTCTAGTAGTCTGAATGAGATCTGTAGATCTCTAGTAGTCTGAATGAGATCTATGGGTCTCTAGTAGTCTGAATGAGATATATGGGTCTCTAGTAGTCTGAATGAGATCTATGGGTCTCTAGTAGTCTGAATGAGATATGTGGGTCTCTAGTAGTCTGAATGAGATATGTGGGTCTCTAGTAGTCTGAATGAGATATGTGGGTCTCTAGTAGTCTGAATGAGATCTATGGGTCTCTAGTAGTCTGAATGAGATATGTGGGTCTCTAGTAGTCTGAATGAGATCTATGGGTCTCTAGTAGTCTGAATGAGATCTATGGGTCTCTAGTAGTCTGAATGAGATCTATGGGTCTCTAGTAGTCTGAATGAGATCTATGGGTCTTTAGTAGTCTGAATGAGATCTGTGCCTTTTCTCCAAGTGTTCAGGGTGTGTTTACTCATTAAACAGACTGACAACCGAAACTGATATCAATCGTCCTAGAGACCACCTGCTGCTGGAAAGAGAGGGAGGGATGGAGGGACAGCAGAGGAGAGAGAGAGAGAGAGGAGAAAGATGGAGACAGACGGAGACAGCGAGAGAGTTGGAGAGAGAGAGATCCAAGTAGAGTATCCAAAGAGAACCCCAGAACAATAGAGGCTTGTTATAGCTGAGTGGGAATTGACTATAGTCAGCATACCTGAGCCACCTTTGTGATATACATTGGACCTCCTCACAGTCTCTGACTGAGAGAAAAAGAGAGTTGGTCCCCCCTTTGCTGCTATAACAGCATCTACCCTTCTGGGATGGCTTTCCACTAGATGTTGGGACATTACTGCGGGGACTTGCTTCCATTCAGCCACAACAGCATTAGTGAGGTCAGGCATGGATGTTGGGCGATTAGGCCTGGCTCGCAGTCGGCGTTCCAATTCATGCCAAAAGTTTTAAATGTCATTGTATGCTGTAACGTTAAGATTTCACTTCACTGGAACTAAGGGGCCTAGCCCAAACCATGAAAAACAGCCCCAGAACATTATTCCTTCTCCACCAAACTTTACAGTTGGCACTATGCATTCGGGCAGGTAGTGTTCTCCTGGCATCCGCCAAACCCAGTTTTGTCCATTGGACTGCCAGATGGTGAAGCGTGATTCATCACTCCAGATAACTAGTTTCCACTGCTCCAGAGACCAATGACAGTGAGCTTTACACCACTCCAGCCGACGCTTGGCATTGTGCATGGTGATCTTAGGCGTATGTACGGCTGTAGTTCTTGACCAGGTTTGCACACACTGCAGCAGGGATTTTGGCCCACTCCTCCATACAGATCCTTCAGGTTTTGGGGGCTGTCGCTGGGCAATACGGACTTTCAGCTCTCTCCAAAGAATTTCTATTGGGTTCAGGTCTGGAGACTGGCTAGGCCACTCCAGGACCTTGAGATGCTTCTTACTGAGCCACTCCTTCGTTGCCCTGGCTGTGTGTTTCGGGTCGTTGTCATGCTGGAAGACCAAGCCACGACCCATCTTCAATACTCTTACTGAGGGAAGGAGGTTGTTGGCCAAGATCTCACGATACATGGCCCCATCCATCCTCACCTCAATACGGTGCAGTCGTCCTGTCCCCTTTGCAGAAAAGTATCCCCAAAGAATGATGTTTCCACCTCCATGCTTCATGGTTGGGATGGTGTTCTTGGGGTTGTACTCATCCTTCTTCTTCCTCCAAACACGGCGAGTGGAGTTTAGACCAAAAAGCTCTATTTTTGTCTCATCAGACCACATGACCTTCTCCCATTCCTCCTCTGGATCATCCAGATGGACATTGGCAAACTTCAGACGGGCCTGGACATGCTCTGGCTTGAGCAGGGGGACCTTGCGTGCGCTGCAGGATTTTAATCCATGACGGCGTAGTGTGTTACTAATGGTTTTCATTGAGACTGTGGTCCCAGCTCTCTTCAGGTCATTGACCAGGTCCTGCCGTGTAGTTCTGGGCTGATCCCTCACCTTCCTCATGATCATTGATGCCCCACGAGGTGAGATCTTGCATGGTGCCCCAGACCGAGGGAGATTGACCATCATCTTGAACTTCTTCCATTTTCTAATAATTGCGCCAACAGTTGTTGCCTTCTCACCAAGCTGCTTGCCTATTGTCCTGTAGCCCATCCCAGCCTTGTGCAGGTCTACAATTTTATCCCTGATGTCCTTACACAGCTCTCTGGCCTTGGTCATTGTGGAGAGGTTGGAGTCTGTTTGATTGAGTGTGTGGACAGGTGTCTTTTATACAGGTAACGAGTTCAAACAGGTGCAGTTAATACAGGTAATGAGTGGAGAACAGGAGGGCTTCTTAAAGAAAAACTAACAGGTCTGTGAGAGCCGGAATTCTTACTGGTTGGTAGGTGATCAAATACTTATGTCATGCAATAAAATGCTAATTAATTATTTAAAAATCATACAATGTGATTTTCTGGATTTTTGTTTTAGATTCCGTCTCTCACAGTTGAAGTGTACCTATGATAAAAATGACAGACCTCTACATGCTTTGTAAGTAGGAAAACCTGCAAAATCGGCAGTGTATCAAATACTTGTTCTCCCCACTGTACATGGGAAAGCAGCCCAGCCCTAACCATACGATAGTAATGTAGATATACAGCAAATTCCTCAGGACAGTGGAGAGATCAAATCTCTGTACAGCTATTAGCCGATTGCAGTAAGATAACCCAGCCTGCGCCATTTCCCTGTGACATTTTGCAGTGTGCTACAGACTAGTGTGCTGCTGGCCTCCGTTACATGGCAGGGCTGTGACCCGTGGTGGGAGGGAGGAGGGGTTACCGCCATGGCCCAGTGCATGGAGGTTTGGAAATGAGATGGTGTTGACGTTTTAGTGGCTGATCATAGATGGCATTTCTCGTCAAAAATGGTAGGTTTGTCTATCACTGAATCACTCTAATAGCACACACTGTTGGTTTGTATACTGTATTTGAATGGCAAATGTCATCCACGCTCTGCTGCAGTGACGGGGAGAGAGAGGGAAATGAACTACTCACACTTCTGCCCATGTGATTTGCATGCTACAACATACAGTTGAAGTTTACATACACTTAGGTTGATGTCATTAAAACTAATTTTTCAACCACTCCACAGATTTCATGTTAACAAATTATAGTTTTGTCAAGTCGGTTAGGATATCAACTTTGTGCATGACACAAGTAATTCTTCCAACAATTGTTTACAGACAGATTATTTCACTTAAAATTCACTATATCACAATTCCAGTGGGTCAGAAGTTAACATACACTAAATTGACTGTGCCTTTAAACAGCTTGGAAAATTCCAGAAAATTATGTCATGCTTTAGAAGCTTCTGAATGGAATTTTGGAATGGGCCAAAATTCACCCAACTTATTGTTGGAAACTTGTGGAAGGCTACCCGAAACGTTTGACCCAAGTTAAACAATTTATAGGCAATGCTACCAAATACTAATTGAGTGTATGTAAACTTCTGACCCACTGGGAATGTGATGAAAGAAATAAAAGCTGAAATAAATAATTCTCTCATCTATTATTCTGACATTTCACATTCTTAAAATAAAGTTGTGATCCTAACTGAACTAAGACAGGGAATTTTTACTAGGATTAAATGTCAGAGTTTAAATGTATTTGGCTATGGTATGTAAACTTCCGACTTCAACTTTACAGTATATGGCATAATGTAATTTAGTACATGGAATCTGCTTTCACTTTTTAGTCTGTAACTAAACCAAGTCTTGAATTCTCACATGTCATATAGATGATCAGTCTTTTCATTTCCAAAAAGTGGGAGGATTTTAAGGAAAAGAGCAGAACGCAAGCTGATACAATTAGTGAAAAGTCTGCCAGCTAGACACATCATTGGGGTCGTGGGTAGAAGGAAAAACAAACAAGAGCCCTCCTACATTAACTGCTACGACTGAGCAGTCTCCACTCATTCGTCTTCACACAACAATTTCAGTTCAGCATATTTTGGGATGTCTGGTGTGAACCGCTCTCTTGAGGTCATGCCACAGCATCTCAATCGGGTTGAGGTCAGGACTCTGACTGGGCCACTCCAGAAGGCGTATTTTCTTCTGTTGAAGCCATTCTGTTGTTGATTTACTTCTGAGTTTTGGGTTGTTGCCCTGTTGCACACCCAATTTCTGTTGAGCTTCAATTGGCGGACAGATATCACTCTAATAGCACACACTGTTGGTTTGTATGGCTTAAAAAAACAACTGACTTTATTTGCCTTTTGGGAGTGTCAGATTTGATCTTTAGAGATAAGCCTGACTGTTTATCTTTGGAGTGAGAGTAGGACAACCACATTCAACATCCCATCACCTAGACGGTGCCCAGCTTGGTCGCTAATCCCCGACTCGAACAGGGTCTAGACGCATGCAGATACATACACACACTCACACAAACACACAGTCCCCAGCTCTAACAGGGCCTAGACGCATGCAGATACTGTACATACGCACACAAATACACACAGTCCCCAGCTCTAACAGGGCCTAGACACACGCATGCACACTTCCCCAATTTTTTATAATTTTTTTTTATTTAACCAGGTAGGCCAGTTGAGAACAAGTTCTCATTTACAACTGCGACCTGGCCAAGATAAAGCAAAGCAGTGCGACAAAAACAACACAGAGTTACACATGGGATAAACAAACGTACAGTCAATAACACAATAGAAAATCTATATACAGTGTGTGCAAATGTAGTAAGACTAGGGAGGTAAGGCAATAAATAGGCCATAGTAGCGAAATAATTACAATTTAGCATTAACACTGGAATGATAGATGTGCAGATGATGATGTGCAAATAGAAGATACTGGGCTGCAAATTAGCAAAAATAACAATATGGGGATGAGGTAGTAGGGTGGGGTATTTACAGATGGGCTGTAAACAGGTACAGTGATCGGTAAGCTGCTCTGACAGCTGATGCTTAAAGTTAGTGAGGGAGATAGGAGTCTCCAGCTTCAAGGATATTTGAAATTCGTTCCAGTCATTGGCAGCAGAGAACTGGAAGGAATGGCGGCCAAAGGCCTTGGCTTTGGGGGTGACCAGTGAAATATACCTGCTGAATCGTATGCTACGGGTGGGTGTTGATATGGTGACCAGTGAGCTGAGATAAGGCAGGGATTTACTTAGCAAAGACTTATAGATGACCTGGAGCCCGTGGGTTTGGCGACGAATATGTAGTGAGGGCCAGCCAACGAGAGCATACAGGTCGCAGTGGTGGGTAGTATATGGGGCTTTGGTGACAAAACGGATGACACTGTGATAGACTACATCCAATTTGCTGAGTAGAGTGTTTGAGGCTATTTTGTAAATGACATCGCCGAAGTCAAGGATCGGTAGGATAGTCCGTTTTACGAGGGCATGTTTGGCAGCATGAGTTAAGGAGGCTTTGTTGCGAAATAGGAAGCTGATTCTAGATTAAATTTTGGATTGGAGATGCTTAATGTGAGTCTGGAAGGAGAGTTAACCATCTAACCAGACACCTAGGTATTTGTAGGTGTCCACATATTCTAAGTCAGACCCGTCAAGAGTAGTGATGCTAATCTGGCCGACGTTTGCGGGCAGCGTTCGATTGAAGAGCATGCATTTAGTTTTACTAGCATTTAAGAGCAGTTGGAGGCCACGGAAGGAGTTTTGTATGGCATTGAAGCTCGTTTGGAGGTTTGTTAACACAGTGTCCAAAGAAGGGCCAGATGTATACAGAATGGTGTCGTCTGCGTAGAGGTGGATCAGAGAGTCATTTGGTTATCATCCTCACCTGCTTTCCACTTGGATGAGCAAGAAGGAGACATGTTCATGGGTTATTTTTGCAAGTCAAAGTCCCCAACTCTAGCTACGCAGAGAGAAATATTTGTTTATATGGACTCAAATGGTCATTGCTTTTCATCTATACATTCTTCTTGCCGTAAAATCAAGTGCTAGCAGCCACCTCCGAGAACACTCAGATTATCAAGTTTCTCATTTTCCCATGCAGTCAGGAATGTTCAACTGTCAAGAATGTTTTCTGGACAATGGAGATGAATTTGTGGTGTGTGGTAAATAATTATAACGTTAACAATCAAGCATCTAGCATGTGAGACTGAATAGGATTCGATTGTCTAACATGGGGGCTGTGAATCACGAGTGGGAGTGATGGCATGACTGACCACACGCTGTGGGCATCTGTCAATCGAAATACCACATCAGAGCAATGTGCATACATGTCACATGTACACCATGTGGATAGGAAGCATTGTTGAGATCACACTGGTTGGAATTCTGTGTTGAGTGTATGGCCACCCACTCTAGTCTTTGGACAAGTGCACTCAGAGTGGAGACTGCTCAGTCATAGCAGTTGTTGTAGGAGGCCTCTTGTTTGTTTTTCCTTTTACCCACGACCCCAATGATGTGTCTAGCTTTTCACCAATTGTATCAGCTTACGTTCTGCTCTTTTCCTTAAAATCCTCCCACTTTTTGGAAATGACAAGACTGATCATCTATATAACATGTGAGAATTCAAGACTTGGTTTAGTTACAGGCTATAAAGTGAAAGCAGTTTCCATGTACTAAATTACATTATGCCATATACTGTATGTTGTGGCATGCAAATCACATGGGCAGAAGTGTAGGTAGTTAATTTGAACATAATCTGGATGATAAATCAATATAACACATCTCTCTCTCTCCCCGTCACTGCGGCAGAACGCGGGTGACATTTGCGCAATGAGTAGTGGCGGGGTCAGGACTAAATGGGGAGCACTGGAAAGAGCTCAGGGAGGGTGGAGGATGAAAGAGGGGGGGATACAACACAAACATGTCCGACAGAGAGAATGTCAAAGGTAACAAGAGGTAAGGCAGGGCTCTGAGTTATCCTCTGTGTCAGTGTGTGTCCTTCGGTGCAAAGAGACTTCATGACGCTAGTGAGTTTTCACTACAGTTCTGTAACGGCAATGAAAATGACTGTTCATCTCATATGTAGGCTACTATAGTTTGGGTTACACATGCACACTTATATTATCAATGTTTTGATAACTTTCCCGCAGACACAGCAGGTCATTAGCAGAGGCACGGAGATCAGAATCATCCATAGTTATTGGAGTCATGTCTGCCACACTGACTTCATTGAACACAATACATGGGAAAATAATAGAGCTTCTATGAAGACTATACATATATTATCAGATAATTGAAGTCAGTGATTCAATCACAAATGTATACATTGGCACAATGGCCCAAGCATGGAGGGAGCAGAGAGAAGATACTATCTACGAACAGTCATTTGTCACTTTCTTATCAGCAGTGGGTGCATTTGGCAGGCAACCAAGAGAGCCAACATATGCAAGACTTTAGTTCTCATCTGTGTACAGTCGTGGCCAAAAATTTTGAGAATGACACAAGTATTGGTCTCCACAAAGTTTGCTGCCTCAGTGTTGATGATGGCAATTTGCATATACTCCAGAATGTCATGAAGAGTGATCAGATGAATTGCAATTAATTGCAAAGTCCCTCTTTGCCATGAAAATGAACGTAATCCCCAAAAAACATTTCCACTGCATTTCAGCCCTGCCACAAAAGGACCAGCTGCCATCATGTCAGTGATTGTCTCATTAACACAGGTGAGAGTGTTGACGAGGACAAGGCTGGAGATCACTCTGTCATAATGATTGAGTCAGAATAACAGACTGGAAGCTTTAAAAGGAGGGTGGTGCTTGAAATCATTGTTCTTCCTCTGTCAACCATGGTTACCTACTAGGAAACATGTGCCGTCATCATTGCTTTGCACAAAAAGGGCTTCACAGGCAAGGATATTGCTGCTGGTAAGATTGCACCTAAATCAACCATTTATCGGATCATCAAGAACTTCAAGGAGAGAGGTTCAATTGTTGTGAAGAAGGCGTCAGGGCGCCCAAGAAAGTCCAGCAAGCGCCAGGACCGTCTCCTAAAGTTGATTCAGCTGCGGGATCGGGGCACCACCAGTGCAGTGCTTGCTCAGGAATGGCAGCAGGCTGGTGTGAGTGCATCTGCACGCACAGTGAGGCGAAGACTTTTGGAGGAAGGCCTGGGCAGCAAAGATGCCACTTCTTTCCAGGAAAAACATCAGGGATAGACTGATATTCTGCAAAAGGTACAGGGATTGGGCTGCTGAGGACCGGGGTAGAGTCATTTTCTCTGATGAATCCCCTTTCCGATTGTTTGGGCCATCCGGAAAACACCTTGTCCGGAGAAGACAAGGTGAGCGCTACCATCAGTCCTGTGTCATGCCAACAGTAAAGCATCCTCAGACCATTCATGTGTGGGGTTGCTTCTCAGCCAAGGGAGTGGGCTCACTCACAATTTTGCCTAAGAACACAGCCGTGAATAAAGAATGGTACCAACACATCCTCCGAGAGCAACTTCTCCCAACCATCCAAGAACAGTTTGGTGACGACCAATGCCTTTTCCAGCATGATGGAGCACCTTGCCATAAAGCAAAAGTGATAACTAAGTGGCTCGGGGAACAAAACATCGACATTTTGGGTCCATGGCCAGGAAACTCCCCAGACCTTAATCCCATTGAGAACTTGTGGTCGATCCTCAAGAGGCGCGTGGACAAACAAAAACCCACAACTTCTGACAAACTCCAAGCATTGATTATGCAAGAATGGCCTGCCATCAGTCAGGATGTGGCCCAGAAGTTAATTGACAGCATGCCAGGGCAGATTGCAGAGGTCTTGAAAAAGAAGGGTCAACACTGCAAATATTGACTCTTTGCATAAACTGAATGTAATTGTCAATGAAAGCCTTTGACACTTATGGAATACTTGTAATTATACTTCAGTGTACCATAGCAACTACTGACATAAAGATCTAAGAACACTGAAGCAGCAAACTTTGTGGAGACCAATACCAATTCTCAAAACTTTTGGCCACGACTGTACAGGAGAGGGTTGTGAGAAGATTAGTTTGCCTTAGGCTAGGTTACCATACCCTGAGGCATGGTCGAGAAACAGGGCACAACATAAACACAGAGTAACTAGTCTGATATAGAGATTCTGTCTAATTTTAATCTATGTATAGGGGGGCCTGACCTGTTTGTTGCCATAAACTGAATGTCATTGTCAATGAAAGCCTTTGACACTTATGGAATACTTGTAATTATACTTCAGTGTACCATAGTAACTACTGACATAAAGATCATAAAGAACACTGAAGCAGCAAACTTTGTGGAGACCAATACTTGTCATTTTCAAAAAATTTGGCCACGACTGTACATGTCCACTACTATAGACTGTCCATCCTTACTATCCCATCCAGGGTTAGGGTCATTTCAGGGAGTAAACTGAAAACCCATTCCAAATGTTTCTCATAGAGAAGAATTTGCATTTTAGTCTGCTTCCTGAATTGACCCAAACCCTGATCCCATCCCTTCCTCATGGTGACAGGTATCATAACAAGGTTGAACTTCTAATCAGGAAGTGCTTGGGTCATCAGTTGGATTGCGTGCAGAGGGCAGTTCTCCTCTCTCTCTTATGTTTACATTGCCAAAGCAAGTGAAGTAGATAATAAACAATCAAATTAAGAGTAAATATTATACTCGCAAAAGTTTCAAAGGAATATAAAATGTGATATTATGGCTATGTACAGTGTTGTAACGTTGTGCAAATAGTTTAAGTACAAAGGGGAAAATAAATAAACATAAATATGGGTTGTATTTACAATGGTGTTTGTTCTTCACTGGTTGCGCTTTTCTTGTGCCAACAGGTCACAAATCTTGCCGTTTAGGGCCAAATAGCATTCAAGTTTGCTCAGTTTTTTTTGGTAAATTCCTTCCAACGGTAAGTAATTATCTTTTTGTTTTCTCATGATTTGGTTAGGTCTAATTGTGTTGCTGTCCTGGGGCTCTGTGGGGTGTGTTTGTGAACAGACCCCCAGGACGAGCTTGCTTAGGGGACTCTTCTCTAGGTTAATCTCTCTGTAGGTGATGGCTTTGTTATGGAAGGTTTGGGAATCGCTTCCTTTTAGGTGGTTGTAGAATTTAATGTATTTTCTGGATTTTGATAAATCGGCCTAATTCTGCTTTGCATGCATTATTTGTTGTCTTACGTTGTACACTGGGGATGTTTTTGCATAATTCTGCATGCAGAGTCTTAATTTGGTGTCTAATTTTTGTAATTCTTGGTTGGTGAGCGAACCCCAGACCTCACAACCATAAAGGGCAATGGGTTCTATAACTGATTCAAGTATATTTAGCCAGATCCTAATTGGTATATCTTATTTTATGTTCCTTCTTGCCTTGTCTCTCAGATCGTTCACAGCTTTGTGGAAGTTACCTGTGGTGCTGATGTTTAGGCCAAGGTAGGTATAGTTTATGTGCTCTAGGGAAATGTTGTATGTGTGGTTACTGGCATGGCCTAGGTCTGACAGAATCTGTGCAGAAGATGTACAGTGGCAAGATAAAGTATGTGAACCCTTTGGAATTACCTGGATGTCTGCTAAATTGGTCATAACATTTGATCTGATCATCACAAGTCACAACAATAGACAAACACAGTCTGCTTAAACTAATAACACACAAACAATTATAAGTGTTAATGTCTTTATTGAAAACATTGTGTAAACATTCAGAGTGCAGGGTGGAGAAAATTATGTGAACCCTTGGATTTAATAACTGGTTGACCCTCCTTCACCAGCAATAACCTCAACCAAATGTTTTCTGTAGTTGCGGATCAGACCTGCACAACGGTCAGAAGGAATATTGGACCATTCCTCTTTACAAAACAATTTCAGTTCAGCAGAGTTTTTGTGATGTCTGGTGTGAACCGCTCTCTTGAGGTCTCAATAGGGTTGAGGTCAGGACTCTGACTGGGCCACTCCAGAAGGCGTATTTTCTTCTGTTGAAGCCATTCTGTTGATTTACTTCTGCGTTTTGGGTTGTTGCCCTGTTGCATCACCCAACTTCTGTTGAGCTTCAATTGTCAGACTGATAGACTTACATTCTCCTAAATATCTTGGTAAACTTGGGAATTCATTTTTCCATCAATGATAGCAAGCTGTCCAGGCCCTGAGGCAGCAAAGCAGCCCCAAACCATGATGCTCCCTCCACCATACTTTACAGTTGAGATTGAGGATGGTGTGCAGTGCTTTTTTTTTCTCCACACATAGTGTTGTGTGTTCCTTCCTTTCAAACAACGCAACTTTTATTTAATCTGTCCACAGAATATTTTGCCAGTAGCGCTGTGGAACATCCAGGTTCTATTTTGCGAACTTCAGACTTCTTCAGCAGTGACTTCTTCTGTGGTGTCCTCCCATGAACACCATTCTCGTCAACAAAGATGTTAGCATGTCCCAGAGATTTCTGTAAGTCTTTAGCTGACACTCTAGGATTCTTCTGAACTTCATTGAGCATTCTGCGTTGTGCTCTTGCAGTCATCTTTGCAGCTTTATGCAAGTCAACAATTCTTAATCTTAGGAGGTCTTCTGAGATCTCTTTTGTTAGAGGCATGGTTCACATCAGGCAATGCTTCTTGTGAATAGCAAACTCAAATTTTGTGAGTTTTTATAGGGCAGCTCTAACCAACATCTCCAACCTTGTCTCATTGATTGAACTCCAGGTTAGCTGACTCCTGACTCCCATTAGCTTTTGGAGAAGTCATTAGCCTAGGGGTTCACATACGTTTTACAACCTACACTGAGAATGTTTAAATTATTTATTCAGTATAGACAAATAAAATAAAAACAACCATTCTATCAGATCTTTCAGCACTCTGACCGAGTTGACGTTAGACAACAATCTGGCATTTCTTCTGCGCAGCAGTCCTAGAGGAGATGCAAGCCGCATTGGAAAATTGTGATCATGGTGATTCCAATATTGTTTGTTTATATCTATCAAAAGTAGAGATATTTACAGACATGAATGGTCTTGTTGCACTACATGTAATAGGACATGAATAAGGGGTTCTTATGGTATAGCTGACCCAGCTCATTCCTGATAAATTTAGGATTTTAGACAAATCTGATGGATCAAATCTCCAGACACAGACACATCATTTAGGAATCACAGTTTTGAGAGAAATATTCTTTGAAGTTAGAGGGCTATTGCAATAAACTACATAATTGAATTATTCAGTTAGCCTGTTTTAATTTGATTTTGAACACTTTTTTTTTTATCATTTGAAATTGGGATCCAGGTATAGAGCCGACATAGAAATTAATAATATTGAAAGTATTTTAGAAAAATTCCAAAAACATATTTTCACTTATAAAATTCCACTAAATGTAAATTTTAAGCTCAAATAATGCAACAACATTTATTTTTTTCAACTCTAAAAAGAACGTTTCACTGCCGGACAAGGATTGCCCCAAATTTCAAGAATCTATGAGCTAATTTCCTGCTATTTTACACATTTGCCATGAGGCTGAGGGAACATTTTGCAGTTCTAAAGGTTATTTCCTGTAATTCTAAACATTTCTTTCATGGTTTATGACGTGTTCATATGCTTTCTTGCAGGAGCTGCGGGGGTGTGTGCTACGCCAGTACTTACCACTGATGTTCAACGCCTAGGTTCACAATGTGTGTCTTCTGGATATGATCTAATCTTTTTAAGTCATTCTTACTCTCATTTGGAACCGCCAGACAAACAGCAAGTCATGAAGTGTCTTCAATGTAAGTCAATAACTACAGAACAAATCCAGAAAATCACCCATCTGAGTAGGTCTGTATTCATTAGTTTGACCTCATACAACTGAGGTCTGCTCTCTCTTATGGACCTCCGCACTTTGCTCCCCCTGTCTGGTATCTCCATGGTAATGGATAGGGGGAAAGCCCACCTTCTGCTCTATCCACTGGGCTACTGTCAGCAGCTTCCTGTCCTGGAGGGCGGGGCCTATTAGCTGCAGGCCAATGGGAAGGCCTCTGCTCGATAATGCTGTTGGGACGGAAACAGCAGGGAGCCCTGGAGCAGAAAGTGAGAGAGTTGGAGGGGTAAATGTGAGAAAGTCGAGAGGGAGATGGGTTATCAGCTTCCCTTTTGGAGATTATCTGTTTCAAATAGACCTTTATCTGATTTATAATCAAAGGGTTGACCGAACTAGGAATTCCATCCCAATTCCTTTGAAAAGGGAGAGTTAAATGATTAACATTTTATTTCCCTTGAAGTATGGAAGGAGTATGTATGTGTGTGTCCTCAGTACCTGCCATGTTGACGGGTTGTGTGAAGATGTCCTCCTGGGCACTACGTGTGTGGTTGTCTTCTTGCATGAAGTCTGTGTAGCGCACTCAGTGTGGTGGGCGTGAACAGCACGTCAACACCCGAGCTGAACACTCGCTTGAAGTCCTCCGCTATCAGACAACGCACCTGCTGGGCCTTCACAAAGTAGTGCTCGTAGTTCCTGTTAGAAGGGAGGCAACCGTGAGAGTCTGTCATAACTTTTGTCCAAACACTCAAATTGATGCTTCCATACCCAACACGATCACTGATCTTACTGTGTCTTACCGTCTGAGCAGGAAGTAGTTCCCTGAGAGGATTCTCCCTAGTACGACATCGTTAAATCCCTGGTGGCATACATCTGTTGAACTGCCGACCCCATTACGGTGGCCTGTGGAGAACAATTTACAAATCATACCATATCAATCTTGCTTTACAAAAGCAAATCCCTTGTAAATGTAAACAATTACTATGTACACATACAGCAACAATTCCAATAAACAAAGGTCGGCATAATGGGCTCTGCTAGTTATAATAGCAGCATACTTTTTAGAATCCATTCATGGTCAAGGTCAATCTTACTTTATTTGGCTTTCATAGCAATGGACTTTTGTCTTTGTTTTGTATTAAATGAGCTTTATCAATTCACATCATAGATCAACAATAAAACAATGGCATAGCCAGACAGACAAACAGTCTGACAGATAGATAGAACCATTTGATTACATTCAATAGGACTTAATCCCTGAGGGGCCATTAGAAATGCATTTTCAGAGCATGGCATTGAAAATTCATACCAGGTTCGTACCATATTCCAGGCCGTCAAAGCGTGCCATGTTGGATGTGGCATTGGACGTGATAGCAGACAATGGAGTACTGGGTGTGGGGGAGGGACACCTACTCCACCATTGCCCCCGCCCGCTCAAACATGTCTACCACACGGCTTCACTGGGCCAGGGTCTCCTGGGACAGACCTGGGGCGTGGTACTCCTGACGATGGGGAAAGGACACATAACACAGCCAGAATGTTAGAAACAAAGTGTGTTTATATTGTGTCACAAGTTCAAAGATTTACCAACAATCTCCATGTTAATGTTAAACCACTGGGATGAACTGAGAAGCCAGATCCTACTGGGAGGATAGGGTGATCTCACCTTGGGAATGCCCACACAGATGTTCCTAATATCAAAGTCATCAGGTAGGTCTGTCAGTGTGGAGGGGTTATGGGTTATGGTAGTAGAGTCTTTGACATCATGGCATTGGAGAATACCTGTGTGATACAACAACCCGAACCCCAGGTCAACAAGCCCCACATTGCAGTATTACATACCATAGAATTAACATTTCAGAGTTATAATTTTTTTCCTGGACAGGAAAAAAATACAGGCCCCCTTGGATCATTGGATGGCCATATAACATACCCTACCCAGGACGGTGGCTACGTCATGAGCACTCCGGATCATGATGCCTGGGACGTCCATGGAGTTGACCAGGGGGATGAGGCTGTGTCTGGCTTCAGGGCCACAATACCACAAAGGGCCCCTGGGTTCCGGGTGGAGCCACCTGTATCTGACCCCAAAGAGCTGTGAGGGGCCATAACCAGGAGATAACACAGACCTTTAGTGTTTCACAGGGTTCAATAGAGGTGTTGAGGCCCTTTGCTCTAGTACGAGCTAAATGTCTTTTAGAGTTCTTCACAAATACAGTAACTATGGTATGAGTCAATGTTCAAGAAGTAGTATTGCTAGTCACAGTGGTTAAGTATGTTCCTATTATGCAGCATTTTGCAAGTCTGCAGACTCACAGGAAGTTGGTGAGAGAGGCCACGGCTGCAGCACTTCCTCCAGAGCTGCCTCCAGTGAGCTCTCTGTAAGGGGCGGCGTAGCTCCAGGGGTTCCGGATGGGTCTAAAAGCACTGTCAGTACTGCCTGCACTGGAGAAGAATAGAGGGAGGGTACTAGTTTACAGATATGATAATACTTTGGTAATTCTGCAAATACATATATTTACTAAAGGGAGTTTCAGATCCTTACCCCATAGCAAACTCATCCAGGTTAGTTTTCCCCATGAGAACAGCAGCCTGGTCAAGGAGCTTCTGAACCACTGTGGCATTTTATGGAGAAGTGTAGTCTACAAAACATACATTATAATAATACATGCATCCAACTGAAGAGAGTAGGGATGAATCCCTTTTCAGGCGTGTTAGCGGATATACACTGTACCTTTCAGCATTTTGAGGGCACAAGTGGTCTAGATGTTCTCTGTGCAGAAGTTGTCCTTCACAGCAAAGGGGATCCCATCCAGTGGACCTTTGGGGGCACCTGCAAGGAAGATAAAAATACAAGGCCTGATCATAATGTGCACTGTGTAACACATGCACATACAGCACACACACTCAGGCAGGCAGGCACAGACAACACACACCTTTGAGGAGCCTGCTCTCTGCCTGTTTCAATGCCAGCTCCTCTGTCACGGTGATGTAAGCATTTAGATGGTGGGTTTTCTTGATATGGTTCAGGCATTTGACACAGTTCTGTGGAGGGGATCCTAATTTGATAGAGCCAAGGAGACCTATTTAAATAATGTTAAATAGGTATTGCAGAATTATTTCAATTTTGTTATTATTACCAGTATGCTAGCTTAATCAACATGACTGAGTGACATTCAACTGTGACCATGTTTTAGCTAGCTAGCTAGCTAGCTCCCACCAGAGTTGGAGGTTTTTCTTCATCAGTTGAGTTGTGTAATTGTTACATTGAAGTTAGCAGACTACACGCACTGTGACAAAGTTAATCATAATACAAACTAGCTAATGCTATTGGTAACGAGTTGATGTAACTTAGCTCTCTTATCGACAAGTTCAGCACGCTTTCTGTGTGTCAAATCAACCTGGGAAATCTACAGCAACCTTCAATGTATGCGGCGAAAGAGGGCTGCCATGTTTGTTTAGCTTCCGGAAGCGCAACATCGTGCTCTATGATTGGATGTAGGAGGAGTAAACCGCACTCCAATTGCTTGAGTATTAGCTGTCAGATGGAGTCGGAAGCAGCACTCCTTCCAGACTGTAAAACTATAACACTGATAGAACAATGAGACAGATATTTCATCGGATGTATAAATGTGAAGCATCCGTTTGGCGTTTCCACTCAGTACCACATGGAGAGTGGGCCAAGTTTTGTAGACTTTACTCGTTGTCAACGTTTATAAAAATCGCGTTGTTTAGAAGAAGTGCAAAGGCGTGTCATGTAAAGGGCGCACTCAAAAAGATGTATGACATTTGTTTTGGAGTTACTGACATCCATTGAAGACACTTTACGACTTGCTGTTTGTCTGGCGGTTCCATATATATGAGTTTGAATTAATGACTTAAAACGATTAGATCATGTCGTATCCAGAAGACACGTATGGTGGACCTCGGTATTCAACATCAGTGATAAGCACTAGCGTTCAGGAAATTAGCTAATGTATTCTTGAAAGACGGGACAATCTTTTTATAGTTAAAAAATATATATTGTTGCATATTTTTAGCTTAATTTTAGCTTCAAACTCTGACTTAAAATAATATTTATCTCAAAACTGTGATTCCTAAAAGATTCCTAAAAGTGTATATGTGTCTGGAGACTTGGTCTGTAAGATTAATCTAAAATCCTAAATTAGCCAGGAATTGTTATGTATACAGTACCAGTCAAAAGATTGGACACACCTACTCATTCAAGGGTTTTTCTTTATTTTTACTATTTTCTACATTGTAGAATAATAGTGAAGACATCAAAAGTGTTAAACAAAGGGAAAGTGTTAAACAAATCAAAATATATATAGTGGAATAGAGTGGCACTCTGGGAAGTGGTTGTGTGTGTGTTTGTGTTAGTGCTTCATTTACTTAATGGAGCACCTCATTGTATCATTGTTCATGACAGTGGTTTTCCTATGACCTTTCGCACAGTCTCAGAGAACATAGACTTTCAGATCTTTTACATAATAGCCTATAAGAAGTCAGATGTGAGACATGTTCTCAATAGCATGTTCACAATAGCATGTTCACAATAGGCTGAATTTCCATTTCACCTAGTCAAAAGGCAATTCAGCAACGCTTGGAGGACAGTGATAAATGAGCTTCTTTATTGTCAAAAGTAAAACCAACGTGGTTCGTACCTTGGCCTTCGGGTATTACATATGGTGATGAACGTTTTATAAATGTATCTATGTTACATCATCACACCACATTGGGGCCAACTGGTCGATGCATCGTCAGTGTGTCAGTGAAACCCTATCCCATCATATGTATGTAAACATGTACACAAACAGAGAATGAAAAATATCACAATCTTAGTATCTGTGCCATGCATGCAGGGAGATGCCGGTGCTTGATTGGTTAAGCCAGTGTTTTTTTTCATTATCAGTTGTGGGCGGCCAATACCCCGTGGGAACATGGCAGCCTGGCTGAGTTTGTGGTGTTGAGTGCAAATGTGGTACTGTTTTGTTTATGATCCATTTATGTTTTGTGTTGCAATTTGTTTTCTAAACCATTGTTTGCTTATGGCTATTTCTACAATAAACATGCAAATATGTGTAGTCGAACATTACTACTGCCAGGGATACTCTGCTTTCTTTAGCATGTTCAAGAAAGAATGCATTTGGATACATTAGTATAGGACTAATATGAAAAAAATATGAAAATGTATGATAGTCGCTCTGGATAAGACCGTCTGCTAAATGACGTAAATGTAAATGTATAGGCAATACTAGGTATCTCTTGTGGGCTAAATGCTATTGCTAGGCTGGAATGGACTTCTGTGATGGTCTCAGATTTGAGAATAAAAGCTGCCGGCGGAGTTAGACTCCATGCTGCTGCTCATTGAGGCCTGGTCATTAATGACAGACTCATTAAATAGGCTTTATATGTGATGAGGAGCCAAATGAGGAGCAATTAGGACTGCAGACAGACTAGCCAGCTCTGAGTTGGCATTGTTACGCAGGGCTGTTTAATGGATTATGATGACTCGACAGTTTCAGATAGTGACAGGTTTGGTCTGAGGTTTATGAGGCTCAAGGTAGAAGTTGATCTACAGTCATGGCCAAAAGTTTTAAGAATGACACAAGTATTGGTCTCCACAAAGCTTGCTGCGTCAGTGTTCTTAGATCGTTATGTCAGTAGTTACTATGGTACACTGAAGTATAATTACAAGTATTCCATAAGTGTCAAAGGCTTTCATTGACAATGACATTCAGTTTATGCAAAGAGTCAATATTTGCAGTGTTGACCCTTCTTTTTCAAGACCTCTGCAATCCGCCCTGGCATGCTGTCAATTAACCTCTGGGCCACATCCTGACTGATGGCAGGCCATTCTTGACTGTAGGATCAGATTTCCCTTACCCCTTATCCTACCTGATCTTTTTGAGGATGAACAGATATCTTTGACCTACTCCGGAGTCCTGAATGTGACGGGGTCCATTTTGTGTCTGAGCCAGGTGTCCGAAAAGCCCAAATGTCTGAGTCACACGGAGGCAGCGGCCGTTCAATAAATAAAGGAGGCCTCAACAAGGACAACTGTGCCAAGAAACGACGCACACACACACACACACACACACACACACACACACACACACACACACACACACACACACACACACACACACACACACATCTCCTGCCACTTTGAGGTCAAGTTGTCTCTTTCCCCCTCTAACTCCTGCTGTTGTCCTTATTCATCCCTTTTAATCCTCATGTCTTTGATCTTGTTGATTATTCCACTTGGTTATTTCATAAAATGCCTGTTTGTATGAGACCAGTGGGTTATGAGCATGGGGAGGGAATTGTACTGTGGGCATAGTGGGCCCTTTGGAAATGGGCTTCAGCAGTGGCTGGCATGGCATTGGACTTGGCACTCTGAAGCCAAGTAGATAGAAAAGTTTCTGTGTTGGATTTGGTTATAAAGTACTAAATGGGAATGGGTTTGTTGTTTTTCCAAATTTTCACTCTGTGTCTACTTACAGCGGGTGAAATAAGTATTGAACACGTCACCATTTTTCTCAGTAAATATATTTCCAAAGGTGCTATTGACATGACATTTTCACCAGATGTTGGTAACAACCCAAGTAATCCATACATACAAAGAAACCACAACAAATAAGTTCAGAAATTAATGTGAAATGACACAGGGAAAAAGTATTGAACACATGAAGAAAGGGAGGTGCAAAAAGGCATGGAAAGCCAAGACAACAGCTGAAAACTATGAGTAATTATGCCATCATTATGTTTTGCAACAATTAGGTTGCGAAGGTCTTGAGACAGCTCTTTGCTTTTACCCATCATGAGATGTGTCTTGTGTGACACCTTGGCAATGAGACCTTTTTTTAGGCCATCAGTTGGGACTGAACCAGCTGATATTAATTTGCACTGACAGGGGGCTGGATTGCTTTTTAATTACTCATCGTTTTCAGCTGTTGTCTTGGCATTCCATGCCTTTTTGAACCTCCCTTTCTTCATGTGTTCAATACTTTTTCCCTGTGTCATTTCACATTATTACACACAACTTAATTTCTGAACTTATTTGTTTTGGTTTCTTTGTATGTATGGATTACTTGGGTTGTTACCAACATCTGGTGAAAATGTCATGTCAATAGCACCTTTGGAAATATATTTACTGAGAAAAATGGTGACGTGTTCAATACTTATTTCACCCGCTGTATCTGTTGTTTTTAATCTGTTGTTTTTCCGTCAACATACAGCATTCGTATCCTAGAAGGTTCAGGAGGAGTAATTTCCCATACAGATACGGATGATGACGACCATGATGTTCTCATACTGTAAATTCATGACTTAATTTTCACTATGACTTGAAGTTTACTGGCAATCTTAGGTATTCAAACCACATCGCTGTGACGATAGCTACATGGACATAATACAAACAATGGTGTAAAAGAAAGAGCCTTAATAACAAATAAACAATGACATCAATTCTGTTCCATAAAAATCTGTTTATATTTGAGTCAGTAACATTATACGTCTGTGTGGGCTTGGGTGTCCTAGTGTGTCACCCCAACCCATCGCTGTGATCTTAATCTGCACATCTATCTCACATTAGAGTGATTCAGAGCTGGTGCATCTGATCTCTCCTCTTATAAGAGATGATATGTGTACCGGCTGCACCCTCGCGAAGAGTGACTGGGGGGGTGTATGTTTGATGATGATGTAGAGTTCGTTTTCTCATCTCAAATGCTGAAGGCCTGGGGAGCCCATGTGACAGTAACCTGCTCCCAGAATGCTGAGCGGCTGGTAAGGGGGCTGGGGGTGGATCACGTGGTGGACTACACAGCTGGGGTCTGTTGAGGTGCCCCTGAGGGCGCGGGAAAAGTGAACCCACGCCAACACACACACACTCGCAGACACACTTTAAAGGGATATTGCGAGATTCTGGCTTTTAAAAATGTTTCTACTTACCCAGAGCAACGCTACTGTACTTGTAGACTTCCAGTCATTGCGCTAATGCTAGTCAGCATTGGCTCGCGAAACGATCGCTAACTCTGGGTAAGTAGAACAGCATCACTTTAAAATCTCCATGGTGGCATTTATCTGAATAGGATGAGGAGTGTTCCCCATGGGTCAGTTAACTGTAATCAAGGATTGGGCACCTCTCTCTCACAGCCACAGTAAACTCTCATTAGTGTGTCCCTCCAATTAATGAAATGAATTCTCTCTCTCCCTCTCTCTCCCCCTGTCCTAGGTTTGATCTGGTTCTGGATAATGTGGGCGAGGACACAGAGAGCTAAGCTCTGGGCCTGCTGAAACCGTGGTGTGGCACCAAGTACGTAACCCTGGTAACGCCCTTCCTCCGGAACACCGACCTGCTGGGCATCGCTGATGGAATGCTCCAGACCGGGGTCTCCGTGGCATCCAAAGCACTCAAGGTAACCATGGCAGCATTTCCGTATTTCATTTAATGTATCCTTTATTTATACAGGTTGACTACAGAACCATATAAAACCTCTACCATGAACATGAACAGAAAAGCACTTACAAGACGTCTGAAATGTCTCCTTATAAGGCAAGACCACATCTCTGTCCACTTTCTTGTCATCTCTCTCTGACATAGCAACACCAACATCCTGTTGGCATTTGTGGTGTACAGACTGCATTTGAGGTTTTGTACGTGCCTATATTCTCTTTTTTTCATACTCCCACCCACCACATCATCACACGATCCACAAGATGTACTGATAGCTGTATGTTGAAGTGAGTCTTATCAGGGAGAACCAGAACTGTGCTGATTACATTCATCACTGCTAATATACTGTTGCAGGTATAGACAGGACTTGAACACAACATTTGTTCCTCAACTGCAGTGTATGATATAACATTTTACTTTACTTTTATCCAATGTAAAAAACACAATTTCAAATGTTGCTACATACAATCGAATCCAGGTGGTGGGTTACAAATGGTACTCCAGTACCTTAAGGTAATCAATTCATCAGTACTGTAGTAGTTTCTAGTAACGGAAATGGAAAATAATTTACTCTGGGAAATAGAAACTTAAGACGAGGTGGTTTGTCTGGGGGGAGCCCCATGGAAACAAGCACTGTTCCTGTCCCCCACTCTAGGTAGAATGGCACAGTGTTTTTGAACCATGGGGTTTGTCCCATAGCAGTGTTGACAGTAGAAAGAGACAGACCTTGTCTAGAATATAGAATAGATGGGGGGAATAAAGTATAAACACACCTTATCTATCTCACCCCCATACTGTCCATTACTTTTTGAACACCCAGTTTTCTCACCCTATTTCTCTCCTGTCTCTCTCCGCTCACTCATTTGATCTCTCATTTCCAAGACGAAGTGCAACCAGATCTGTAAACCATGTCTCCTCTCTTCTACCTGGCTTCTCCTTACCAGTATTGGAGCCCCCTGTACTGACTAGAATTATAAACCACGTATACCACATGCAACGAAGGAAAATGTAATCCGAGATTCAGACCAAGGTGGCCATCTACATATGAATGTTTCTATTTTACAGACCCATAGTTAGGAGCGAGATATAAACTGGTAATAAACTCTGACCTAATTATGGACAATTTGAATGAGATATGGTATACAGTACATCATAGACACCGATCTTTACTTAAGCATCTGCACTTTAGTCTGTGTAAGGGTGGACAACAACACCATCATAAATGTCTTTGTTTTATTTGAGCATACAAAACACCAACATAAATGTCTTTGTTTTATTTGAGCATACAAAACACCAGCATACATGTCTGTTTTATTTGAGTGTACAAAACACCAAATGAATCGTGAGTCTGGCACGTATCCTGTTTCCTGTTTAACCTTGGTACAATATTAAACTATAAAACCTTGCAAGATGACTACAGATGAATACTTACTAGCAATGACTAACAGAGCCACAAGCATGAAGATAGTCAGTACTGATGAATCATGATAAAGGTGATGATTTAATGATATGCCTCTTCCTGGGACACCAGCAAATGAACAGAATTTAACCATGTTCCTTTCTGCCTTTCTGCCAAATATGGTATTTCACAGCAACAAGGAAGTTGATTTGTAAAAATGATAATGACTTAACACAAGTCAAATGTTGAAACTTTATTCACAGAATTCATTTCAAAACACTGTACAAATTATGTGAATTGTGTATAGTCCATTAAATCAGGGGTTCCCAAACCTTTTCACTCAGGCCCCTTTCCAGAATTGAGAAACAAACCTTCCAACGGGGAGCAGGCTGGAAGTCCAGGCTGGGTTCAGACTCTGGGCCACAGTCCCCAAGTTCAACACAACCAGGAAGTGAACACAGCCCCAGGAGCGTAGGAAGACCAGGACTGGGGGCGATGATGGGGATGGGTAGGAGGTGGAGAAGGAGAGGGGGACGGAGGAAGTATTGAAAGGGAGGAAGGTATAGCCCCCTCTCTGGATCGGGAGTGACTGAGGGAGTGGAAGAGATCCAAGATGGAGGGTTTGAATTTCCCCTTTCCCCCTGGGGATCCCCTCTGTCCATTGGTCTGGTCTGATCATGTTCTCTACTCTCTACAGACATGCTCTGTACATGGATGATTATTTGCCGTATTTGACAACAGGTGTTCCAGGTAGTGTCATCACCAGAACCAGGAGTACCCTCTGCAGCCCCCATGATGTTTCACCATTGCTCACCATCAGACTCGGCCCAAATGTCTCCCTGGAGTGTTTGCAGGTTTTTCTCTACGGCAACGTCCACTTCCTGTCCTGACATGACGTGATTCGCTTGCAGCAGCAGTGACCTCTAACTAAATCCACCAGTGAGCGGTTGAGTGAGGTGCTGGAGCCTTTCTCATCATCACAATCCTCTCATCCTCTCATCATCCTCTGAGCTGAACTCCTGGACCCCATCTCTCCACTCTTTCAGATTCTGCTCTGAATACGCAGGGTCAATGTCACAGAATCCAAACCCTGCCACCTCCTGCTCCAACCAGTATCGGAGGGCATACAATATTGACCCGGAGAGGCCAGAGGGAACCTCTGTATCATTACATTCAGGGTCCTGTGGTTTTAGCAAGTCTAGGTAACAAAGGTCCAACACGACTCTGAATCCTGCTGCCTGGCTCTCCATGAGAAGCCGTTGCATCTGAGCCACTGTCACCACTCCCTCGTCCATCTCTGTGTCCCGACACCCATCCAGAATCAAAGCCCCCACCCCAACGGACCTCTGGTAGGGCATGCTGATACCCCTTGGTCCCTCGTTCTCTGTGTGCATGAACTAGGCTATCTGCAGGGCGTAGAACAGTGTCCTCTGCCACCAGAGAAGAAGTGGTGGAACTGGCCGAGGGCTCCGTGCCACCCAGCATGGCCAGTCAACCCAGTCAGAAGAGCAGCACCAGGCTGGAACACACCTTCCTCCACCCTGCTCCCCCAGCTACAAGCCTCAGTTCCTCCTTGGACATGGCCCATGGGCTGCAATTTGGACAGCTCTGGTTCAGTCTTCAGCATCAACAGAGGGAGGGACTGGCCAATGGCCTGGCACCTGCGCTGGCCACTATGCTGCCATAACCATCGTCTCAATTCACATTCAAAGGTATTCTGAATGGCTGTAAGGTGAAGGCTGTTGGCTTTGTGAGGAGTGCAATTAGTGCAACTCCCAATATAGAAGTTCTCTCAAAGGGGGAAGTAAATTAATCAACTACATTTGACCCGTTTCACAATCCCTATGGGTGTTCTGGCTCGGAAAAGGCTTACTTACTACTTATCCTACTTCACAATCTCTTAAGCACAACTCGTTCGCTTTTTGGCTTCGATTTTACTATTTAAAAACTGAACAAATAGTGTTTTCTCACTGCCATTTTATTCTGCAACATGAAAACACACATCAAGACGAGAAGTTCAAACAGAGATAGTAGAGTCAAATGAGGTAGACTAGTTGGCTATGATAGTATGAATTGCCAAATTAGGAATCTAGCCAAGACACAAGGATTAACATTCTTGGAGAATATGCCATGGGATCCTCAGTGACCAGCGTCAAGACCATGTTTTCTATCATCTGAAAGAGAAAACCAATAAATGTGATTTGGACAAATATGTAACATTCATAACTGTATAATTTAAAAAAAAATATCAAGTCAGTTTCAGTCATTGATAAGGATACCTTTTCTCGCATCCACATCCCTCTTTGCCAATGTCATCTGACCTTCTGTACAGCAATGCAAAGTAGAGATGATTTTCTTCCAAATACAGTTATCAAGGTTCTGACTGATTGTCCATGTTTTTACAGTATAACAATATGGAAGACATACAAACAATGCCTAAAACAGCCACTAGCATGAAGATCATCAGGATGTTCATGGTCTTTGATTTGATGAGTATTACTCCCGTTCTCTGTTTAGAAGAATGAAAGAAAGCTCAATTGCAAATGTCTTTTCCTATCTTTACGTGTTGTCCTTTATAACCTAATTTTAGTACCATCCCTATTCAATGGCGGAGATGGTTACGGTCCAATTGAATGAAAGAGGCTTAACTGATCAGTCAATAGACAGTATTGAACCACATTCCTAAAATGGGAGTTTGGGCATTCCCCACCACCTTCTGCCAAAAGCCTCTCACACTGGCAAGGAAGTTGATCAGTACATTTTCTATTGAGTGAAAAATTATTATTAAGACTAGCTTTTATGGAAGTTCTTCATGGAAATTAATATGCACCATGTGTGCAGACAGAGAATGGCAACAACAGTAGATTTGGTGGTACACAAAAATAAAGTGAGAACACGTTCTCCTCTATGGATTCTGGTTGTGGCATTCAAATGGGATAGTAACGGAAGATAGATAGATAGAAAGATAGATAGATAGATAGATAGATAGGTACTTTATTGATCCCAGAGGGGAAATTTCTTTGTCAAGCAGCTACAACAAAACATAGGGCACGTGCAAAATGCCAGAACGAAAATACACAAATGACAGATACACGATACATTAAACATAGAGCGGCAGTATGAAAAAGTATAGAAATACAAGAAGTCTGGAGTGCAAAAAAGCTATAAAAGACATTGCATAGTATGGGTGGTTGGCTTAATATGTACATTATACATTGGTGGATGGTTAACTATACTATACAGGTCGATGGCAAGGGAATAGATAGTGAACAAAATGTAATATTAGTGCGAGAGTCAATTAATATGATTATGTAAATTAGTCAGTCGGACACACGCACACACACACGCAACAGACACACACAAATGTGTACAGTGACACACACACATGCAAACGTACAGTGACACACACACACACACACACACAGAGACACACACACGCACAGAGACGCACAGACACACAGAGACACACACTCCGAGAGTAGGTAAGAAGGCCGTATTCTTATCTAACACCTCCTACAGTGGAGCAGCTTGGTGATAGTTGATCATCTCTGGGAGTGTCGACACAAGAGGGGCGAGGGAGGCGTACAAATGACCTGGATGGGTTTTTGCCCAAGGGGAAATGTGACACACCGGGCCAGCGGGTCTGTGGGCACCCACTGTGTTTGTAAAGCTGAAGACAGCCATGATATTATTACAGTTCATATGGTTGGCAAAAGGTGTCATTTTGACATTGGTCAATAGTGAGCTGTTTATGACCCTCTTGTCCAAGTGGAGTACATTAATCAGTAAGCTTCAGCCATTTCAATTGTCTGAAGCCACACACACCACACACACACACCTCTTCTTATCTCTCAGTCAGACAGACAGTGAGGCAGGCTAGGTTTTATTTGGTATGGTCAGTCAGTGACGGTGAGACCAAATGATGAACCGCTGTCTCGGGCTGTGCTGACCAGCCAGGCTGGAATGCCAGTGTAATCCTGGTGCTAGGCCCCTAATCCAGTCCCTTTATTTAGGCCCTTTGTCTGTGGCCTTGTCAGGGCCCCTGGGTCCGCTCCCCAGCCTGGAAGCAGAACAGATTCCTGTCTGCCTGGGCATTATGGAAGCGTTCCACCATGACATCATGGCTCCATTTTGTTCTGATGAAACAGCGACAGCTAACCTCGTCACCAGATTCTCTGTTGGTTTGCTATACCATACTGTTTGTACGTTTGGCATGACAACAAACACAACAGGATGCAAATGTGTATGTCGAGTGGGAGGACATAGGCCTTACTTCATTACAATGTCAGGTTAGAGAAAGACTATGTAGTACTGTATCAATTACATAATTTTCTCTTTAATGATCCATTTCCTTTCCAGGTTTCCTACTCTTTCAAATACACAACACTACGTATGATGAGAGCAGCTTTGACAGGTCAGGTGAGGCTGACCAGGGTGTTGTAGGTTGCAGTCTGGGAAGGAGGTAAGAACATCCTCACCAGTTCAATACAGTTTCTCCAATCCACACCAAGGTACACATCAGGTCCTTCTGAGTAGAAGAGGAACTAGAAACCGGTGTGCTGGGCTAATCTTCACCACAGCCATCATCTCAATTTCTCAAAGTAGGCTACTGTGTTGACAGATAAACACCATATCTGACCTCATCTTTCTCTCTGATCTATTGTTAATTTCTTTTTTGGAAGGTGGCCGATATTCATTCAACGGCGTGTTGCAGTGCTGCACACTACACGACCGACAATTCTGCCTAAAAGGCAATTTTATGTGGTCGTAGAGCGTGGCCTGATATGGAAATGCTGGGTTTGTTTCAGTCATATGATTTGTATGACTGCCTTTAGGATTGTCTGTGCTGTGTCTGTCTGAGTAGAGCTGTTGTATTTGGAAGGAAGTTGAGGTAAAGATAATTCAATTCCTTGTTTTTGGAAGTTTCATTGAGATGACTCGACAACATAACACAAGTCAAGAAAAGAAAAAAAACATTTATTTTTTGTAGATCGTAACAGCATTTTGTTTTTTAAGACAGAGTGGTTAGCATGATATAGTAGCACAGTGTTGAAATAGATGTTTTATCATTTGACATATGACATACGTATATACACCTGCTGCAGCTAATATTATGTGCAGTCATGTGTGCAGTAGAGTATAAATGCAGACAAGAAACTATTTTTTACAAAGTACTTATGAAACATGAAAAAATATATCGGTAACACTTGACACTCTTATTCAGGTGTCATAACCAGCCATAAAATAACTAACATGGTAGGTTTTATGGGTTTTGACACTCTTATGTAGGTGTTATGACATATTATGACATGGTTATGACCGTGTCATAATGTGTTATGATGCTGGGTGTCAAGTAAAGTGTTACCAACATATCTACACAAAACTTATAATTTGGAGAATTCAAAGTGTTTATCTATGACATTAAGAATGTGGGACTTCATCGAATAACGCTTGTGTGAAAAAATATAAATTTCAGTAATTGACTGGTGAAGGTTAAAAAAAATGTAACCTTTATTTAACTAGGCAAGTCAGTTAAGGACAAATTCTTATTTACAATGACGGCCTACTCTGGCCAAACCTGGCAACACGGGGCCAATTGTGCTCCGCCCAATCATGGCCAGATGTGATACCGCCTGGATTTGAACCAGGGACTGTAGTGACACCTCTTGCACTGAGATCCAGTGGCTTAGGCCGCTGCACCACTGCACCACTCAGGAGCCCTACACTTAACTCATTGTAAATGCTTTGAATATAGAAGAGACACATGTATTCCACCACTGTTATTCTTTGGTATGGTCAATGAAATGTGATATCTGTACAGCATAAGTCCTCACAGTACATTGCAGTTCTCCTTACATTTACTTTGACATTTTTACCCAGAGCAATTAGGGTTAAGGGCTTTGCTCAAGAGCACATCAGACATTTTCACCTAGTCGGATCAGGGATTTGAACCAGTGACCTTTCAGCTAATGGCCCAATGCTCTTAACCGCTAGGCTACCTGCCGCCCTTTCTCTAAAGATAGTTCTGTAGCCACACGTTGTTTGGTTTCTTTCTCTTTGCGGTGACTTGGAAATGTGTAGTTTACTAGTTTATAGTTGTGTTTCACAAAGACAGTCTAGTATGGATGCGTTCAAGCTCAGCTAATGTTGCAGAATATCTCGAGGCCCACTGCAGACTAGAATCACAGAGCACTAAGGCCCATTGAGGAAGTTCATAAAGAAACAAGAGTGTGGGTCCCACGGTGGAGCTGCATCACAGAGCTCTGAGTCCCATGGCTTTCTGATGCAAGAAAGCACTAAAACCCTTGAGAGTTCTGAGGCCCACAGCAGAGCTGCAGCAGAGAGTTCTGAGGCTCACGGCAGAGCTGCACCAGAGAGTTCTGAGGCTCACGGCAGAGCTGCACCAGAGAGTTCTGAGGCCCATGGCAGAGCTGCTGTAGAAGCGCCAGGCCTATTGACATTATATTACAGGATCTCCAAGGACCATCTTTGGTTGTGTTTTCTCTCATCAAATGTGTTAAGAATCACTTGAGTTTTGTCATAACTTTGTCCACCTGTGAGTAGAAGATAATATACAGTTTAGTGTAGGCTAACTATTCAATGACATGGCAACAGATGAGTAATGCGAATAACTAACTAAACACTTCCTACACCTACCACTAGATAGAGCCAGATAACTGAGACTGAGCTGAACGTCAGAGCTATACTCTTTGTATACTGAACAAAAATATAAACGCAGCACATAGTTAGAGAAAGACTGCAGTATACTGTATCAATTACGTTCTCTTTAGGGATCTGTTTTCTTTCCACGTTTTCTACTCTTTCAAATACACAATACTATGTATGATGAGAGCAGCTTTGACAGGTCAGGTGAGGCTGATTAGGGTGTTGTTGTGTACGTTGTTGGTCCCATGTTTCATGAGGTGAAATAAAAGATCAGAGAAATGTTCCATACGCACAAAAGCTTATTTCTCTCAAATGTTGTGCACAAATTTGTTAGTATCCCTGTTAGTGAGTATTTCTCCTTTGCCAAGATAATCCATCCACCTGACAGGTGTGGCATATGAAGAAGCTGACTAAACAACGTGATCATTACACAGGTGCACCTTGTGCTGGGGACAATCAAAGGCCACTCTAAAACGTGCAGTTTTGTCACACAAGTTTTGAGGGAGCATGCAATTGACATGCTGACTGCTGGAATGTCCACCAGAACTGTTGCCAGATCATTTAATGTTAAACAACATTGTTGCCAGATAATTTAATTTAGAGAATTTGGTACTACATACAACCGGCCTCACAATCTCAGACCACGTGTAACCACGCCAGCCCAGGACCTCCACATCCGGCATCTTTACCTGTGGACCAGCCACCTGGACAGTTGATGAAACTGAGGAGTATTTCTGTCTGTATTAAAGCCCCTTTTGTGGGGACTGATTGGCGCCCCTGTCCAGTCATGTGAAATCCATAGATTAGGGCCTAATTAATTTACTCAAATTGACTGATATACTTATATGAACTGTAACTCAGTAAAATTATTGAAATTGTTGCATGTTGTGTTTGTATTTTTGTTCGGTATAGATGCTAGCTGAGAGACTAAGAGCAGGAAAGCTGAGAGAGACAGTGCAGGAGAGCTGATCTGACCTTTAACCTCCAGCACCAGATCAGGTTGGAAGTGGCATCGGACCAGGCCATCAGGGGTAATGTTCCACAGCTGGTTGTCTTTCCCTGGCTCCGGAGGAGACACACTCAGCCTGCTGCCCGCCATGACAATGCTCCCTGTGGTCTGCAGGTAACAGTCCTCCACCAGCTGTAGAGACAGGGAATATGGGTTCAGATATGGGGGGATTCTGTATTGAATACAAACGTATAAGCATGGTACAAATAACGTTTTGAAATATGAGAGACAAATGACAATTGTACTGGGATATGCTCAACACGTGACATGAAACTATGTTGAAATAACTAGGAAGCCAGTTCTGGAATGCTTGAAGGTGGTGATGATGGAATGAATAAAGGTGTCTGGTGTGGTAATGATCATCCAGTGCAAAATCCTGAGCCCATGCAGTACCTTGCAGCGTAGGACTCCGTCATGGTAGAGCCAGACCTGGTCCACTCCCCCAGTCTCCTCCAGGGCCTGGACCCGCAGCAGCTTGATGTCATCCAGAGGCCCTGATAGGGACATCACGTAGCCCGTCTCCCTGCTCCGCAGACGGAAGTATACCTGCTTCTGTAGGGGGCAACAAGGGAACAACAAAGATAATATGATCTTGTCTAGACTAGGCTAGATAAGTTCTTCTCGCCGGAAAGTGGTCATTATGAGTCTTAGGGACGAATAGTAACTTGCATTGATGACTGAATGAGATTAGTGCAGAAGTTGAGTTGTACACACAGATGTTAGGATGCAGTCCATTGATGTCTAAGTTTGAACATTAGTCATGAAGATTAGGCTATTTTGTATGTGGCCCGAGCGTAAATGGAACGCAATTGGTAGTTACATTCTTGTCCCATCGCTGCAACTCCCATACAGACTCGGGAGAAGCAAAGGTCGAGAGCCATGCATCCTCCGAAACACGGCCCTGCCAAGCCGCACTGCGGAAGCCAGCCGCACCAATGTGTCGGAGGAAACACCGTACAACTGGCGACGAAAGTCAGCGTGCATACGCCGGCCCGCCACAGGAGTCGCTAGAGCGTGATGGGACAAGGACATCCCGGCCGGTTAAATCCTACCCTAACCCGAACGACGCTGGGCCAATTGCGCGCCGCCTCGTGGATCTCCCGGTCGCGGCCGGCTGTGACACAACACTGAACTTAAGCATGAGAATATCAAGCTATTCATCCGCTACTCGTCCAGGGTGGAGATCAAATAAGGTGTGGCGGAGGTGTGTCTACAGATACGGAGGTGTGTCTACAGATAAAGAGGTGTGTCTACAGATACGGGGGTGTGTCTACAGATACGGGGGTGTGTCTACAGATACAGAGGTGTGTCTACAGATACAGAGGTGTGTCTACAGATACGGAGGTGTGTCTACAGATACGGAGGTGTGTCTACAGATACGGCGTATTCTGACCTTGACTTAATTTCCTATCAAATCTACCACCTTTACGTGTGAAGGAAACCATGAATAAGGTCAAGTGAACCTACCGAGCATCCATTTGATTTTTTCCTATAGAAATAACACCATTCTCCACGCACTGTATTTTACAATTTAATAAGAACTATTGATAAGAACTAGGTAAACTATTAATCCGTTTGGATATAGGAATTGTAAATAGAAATGACAATTGTTTTAGATCTATTTTACCTTCGCTGGAGACTAATGAGAAACCAGTCATATGGCAGCAATCTGAAGCATATCAACTTTCCCACAGTAAAGCTTATGAAATTCTGTGCCATTATGCAGAATTTAAATTGTACGGCCTTTTAACTTGCAGGGATGGGCACTTGGGGCGGCAGGTAACCTAGTGTGGGCCAGTAACTGAAAGGTTGCTGGATCAAATCCCCGAACTGACAAGGTAAATAATCTGTCATTCTGCCCCTGAACAAGGCAGTTAACCCACTGTTCCCCGGTAGGCTGTCATTGTAAATAAAAATGAGTTCTTAACTGACTTGCCTGGATAAATAAAATAAAAATAACCTCTCTAATGTCGTCATTTCCTATTTCGATCATGTTAAATATTAGCCACTATCAGTATCGACCGTCAGTAGGCCTAATAACCACACATATTCAACTGCCAATTTACCGTTAGTTCCCTTCAGTTGGTATACATTTAAGTACATTATTTTGTTTACCTTCATTTGCTTCCTCTGAAAACATTGTTGTTGGCCGTGTGGTTGTTGCTAAGGATCATTAGTAACAGTTGAGAATATATAAAAAGACTTGTAGGCTAATTAAATCATTATGGAGCAGAGCTCAGACCAAGCCGGAACAGTTGCAAAATACTTGGCCGTACCGTCACACGGTTCCATGGTAGAGCCTACTACTGTACACTATTCTTCCTACTATAATTATATGTACACTAGTCCATCATTACCATCGGTTGAAGAACAATGATTTCTTTCTTTCGTGAGTAAAGGCTCCCCAAACCTGTTTTTTTAATGATGAATAAATACTTTCCTAACCACAGGAGGTTGGTGGCACTTTAATGAGGGAGAACGAGCTCGTGGTAATGGCTGGAGCGGAATTAATGGAATGGTATCAAATACATCAAATACTTGGTTTCCATGGTTTCCATGATGCCATTCCATTCGCTCTGTTCCAGCCATTATTATGAGCCTCCACAGAATATTTAAAATCTAACAATTGGTGCTGAGACAAATATGCATATTTTTAGATGGATTTCTTTCATCTTTCAAATCTGTTGCCCAGCATGCCCCGCCTCCATACCTGCAATAGCGGTCGCAGGGATCCGATTCGTGTCCAGCTGCTGAATTTGCACCAATCACCCAGATTGCTGGGCGGTAGCAGGATCTGACGGCCGCGGTGATTACCCCCCTCATACAACACCCACCTGTAGGGCAGGAATGATCAATCACACACAGTCAGTTGCTCTACTTACACAAACCTCAAACATACCTTAAATGTAAGGCCGTCATTGTAAATAAGAATTGACTTGCCTGGTTAAATAAAGGTTAAATAAATAAAAAACAATGCACCTTCCTACAGCATTTCTGTTTACAATAACCCAGCAAAACTAGTTGATGGATTAATAGGTGCTTAGACAGTGCTTCATCAACCATTTTGAATAGTAGGTGCAACTCTTCAAAATGTTCTGTTTTGTTTTATTGCCTAATAAAAACTGTCAAATCTATTCAGGTGTGACTTACATTCCTCCGTCGATCACCAGGGAGCGTATGCGTCCGTCCACCCCAGCCATCTGCAGGTTCACCACCCCTCCCGTCAGCACCACCCTACGGCCTCTACAGCCAACCTTACTGAACAACGTTATGGATGGGAGGGAGAACTCCTGGAGAGACAAGGGGGAAGGAGTGCGTGAAGCATGAGACTATACATGGTTGTGGTATTGTAGGTACAGGGCATGATATGCAGCACTTCACACAGACATGGCCAGCTGCTACTGCTACTCTCTGTTTATTATCTATGCATAGTCACTTTAACTCTACCTACATGTACATATTACCTCAATTACCTCGACTAACCGGTGCCCCTGCACATTGACTCTGTACCGGAAACCCTGTATATAACCTCTTTATTGTTATTTTACTGCTGCTGTTTTACTATTTGTTACTTTTACTTTCTATTTTTAATTTATTTTTATTTTTCATTTTTTTTATTTCTTAAAGCGTTGTTGATTAAGGGCTTGTAGGTAAGCATTTCACTGTAAGGTCTACACCTGTTGTATTCGGAGCATGTGACAAATACATTTTGATTTGATGTTTTATTTAATTTTTTACTTAGGTTTACAAATACGGTACGCATGCGTGCCATGCCAACACACTTAACTTCAGGATCTCCTCTGTACTCACATGGCTGATGGTCTGTATGGAGCGGAGGGTAGAGTCAGGACCCAGACAGCCCATGGACTCGAGGTTGGGGTAGTCTCCCTCTTCCAGGACATACATGTGCTCTGTGAACTGGGATCCCTCATACGCCACCCAGCTGGAACACAGCACAGATGCACACAGTCAACTACAGCTCTCTCCAGTACTAAGTCTTCTTTAAGTGTAATATACAATATACTACTCTTTGTCAACAGATATACATATTTTGCCATAGGAAAGCTCAACATTTCTGTATACTAAATGTCACTCTATAACAAGTAGAATTAACATGCTGTGTTTAAAGTTGATGTTGTGCTCACCTCCCAGCCAGTACTCTACAGGAGCCAGGGAAGAAGTCTTCCTCCAGGGCTACCAAACTGTCCTCCAGTACCACCACTCTGCCCTGGAATCCAGGCTCTGAGAACAGCTGGAGCTAAGGTATACACAGGAGATAAACATGACCTACAACTATAGTGAATTACAGGTAGGCTACTCTTCATGCAAATTGATGGTATAATCACATCTATACACTATTGACTATGTTAAGATAGTTCATATTATTTGTTTATCACTATCAGAACTTACCTTGAACTTGCTTGATCCACCCAGGTTATCCTGAAAGTAATACATGAATTATGGATTTGATTATTTCTCATCAATGGATAAACCAGTTCAAAGTTTCCTAACCAACCTAATAACTTATCATAATCATGAAAATACACTGTATGATCAAGTATAATATTACAAAGGTGGTACTACTGTGATTATTATTGTACGATAGTCTTTCCCTAGTCCACCCATTGACTGTGTTTGAATATGTTCTGTTTACCTGGAAGACTGGCTGCAGTGAGGATATCTTGAGGTTCTCTCCCCCCCAGTCCTCTGGGCTTCCGTAGAGGCCTTTCTCTAGAATGTAAAGTTCTCCAGCGAATCCAGGGTTCTCGAAGGCAACCCACCTGTTTAGAACACACACACACACACACACAACAAGTCAATTAATACCTAGGACACTCCATAATAACATTTTACAATACAACATGTTGTAAATAGCATCATTCCCACTCGTATGTCATAAACGTTAAACAGGAGGTCTGAATATGATTATTATAGTTTAACTGTAGTTTCTAATCCTGTAATAGTAGATGTTTATAACTTAAAATCACTAGCTCTAACTCCATTTTATCACTAACCAAACAATGAGCTACGGCATTTCTAAAGGCCATAAAACAATTATCCAGGTAAAGTACTCAGTAAACAGTAGAAGGTTTTAAAGAGATTATGTAAAGGCTCTCCCTATTCAGTGGAGTTCATTTTGAACTACATAAGCTTTAGGTGTTTTCAGGTATGTCTGGAACATGGCCAAAGCTTATACAGTTTGAATTGTGACTCCAGGACTGTGCCTTTACTATCTAATCCCCTCTCTAAGAATATACAGCCCCAGAGAAGGATCTCATATTCTCACCTACTGTTTAATCTTCAGTATCACTTTACTAAGCGTGACATCGTTTGTGCCTGTGTGTGCACGTGTGAGTGTGTGTGTGTTATTTAAAAGCTTGCAGTCAGAGGAAAGGAATGATCCACCTGACACACTGAGTTATTTCAATAGATGCAGTACACTGCTACATAGGGCTGTCAGAGAAGTTGACTTACTGTCAGGCTCTGGCCATAGAGAAGCAAATAGGCTTCTCTATGTAGTTATGGTCAGAGTCTGACAGTGTCGTTCTTTTCTGTTTCTGTGTGGGGTTTGGGTTGGATCCCTAATTAGATGCAGCTGCACCGCATTGTCTCTAATTAGGGTTCCCATATATGTTGAGTCTGTCCTTCACTCTGGTGTGGGTCGTTATCGTATTATATCGCAGTCACGGTGAAGTAAGTGTGCCTTTTTTTACGTCCGTTCATTTCGTGTGTTTTTGTGAACGTGACGTTTAGTCGATTCGTGTGTTTTGTTGTATAGTTCGTTCATTTGCAAGTTTATTATACATAGTATTAATAAATAAATGTCGAACTACTATCCCTGCGCTGCGTCTTGGTCTGTCTCTGCACCCTTCCGTGACAGAATGACCCACCACTGCGAGACCAAGCAGCGTAACTGGGGAGAGACGGAGAGAGAGAGAGCCGTGTAATAGACGGGGCGCGAGACGGAGAAACGCCCGCAAACAACCCCAAGGTGATTTTGGGGAGGGGCTATGGGGGTGGTCTGGTGTGGAGGAAGAGGCACCAGTCCCACTATCAAGGTGGTCTTCGCAGAGGCCGGAAACTAAGTGCGTGGGGGAATACCGAAAGAGGGAGGAGTATGAGAGGATAATGGAGCTATGTTGGCGAAATATGGAGGAGTGTGAGAGCGAGAGGAGGGAGCTGGAGTTAAGGGTGCCCAAGGTGAGCATCCCCAGTCCGGGTCCGGTCGTCTACTCCACCCCCATGCCAGAGCAGTCCGCTCCACCGGTGTCCTGTCTGGGTCCGGACCTCTACTCTACTCCCCGCATCCGACCTCCCATGAGTGTGCCCAGCCAGGTGCTTCCAGTGCCGGCTCCACGCCTCCAACCTCCGGTCCGCCTTCCCAGTCCGGTACCTCCCATGCCAGAGCAGTCCGCTTCACCGATGTCCAGTCCGGGTCCGGACCTCTGCTCTACTCCCCGCACCCGACCTCCGGTGGGTGCGCCCAGCCAGGTGCTTCCAGTGCAGGCTCCACGCATCCGACCTCCGGTGCGCCTCCCCAGTCCGGTACGACCCGTGCCGGCTCCCCGCACCCGACCTCCAGTGCGTGCGCCTAGCCAGGTGCTTCCTGTGCCAGCTCTACGCACCCGACATCCGGTGCGCCTCCCCAGCCCGGAACCTCCAGCGAAGGTCAGCCGCCCTGAACCTCCAGCGAAGGTCAGCCGCCCACCGGTACCCATTCCGGGTTCAGCCGTCTGCTCCGCTCCAGAGTCAGAGCAGTCCGCTCCACCGGTGCCCATTCCGGGTCCAGCCGTCTGCTCCGCACCAGTGCCAGAGCAGTCCGCTCCACCGGTACCCATTCCGGGTCCAGCCATCTGCTCCGTCCCAGTGCCAGAGCAGTCCGCTCCACCGGTACCCATTCTGGGTTCAGCCGTCTGCTCCTCTCCAAAGTCAGAGCATTCCGATCCACCGATGCCCATTCCGGGTCCAGCCGTCTGCTCCGCCTCAGTGCCAGAGCAGTCCGCTCCACCGGTACCCAATCCGGGTCCAGCCGTATGCTCCGCTCCAGTGCAGTCCGCTCCACCGGTACCCATTCCGGGTCCAGCCGTCTGCTCCGCCCCAGTGCCAGAGCAGTCCGCTCCACCGGTACCCATTCTGGGTTCAGCCGTCTGCTCCGCTTCAAAGTCAGAGCAGTCCGCTCCACCGGTGCCCATTCCGGGTTCAGCCGTCTGCTCTTCCCCAGTGCCAGAGCATTCCGCTCCACCAGTGCCCATTCCGGGTCCAGCCGTCTGCTCCGCCTCAGTGCCAGAGCAGTCCGCGCCACCGGTGCCCATTCCGGGTCCAGCCGTCTGCTCCGCCCCAGTGCCAGAGCAGTCCGCTCCACCGGTGCCCAGTCCAGGCCCGGTTGTTTTCCCAGCTCCATGGCCAGAATCGGTTGCCCCACCGGTGCCCAGTTAAGGCCCGGTTGTTTGTCCCGCTCCATGGCCGGAGCCGTTTACCCCACCGATGCCCAGTCCGGGCCTGGTTAATTGCCCAGCTCCATGGCCGGAGCCGTTTACCCCACTGGTGCTCAGTCCGGGCCCGGTTGTTTTCCCCGCTCCATGGCCAGAGCCAGTTGCCCCACCAGTGCCCAGTCCAGGCCCGGTTGTTTGACCCGCTCCATGGCCGGAGCCGTTTGCCCCACCGGTGTCCAGTCCTGGCCCGGTTGTTTTCCCCGCTCCAAGGCCGGAGCCGTTTACCCCACCGATGCCCAGTCCGGGCCTGGTTAATTGTCCAGCTCCATGGCCGGAGCCGTTTACCCCACCGGTGCTCAGTCCGGGCCCGGTTGTTTTCCCCGCTCCATTGCCGGAGCCAGAGCCGCCCCCAATGGACTAGTCTTCCCTCCCATTAACCCCCCCTTGTTTTGTGTGGGTTTTTTTGGCGTCCGGGAGTCCGCGCCTTGGGGGGGGGGGGTACTGTCTGGCTCTGGCCATAGAGAAGCAAATAGGCTTCTCTATGTAGTTATGGTCAGAGTCTGACAGTGTCGTTCTTTTCTGTTTCTGTGTGGGGTTTGGGTTGGATCCCTAATTAGAGGCAGCTGCACCGCATTGTCTCTAATTAGGGATCCCATATATGTTGAGTATGTCCTTCACTCTGGTGTGGGTCGTTATCGTATTATGTCGCAGTCACGGTGAAGTAAGTGTGCCTTTTTTTACCTCCGTTCATTTCGTGTGTTTTTGTGAACGTGACGTTTAGTCGATTCGTGTGTTTTGTTGTATAGTTCGTTGCAAGTTTGCAAGTTTATTATACATAGTATTAATAAATAAATGTCGAACTACTATCCCTGCGCTGCGTCTTGGTCTGTCTCTGCACCCTTCCGTGACACTTACACTCCACCCTGGACATTGATGGACTGTGTCTTGGGGCCGAAGCTGGTGTCCTCCATGTTAGTGACAGGCCCTAGCAGGTCCACGTTGATCCCTCTCTCCCCAAAGTCCCTCTCGCTGAACAACTTCACATGGGGAGACAGGAAATCCTACACAGGGAATGTAAACACAAACACCCAAATGATCTCTATTTACAAAGACCAAACTAGACCAGCTTTACCATAAACATACTTTATTTGGGTAACTTCAATCATCACAAACATTCTATATATTACTCGTAGAAACAAACAGATTTAAACCATGGCTATGAATAGACAAGAGTTACAGTACTTACAGTGCGGACAGGGCGTAGTGACAGGAGCTGGTATTCGTAGCCGCCCCACTCCTTCCAGTCAGGATACTCCCCCTCCTCCAGGAGATACTGGTGACCTTCAAACTCTGGCTCACCATAGCCAACCCAGCTACAGGGACAATCAGGAACACACAGGGTGATATAATAGATGTGACCCAGCTACAGGGACAATCAGGAACACACAGGGTGATATAATAGATGTGACCCAGCTACAGGGACAATCAGGAACACAGATGGCTCTATTTGCGCTAGTGTTAAACGCACATTAGTTTGCAATTTCGTCATGTAAAAAGCGGCACACTGGCATTTTCCAGCCCTAACGTCAGGTTCAGCAATTTACCTGTCTTATAACAGCTCGCTTGGCTCAAATGGGAGGGTGAAAATATTTGAGGTGTGTACTTTAAAAACATGATCCAAAGTGCTAATTTCAGGCAGCGCTGATGGGGAAATTTAAGACCAACTAAAAGCTGTTTTTAACGGTAACGCAGGTGGTTATGGCATGAATTTTGACAATGAAAATTCAGCCTATCAACAGTGAGCTGATATTCCTTTTTTATCTATGCATTGTAGGCAGGCCCATATTATGTTAGTCATGCAGGTCCCATTTTGAACATGCGTAAACCCCTTCCATGATGTAGGCTACATCCATACCAATCATGAAACGAGAGATGAGAACCTCAGTGAATACCGGTGAACCTCGTGTTTAGATGTTATCTGTAACCTGTCAAAATGGCTTGATCTTCATTTCATATGTTCAAAACCCAAGCCCTCCCTCAGTCCTACTATAACGAAGGCTGGTTCAACCCAAGCCCTCCCTCAGTCCTACTATAACAAAGGCTGGTTCAACCCAAGCCCTCCCTCAGTCCTACTATAACGAAGGCTGGTTCAACCCAAGCCCTCCCTCAGTCCTACTAAAACGAAGGCTGGTTCAAACCAAGCCCTCCCTCAGTCCTACTATAACGAAGGCTGGTTCAACCCAAGCCCTCCCTCAGTCCTACTATAATTAAGGCTGGTTCAACAGCAATGCCTGTCTTTTTAATCCTGGCGATTTTATGACATCATTACATTTTACATTTATTTATTTATTGTTGTTAAAAAAAAATGGATTGCTTGTTTTTCATTTAATTTTATTACAACCAAACTTATTAGAATGATTCACCTTCCTGGTTTTATGGTGGCAACGTCCGTGGCATGCTTTCAATGCCACTTCTGGAGATGTGTGAATGTGATCTCATCTGTAAAAGGATTCTGATTATGTTCATAAAACATAGGCCTATTTAGGAGCAGTATAACGGTGAGTGGACATTCTCCTTTTCTATTTGTTTAGGATCTTTGTCCAGCTACTGTGAAAAGTTTGGAGGAGCCATAAAACCCTCCATAGTCTGCATGGTTTTAATATTATATGCCCACGGAGAGAAATGATGGTGCCTGTAAGTGTGATATAGCCTTTTTAAAACAAGTTGTTGTTTAGAATTTGATTCAAATTATTTGTTCTCGTTTAGGCCTTATCAATAATTTATTTAATCTTGCTTATTGACAATGTTTGGCATGTCAATGCTCAGTCATAATGTAATTTACAGTAGGCCTAACCTCTATATCAGTGTGAATGCTATTGAAGCCATGCAATTACTTAGAACAATGTGGACTGCAAAGGGGTTCACATTAACGTATTTAGCAAATATAGGTCTACATTTTATTATTTCGTTTCTGAAAGCCATTTAACAAACTATAACAGACTAACATTGGAACTGGAGTTGATTCCAAGGCAATACATAAAAGACTGTAAATACACAACTTGAAGAAACCACATACAGTATTTCGCCATGGAGCGCGTTCTGATTGGCCAGTGAGGGGCCAAGACACAACCACAACTTGTTTATTCATCAAAACCCAGCGCCTGTCGTGCCAACGCCAGCAAGTGCGCTGATAATGATAATTGTGATAGGAAAAATATCAATTTCTTTCACACCCCTGAACCTATAGTGCTATTGCCTGTGCAAAGATTTACTATTTGCTTTAGGTTTGTTAAAATAGATATTATAATAGATCTGACCCAGTATAAAATAAATAGACCGTTAATCTGTGTTATGGCAGGTTAATATGGGCTGAGGAGGGGTCATTTTATTACTATCCCCTACTATCGGCCGTCATTGTAAATAAGAATTTGTTCAAAACTGACTTGCCTGGTTAAAGGTTAAATAAAATAATAAAAATAATGTACTCTTAAGTCAGCTGAGATCAACCACAAGTACTTACAGTCCACGAAGGATCTTGATGGATCCCACAGAACACACCGTCTTCCTTCTGACTGGATTACCTTCTCCCTCCTCCTCCTCCTCCTCCACCTCTTCCTCCTCTCCTCCCTCTCTGAAGTCGGTCACATCATCGTCAATCTCCACACACTCGCCCTCGAAACACGGCCTCTCGTACACCAGAGCCTTAAGGGGAGAGAAAGGGTTAAAGTTGAGGCTGATGTACTGAGGTGGGCAGAGTTCTCTTGTCCACACCCGTCCACACCCCAGGGCTGCATGCTCCTCATACCACTGATTCCACCCCCCTAGGCCCTGTACCTCTGGCCAGAACATATTTCACAACTGCCTGTCTGTCAGTGCAATATTAAGCCCAGAGGGCTAGGTGGTACTTTTCCTAAACCATCAGTCAATTGTGCATTTGAATGGTTAAACAAATGTTCAGCAGATATTGAGCCAAACAGCTACATTATCAGCCCCTTGAAACCTATGAAATGTGGTTGCATATTTCTACATTGTAGTCTTCCAGAATGTCCTAAACAAACAGCTCTACTGGCAACCACAGCCCAGACTGCTGACTGCTGAGTTAGACTGAAAGAGAGCATGCAGAGACAACACACTTTTGTACTATGTGCCCATAAAGTTTCTGGGGCACACATAGTTCTTTCACTAGTCACTAGCCAATCCACCTGCAACAACAGGCCTGTCGGTCTGTTTGATTTTATAAGGCAGAGGACGACAGCTGTGTTATAATAGTAATATGCCGTGCCATCATATTTCACCAGAAAAAAAAGTCAAGTGTTTGTTAAAAGTTGTTAAAACTTCCCACTGTCATTCACAAAATATGTTTTATTTCTTTTCATCCTTAAACATTGATGTAAATTGAATGGTCATGGGAATAGTTGGAAAACGGAATAACTCAAAGAGGGGAAGCATACCTTCACTTCCTTAGGATGCTCCACCTTTATCCCACCCTGTAAGAGATGGAAAACCACACAGGTCAATAACATTATAGAGATAAACAGTAAGGGAAAGATAAGTAAGAATGACATAATGATCCAGTACCATTTTGAGGGTTTTCAGTGATCCGATGAAGGGCTGAGGGAATGCCCAGGCCTCTGGGCAGGGGTATTCTCCCGCCTCCAACACCGCTAGGAGACCCCCAAACCCTGGGTCACTATACACCAGCCAGCTATGGGATGGCGACAAGGGCCACACACCCACACATAGATTAGACACTTGTACAAGACACTAAATCACACCTTTGTTCTTCAGATATTTACTTTAAAACACATCCAAATACAATTTTCAGGGCCTTAGCACTATGATTCTCCAACACACCTAAGAAGACAGACATGAGCAGATTCACTAAACTATGTCTAAAATGATCAACATACACCCTTAGAATTTTTTTTGCTATCTAGAACCTAAAAGGGTTATTTGGCTGTTCCCAAAGGATAAACCTTTGAAGAACCTTTTTCAGTTCCAGGTAGAACCCCTTTGAGTTCCATTTAGAACCCTTACACAGAGGGTTCTAAATGGAACTCAAAAAGGTTCTACCTTGAACCCAAACGGGTTTTCCTAGGGGACAGTCAAAGAACCCTTTTGGAACCCTTTTTTTCAAAGAGTGTAGCAACACCAATGTACTCTATACAAAAAACAACAACATGTGTGACTGAGATAACATCTCCTTACAGCAGATTATGTAATTCCAACAAGCATATGCAGGCCAGCCTGTATTCCAATGAGGAAAGTGAAGAAAGATCAGCCTCCATGACAAGAGTTGCTAACAATAACGCATACAACACAGTGAAAATGCTAAATTATAGTTTGCATTCTGTATCATCCATTTCAACACGCTTTTGAACAATAGCAAGCCTGCTGGGGCGAGTGAAGTATATTGCATTGAATTTAATAATGAAGCAAATTCTGGACTAAGATTTGAACCTACAACCTTGTTAGTATGAAGGTAGAACTTACACTCCAGAGTGGACCTTGATGGAGCCGGTGTTCTGTATGTTCCCGTAGGAACAGATCTCTATGGTGTCGTCGCAGTATGATGTCATTCTCCCCAGACCATTCACCTCAGTGAACAGGTCAATCCGAGGTAGACTGTAATCCCTCACTGCCAGACGGATAGATCCAATGACCATAGGTGAGGTTGGCACAGGCAGACCCATCTGATCCATTGCCCCTGGCGTCACCTCCTCTGCCCATACGTTGACCAGCTCCATGGGCCCCTCCTCCAGGGCAATGGTCCGCCCCTGGAACCCTGGCTTCTCATACAGCAGCCAGCTACAGGGACAGGACGTGATGACACACTGAGAGGCATGTTCCTAACAGTCACAAAATGTTGAGTTGCTGTCATGCTTCTTTAACATGAGACATGAATCAATTAATACTGTCATACAGGATTGTGACAAGTTAAACATGGAAGATTTGTTTGAAATGAAGCATTTCTTTATGGAATACAGAGTGAGGGAATGAGGAATGAAGTGTGTCCCCAACAAAGGATTGTCGCTAGTTACCACAGCCACAAAGTCATAGTCTATTTATACAATTTATCTTCTTATAACGTGATTTTAAACCTAACCTTGTACCACACTACTAACCTTATGCCTAAACTTAAATTAAAACCAAATAACAACAACCAAAAACGTACAATATAGACCGTTTTTACTTTGTGGCTGTGGTAACTAGTGAGAATCACAACAAACAGTCTCACCATCCCCTGATGACACTGACTGAGATGACAGGAGACAGCTTCATCATGGAGGCATCCTCTACGTCACCAAACACCTCGTAGGCCTCTCCTCCAAACTGGGCCTGCTCATGGAGCACTATCTACAACAGGATGTAGAGATTTACAGTAAGTACTGTATATCTCATGGTCATTACATGTGATACTTGGTGATTGTACCAAGGTCACTTGCAATTTCTGATATAATAGACTGAGTTGAATAATGCAGATGTTGTTTTAGGAAATATATTTCCTGATCATCTCCATAAAATATCAAAAGTATATAAGAATAAATCATGTAGAACTCCTCAACGCACAACTAGTTGTAGACCTTGCATCATATTGTGTTACTATAAAACACTGGATGATGGATACAGTATTTATTTTGTTTTGAATACAAAGTCAATGCTACCTTCCCAGGCCGTTTGTGGAACCCTCTCACTTCTGGAATCTGAAAAGGAAAAGCAAGCATGCTGTCTTTAATTTTATTTTGAGGGACTGGGGGGTGGAAAAGCAGAAGTATCCTGTGTACTTCCTGTACTCCCGGCAGAACTCTGAACTGCCTCCAGATAAAAATAACTAAACAAAAGACTGCCAGCTTAAGAACATGAATAGTTAGCAGCCTACATGTTATGTACTGTACATTAGTGTGTAAGAGCAAACCAACATTGGTCTACACACCCACTGCTTGCTGGGCAAAACAAAACAACGTGAGAGAAGTAGGCCTATTTGCAAGTTTATGTGTCTGGTCTGAGCATTACAATGTATGTACAAAATGGAGTCGTTCTGGCAAAGGCGTATATAAACGTTTATTGTGAAGAATGTCTCTTACTTCTTGTGTTGACTTGCAAACAATTCATGACTTGTTTCTAAGAGCCAAAACCTTTAAACGTCTAGAACTTGTTATCGTATTTCAACATTCCAAAAGACACAGCTAGACCAGAGGTGGTTTAGTGGTGTGTTGCCATGGAGATAGACTACTTTAGATGCCTGTACAAAGTGAACAGTATCTGAAGTATCTGCCCGGCCGATAAAACAACGCCATGCAGGTCAAACTTCATTTCGTTGTAAAAGTGAATCCTCTATTTCCAGGAGTAAAGCTGTACTGAGAGAATATGAGAGACTCATAGTTAGAGACAACCTTAGCTATGTCTCAATCATGCACCTCTAGTCTCTATGGAAAAATGTCTAAATCTAGTACAAACTACTTAGAGGTCTATAGGTCTATAGAGATTTTAGATGGATAAATAAAATAACATAGATACATACAGCACAGTAATGATGCAAAACCCCAAACTGTCAGTTGGCTTCATGCAGTCTTGTCTGAGACTCTTACCTTAGGGTTGGCTGCAGGAATACCATTCAGGGGGGCCTGTAGGTTGTGGTTGGTGGCTGGATGAAGTCCTAAGGTAAGTCCCTTTAGTCCAGTACCCTGACCTAGGCTCATTGCAGGGCTAGCCATTGTACTCTGTGTAGCACTACTCTGTGAAGATCCTTTGTCTTTCCTGAGATTTTGCTCCAGGGGATCTGGCAGCTTTAGCTCAGTGAATGAGGGGAGAGGAGGAGGTGAGCAGGGACTGATTATTGACTCACCAGCTGCAACCACACCCATACACAGGCCCGGATTCATACCGCTCCCACCCGCCCTTTCTGGCACTGTGCCCTGCGTGGCAGGAGAGGGAGGGGCACCATTAGAGACTGAGGAGGAAGGATTCTCTTTGTCCCTTCTGGAAGTCCTGGTGGAGCTCAACAGGTTGGAGAGTAGGGACGTCCTTCCTAGCCTTGATGTTAGCTGCCCGGTTTCTTCCCCTAGCTCCTCTTTCTTCTCTACTTCCCTCTTCACCTCTACCTTAATTTCCGCCTCTCCATCTTTCCCGTCTGTTTGACACCCTGGTTTTCTCCGGGCTCTAGATGGCGACTGGAGGGCTTTGACGAGAAGGCTGTCCTCTGCATTAGTCCTTCTTGTCTGTGTCTTCTCCTCCCTGTCTGAGGCCTGTTTCTTTATCAACATGGCCGGGGTTTCTTTATCCTTCGTCCTCTTTTTCAGGCCAAACTGGAAGCCATCAGCGTCAAAAGGGTTCTCGAAGCGGTCCTCCTTGATGGCGGGCAGGGCAAAGGAGGGCGAGGAGGTCTTGGCATTGTCGTGGTGCCTCTTGGGGGGCAAGGGAAAGGCGGTGCCCAGTTCCTTAATGCTCCTGATGAAGTCCTCCACGTTGTCAGTCTCAGCCAGACTCTCATCCTCACTGGCTGAACAGTCCAGCCTCCTCTTGGTCTCCCTCTTCTGCTCCCGTTTGGAGCCGCGCTCCACGTTCAGCCAGCTGGATGGAGAATCCCGTTTCAGAGGGAGAGGTTTAGGGGGAGAGGGGAGCTTCAGAGAAGTTGGCGGCTGGAGAGGCAGCTCAGCCTTGGGGGTTGCTTTTGAGGTTTTAGGGAGTTCTTTGAGGACCAAGATCTTCTTCTCCTGAGCTTTTGTGCTTATAGTTTTTGAGTCCTGTTTTGTGTCTAATATCTTAGTCGCTCCTTCGCTCTGTCTTTCTCCTTGTTTTGCCACTTTCTCCATCTGAGCTTTTGTAGTTATGGTCTTTGATTCCTGTTTTACGTCCATCTTAGTAACTGTGCTCTTAGTTTCCGCCTCACTCGGTTTGTCCTCTTTGTCTTCTTTGTGTGGCCCGCTATGTTCATCTGCCAAATTCTGTTTCAGTGAAGGAAGCTCTTTGTTCAGTTGGACCTCACCGTTTTCAATTGGTTTCTGAACAATCGCAGCCTCTGTTATAATGTCGGAGACCTTCACTGGTTCTCCCCCCTTCTGTCCTTCAGTCTCTTTCCCAGACACTATGGATATATCAGAAACTATGCCATTACCAATGGGTACTGTATCTGGGGTTTGAACATTAGCTAGTTTCTTAGATTTTTCTTCTGAGCCTATGAGAGTTGGCTGTGTTGCCGTATCTTGACTCTCTCCACTTTCAACCCCAGTGAAGCTGTGTGAGCTGTCCTTTGCTACTTCCAGGCCATGTTCCACAGGCTGATTTGTATTGGATAGCCCTTCTCCAGCACTAAGTATGAGCTTCTCTGAAGCTGTAAAAGCATTTTCATTATGCTCATCACTTTTCTGATTAGCTTGGGTCTCAGTGTCAGTATGAATGCGGTCAGTCAACTCAGGCTTGGTGGATGTATATATTACTTCCTCATGAGAAGGTGTGCCTGAGGCAGACACAATGGGGCTTGGTTCAGGTGGACGTTTCTCCAGGACTACACCTGGGCTTACAGGACCCATCTGCTGCAGTGTTGTATTGGTTAAGGCTTCAACATAGTTGCGGTCACTCTCTGTCTCGGATGAGAGATCTGGGGATGGTTTGGTTTGTTCCTGTGTAATAAAGGTATTTTTGACTGATAGAGATTTTATTTGTGCTTTTTCCGATTTTGTATCCAGTTTTGTTTCAGGTGTACTACTACTGCTCCTGTCCTCTAGGGATATATTTGTTCCAGTGACTGCTGGTTTATGTGTTTGATTGATTACAAACAGTTGCTGGTGTGTTGCTGGTGTGGTTTGTTGATCATCTATTTGAGTGTTATCTGTGACCAGTGACACATGATCTTGTACAGATTTAGATTGTGTTTCAGAGTTAATATTTTGCTCAGATTTATTGAGGGCCTTGGTGGGTTTGCCTTTAGGGGGGGTTATCTGACGGAACATTGGAAGCTTGCTAGCCACAGTCACAGAATCACTTGGATCTTTCACTGGACTTTTCAAACTCAGTGGTGAAGCCTTCCCAGAATACTCAGCAGTCATGTCCATGGTGGGAGATGTGATGTCACTCTGCTTCTTAAGTCCGAGGAAGGCGGGTTTCTCTGGCTTGATTGTTACCAGTGACGTAGGGGTGTGTGTGTCCCCATCGTCACGGGGAGTGCTCTTATTGGAGGCCTGTTGGGGCAGGTTTGTTTGCAAAGGGCAGGGCAGCTTGCATCCTGTTGGTGATACAATAGTTATTCAGACAGTTAGTATAGCAGTTTGTTGGTTAGTTTTCATATCGCATGGCAAAATGAGAGCAATCCCTCTCTCTAAAATATGTGACATTTACAAATCCTCTTGTCCATCAAAGAAATTAAACCATTGGATAAAACTGAAACATTACCACTACTAAACACATAGCTAAAATGTGTTAGCTAGACAAGTGCTATAAATAAGTAAACAGAATCTTATCAATATCCCATGACATGTTTGTCTTACCCTTCTCAGGTTCAGGGGTCATTGTCTCATCTGGGGGCATTTCCTCTGGGCTGGGCAGCTCCTGATGCTTTGGGCTGGTTGGTGTGGAAGGCCTACTATTGACACCTGATACTCTCTCAGTGGTTTTGGTATTTCTTCTGCCTGTGTCAATGGTTTGGAGTTTACCATCTTTCATCTTTCTAACCGGAGACAAAGAGTTGTCAGGAGCTTTGGGTAACCGGCTCTTTGGTATCACGCTGCTGTCGGTGCTGTCTGGGCGTGTGGGAGCCTGCTTTTTGACATCTTTGGGTTCACTTGTTTTGGCTGTGGCAGTGTTGTTGTCCTCAGGGTCTTTCTCCAGCTCATGGACCAGGTTTAACTTATCTGACCTCACAGGTGACATGACTGGTACTTCATTAGGTGACACCTCTTCTGACTTAACAGGCCCTGGAGTTGATTTCCCCCCTGAACCCACTTCCTTCACCTCCTCAGCGATAGTCTTTTTGTCTGTTTTAATCATTAAATGTTTAGGTTTAGGGTTCTTCTGTGGTTTGGAACCAAAAAGAGACACAGCCACTGAAACATCAACCACTGAGGTTGTGCCTGGTGACAGTGGGGGTTTTGATGCAGTTTCTGTCTGTGATTTTTTGGGGATTTTCGACTTGGGGCTGTTGGTGACCTCTGTTTTTCCTGCGGTGGGTTGATCCTTTAATGTAGGTGACAAAACCTCTGTTTTCTCACCGCCATCTTTAGGTGTCCTTTGTGATGGAGCCCCACTAGAAATCCCTGCCTTGCCACCATCTTTGAGACCCTTTCCCTTAGCCATGCCCAGGACAGCTTTGGACTTGGGTCTAACCGGAGGTGGGCTCTTGGACCAACTGGCAACATTTCCTACTTTGTCCCCTGGTTTAGACGGGGTGACCTGGGGCGTCCCCTGACATCTAACTCTTGAACCCCCTTTGTTGGGCTGTGTTTTACGTCCTGGCATGGTTGTGGTTGGAGAGGTTTCATCCAGCTCTGGTGTTGGGGTCGTTGGGGAACTGTCTACAGCCTTGGGGTCATGGTGTCTTTGATCAAAGTCTGTACCCTCGGTTATCTCTCCAGCAGTGATGAAACAGTCATTGTTTGGTTCCTTGAGGTCTACATTAACTTTTTTGAGGCTTGGCAGGCTGTTTAGAGAAGAGAGAAAATTTGTGATTAACTTTGAGGACAGGAGGGTAAAATAATTTAGTGTGCAGAATAAACCTGTCACCACAAACAGGTGTTGTTATTTAACTGCATTAATATTCTACTTAATTTATGGTTCAAAGTCAAGACGTGTAAATTTGGTGTCCGAAGGCCATTCATTTAACATAAAAAGATAAATATGTATAAATATAATATTAAATCACTCAACTCTTACCCTTCTTTTGACCCAGAAATTCTAAAAATATAAATGAACACCCATGGCATAATTGTGTTAGTGTTTGCAACAATTTATAGAATAATGGGCGACATACTGTATCTAAAAAATTGATTTTAAAAGTTGAATAACTTTTGTCAGGCTTTTTGCGCTTCATCAATTTTAATTCAGTATAACAAAGGTAAAAAGCCATTTTATGTGACAGTATGTGACATCACAAAGAAGACCCATTGAAGACCCTATAAATGTGATGAGGTGAGTAAATCTCTCTGAAATATTTGATAATTTCACCTTTTCACCCTCTAGTAACCTTTGTAACGAAAATGCATGTCCTTCAGCACAACACAGAAAACATACTTTTAATGTTATTATTTTATAAAAAGCTATATTAAATATGAAAAGTAAGGATAATCTTTATAGGTCAAGGTCATTACTTTATATAGGTGGCCAAGGAACTGCCTGCTAAATATGTTTGTGCATGAAATCCGTCCTTCAGTATCATGCTTTTGTCCTTCAGCACAACAAAAGTTTCATGTTATACCACAATGTCACCCGTTATTATGAATGACAGTAGCTTTGTTATTACATGTTTTCACTAGCTAGTTTACAACATTTAATCATGCAATTCATATTTACTTGTTGTATGAATACTGAATGTTATCATTTTAAACAATTTTATGGCATTTTAAGGTATTTCAAGACACATTATCTATAAACAGTAAATGCCGTTTAATAAGGAGTGGGCTGCACGGCACAGACAAAATATTAACGCAGATCCAGTTGCTAGGGAGGAAAGACTAGCCAGAAGAAAAGCAAGGTATTGTTTTCATGGTTTCATATTACTGTCAGCAATAGAATAGGATATAATAGGATTTAAAGCTGGGTGGACAACACTTAACATTAAGTTGAACTATTACACTGTAGTTAATGTTTTATTGCACTGCAGTTAAGGTATAACTGATGGATTATGAATTATATTGGTTAATAACTGCTTCACATTTGGGGCACTTTATGAAAATGTTTCGTGATGATTTTAAGCAAAACTACAGTTTTTTGCACAATGTTTATGGAATGTTTTTTAATTAATGCTTTGTTTGAAATGCTCAATGCTGATTTAATCTTACGTGAATTAAATTGTACCTCGTGTCAGTTAAACTATGTTGCATAGTAAAATCCATGTTCTTTATGTGTGTGGGGTATGGGTCATTTCTCTCTCTCTCTCTCTCTCTCTCTCTCTCTCTCTCTCTCTCTCTCTCTCTCTCTCTCATATGGAAGCGATCTAAGTTCAGCTAAAAGAAAAATACTATTGCTGCTACTAATAATAGTTCAAAGGATCATTATTGTTATTGCTGAAGGAATCACATTTAATCAATATTTGTGGGGTGTAGTGATATGCGTCATTCAGGGTAACAAAATATTGTCATACAGTATAACACCAGTATTTTATATAAAAATACAATAACTTTGTTTTGTTGACAAATCTCAAAGTATGAAAGATATTTTCATAGATTTTAGCTTTTTTTTGTGTAAGGCAGGAAGTTTTTGTAAAAAATCTTCAACAAATTTTTTGTTGTAGCCGTGACACATCGAATATGTGGTATTCAAAATAAAATAACGCCAGCTCCCGCTCTCCCTCCCTGGCGCTCGAGGGCACCAGGCTGCCCTGCACCACACACTCCTGCCACCATCATTATGCACAGCTGCTTCCCTCGTCACGCGCATTAGCGATTCATTGGACTCACCTGCACTCAAATACCTGTGTTATTACCTCCCCTATATATGTCTGTTCCCCGCTTCTGCATTGATTGCCGTATGTCGTTGTTTTACCCGGTTCTGACGCTGTTCCATGTCTGTGTAAAATTAAATGTTCACTCCCCGTACCTGCTTCTCTACTCCAGCGTCGGTTCTTACAGAATGCAGAAGCCACCAAATGAAGCATCGGGGAGTGCTGGCTTTTCGGGTTGGTGGTGACGTCGGGTCCGGGGCCCGCCGCCGATGGAACAGGGGGTGCCTCAGCTGGCTTGTCGGGCTGCCACGCCCTAGCTGGCTCGGCACGCCCTAACTGGCTCCTTGCCCCGGTTGGCTCGGCAGGCGCCCATCCCACGTCAGGCCTCAGCCGGATTGTCAGGTTTTTTTTATGCCTCAGCTGGCTCGTCAGGCGTCTACACCTCAGTCGGCTCATCAGGCTCCCACGCCTCAGCGGAATCGACAGGCTTTCTCGCTTTAGCCGGATAGTCAGGCTCCTATGCCTCAGCCGGCTCGCCAGGCTCCCACCCTCGGCCGGCCCGTCAGACTCGCCCTAGAGAGGGGGGTACCGTCACGCCTGGTCCCGGTTTCCCTGCCCTGCACTACGCACTCCTGCCACCATCATTACGCACACCTACTTCCCTCGTCACGCGCATCAGCGATTCATTGGACACACCGGGACTCAATCACCTGTGTTATTACCGCCCCTATATCTGTCTGTTCCCTGGCTCTGTTCCCCGCTTCTGCATTGATTGTCATATGTCGTTGTTTTACCCGGTTCTGACGCTGTTCCATGTCTGTGTAAAATTAAATGTTCACTCCCTGAACCTGCTTCTCTACTCCAGCGTCGGTTCTTACAGGGTAGTTATATTTCTGCCAGTCTAAGCATGGATATATAATCTTGTGATTAGGAAATTGAAAAAACACTTAGTGTTATACTGAATGACATTTTACTAGGGTACATTCAAATGAATCACAATAAAAATGGATTGTTGGCTTTATTCTTGAATATAACTAATATAAGGGCATAGGTGACACTCCAATGAACATAAAAAAAGCCTTTTAGGGAATTGTAATTGCTGTTTTATTTTTTTTGCTACTTTGAGAACCTTATATTTCTTTGACCGTTATACCAACCACTATAAAACCAAATAAACACATTATTCAGATAAGGAAAAACAGCCTTTAGCAATATGTGCAAAGTGAAACTGAAATAAATCCATCAAGAGTCTTCTATGAATTCCAAGCATTTTCTAATTCGATTCCATAAAGATATACTATACGTTTTAAACTAAAAACGGGCTATATCACATGATACAACAAAAAACATGCCTTTTGGCATTACTACGTCTGAAAGTTAAGTGGATTTCAGAACGGTGTGCCTTACTTTTATCAGCCTTGTACTGAGTCTATTCATTAAACCCTTTAGTCAAACAAAGTGACAAGTATCTTCTGCCACGAGTCATCATTCAGGATAGAAATAATGCATGGAGTAAACACATGTTTGCTCCATTTTGATTGAAATAAAACAGTTAATTTGAACAACTGACTTAACAATTTAAGGTAGTCTACTGACTGGGTTGTAAAGACTGACTGTGCACACAGTATTTTGTGACAATCACATAGGAAGATACAGTATTGTTGCATAGTCAATGACCTACAGTAGTCCTATCAGTAATCATGTAGTCCAAGTAAAGTATTAGTAATGTCGGTGACATTTTAATGACGCAGGAGTTTTTCAGCTGTACCAAGAACTGCTGTTATTTTTCTCCTCTGGTACAAAGAGGCAAGGGAACACAGCTCAGGTTGCTCTCTCTCTCTCTCTCTCTCTCTCTCTCTCTCTCTCTCTCTCTGATCAAAGCATTCTTTAAAAATACTTTGTGAAATAATAAGTGAATTAAAGACACTTACATCTGAGGAATCTTTGAGGCCAAGTCTACGATGTTGTTCTTTTCCAGCTCTGTCTCTGTCTCTTCGTCCGCATCAAAACTGGGCTCAGGGCTCACATACACCTTCTTAGGGAAAAGCTTCTCACTATGGGACAGTTTCACACTCCTGCGCTTTTCCTCTTTGCTCACGGCTGCCTGGTCCTCCAGAGGGGTGCTGCTCTCTGAGTCTGTGTCTAGACTGTTCGCCTCTGGCTGGGCTGTGTTTGTTGTTTTGGACTTCCTGGAGGCTGGTGCTGTGGACACAGCCAGTTCTGTCTTTGGCTCTCTGCCACCGGCCGCTGCTGCTGATACTGCTGAAGGAGTTAGAGTGGCCAGGACACTTGCAGTATCAGGGTACTCCACAGGGGCCACAGTCACAGGTATGGCCAGGACACCTGCAGTATCAGGGTACTCAACAGGGGCCACAGTCACAGGTATGGCCAGGACTCGATGCAAGTTTTCTCTCTCCCTCTCCCCCTTCCTCTTCACTTTCCTCTCCCCATTCTCTTCTCCCAGGTGTGTTTCGACCCACAAGGCTTTGTGTAGCTTCACAGGTGAGTCCTGAATCGTCCCCTCCTCTCCCCCAGGTGACGTGGTCTGTGAAAGGGAAGCTGTTTCAGCCGAGCTGCTGCTGGTGTATTTCAGAGCCCTCCTCCTGTTCTTCTTCCCCGTGGCTGTGCTGTCCTTCCCCTCCTCCCCCTCTGGCTGGGGATCTGAGGAGGAGGGGGTGCGGAACTGAGAGCCTACAGTCACTAGGTAACACCCCTTCCCTCCAACAGATGTTTTCAGGGAGGTCTTTTTAGACTCTGAGACCAGAGAGGTGATGTCAGTCTTAAGGTGAGATTGGGAGAGCTCAAACGACCTGAGGGTGGTTTGGACCACTGGGCTGCCCCCTACTGACCCCTCTCTGTCTTTCACAGTGGTTTGTTCCAGATGTACCTGCAGCCTCCTGCTCACCTCTCCCACTATGTCCTCAGTGGGGCTGAGTTCTGGTTCTTGGTCTGCTCCGGTGGAGGATGGGTTCGTGGGAGTCAGATTCCAAGAATTACTGTCTGCCTCTCCGTCTGACTCTGCCTCGACCCGGCTCGCCCTGCACACCTGCACCTTCCTCACGCTGCCATGGCCGCTGCTGTCGCTGCCTCCAAACAGCAGGTCCCCTCTGTCCACCACCACCAGAGAAGCTTGGCTGGAGGTACCAGGGCTGGAGCTGGTACTGAACACTGATCCCTCCACCTGGAGCTCCGACAAACTTCTCTGCACTGGCCCAGCTCCGGCTTCCACTACCTCCCCCTCTCTCCGGGTAGTGGTGGGGGTCCTTAGCCAGTCTTCCTTTGGAGGTTGGTGGGGGGAGAGAGGAGAACCAGGGGACTGGGGGGAGACGGGAGAGCCAGGACCCAGCCAGGATCCATCATCTGAGTCTGCTGAGAGTGAACCGCTCCGGCTCTTCTTCTTCTTTATGGAAAAGAAACTGCCAATGCGGTTCAACACTCTGTCTGAGCTCTGGGAGGAGACAGAGAAAAAAAAACTGAAAGATAAATAACCAGATGGAGAACCTGTTGTTTTTGGCACAGCTATACAAATAACCACAGAGGTTAGTTCCGATCTCACTTTTTTTCAGTCCTTGATATAAAGTTCTTCAACCCTATTCCTGGAGAGCCCGTGTCCAGTAGGTTTTCGCTCCAACCCCAATCTAGTACACCTGATTGTAATAATTAGCTGGTTGATAAGTTGAATCAGGTTAGTTACAACTGGGGTTGGAGCTAAAACCTACAGTGTAGTAGTGCTCCAGGAACAGGTTTGGAGTGTACTCAATGATGTAGTACATTTACATAGAAAATATTCATTCTCCGATGAATGCATTAACCTTAAATCCTTAACATCTTCCTTAACTATTACCTCTATGATTAGGTAAAGATTCGGTCACACTTTATTTGGATAGTTAATCTGTAAATGCTCTACAGATGGTCATACTATTAACAAATTATCTGTCGATAAGCAACTGCTTGCTAAGGTTACGGTTAGGGTAAGGTTTAGAATAAAGTTAAGGGTTAACGTTAGGGCTAGTGTTACGGTAAGGGTTAAGGATAAGGGTTACTGTTAGGGTTACATTTGTAGATAGTTAGTTGAAATGTTGTTGACATTTCTGTAGAGCATTCTTGTCAAAATCAAACCGGCCAAGCTGAATGGTACAGATCTGTGTTTCCCAACTCCGGTCCTCAAGTACCCCCCAACAGCACACCTTTTTATTATAGCCCCGAACAAAACCACCTGATTCAACTTGTCAAGGACTTGATAGTTAGTTGACAAGTAGAAAAAGGTGTGCTTGTCCAGAGTTGGGAAACACTGGTGTAGATGTCTCTCTAGTAATAGCCAGGTAGGAAAATGACCAGGCTGCTACAGCACTTGGGCAATGACCATAGAGATCCAATTAAAGTAATATTCTAACTGCTAATTCTATGGTATTGACAACATTAGGCAGACATAACATTACAGGAACATTTATGTAATACCCACAAGTCAGTGACCACAGGTTTTGAATCCCACTGCGGGATAGGTTGAATGAGAACCAAAGAGGCAAACAAGGAATGTGAGCAAATAATACTTGTTTTCTATAAGATCTATACAGTATCATTGGATTACCTATCATACCTAGAAGCAAATACAACATTGTACTGTATGTCCATGTCTTATTCAACCTATACAGTGGGTATCATAGGTATTCACCCCCTTGGATTTTTTTGCGTTACAAAGTGGGATTGAAATAGATTTAATTGTGATTGAATTTTTTTGTCATTGGTCTACACAAAATACTCTAGAATGTCAAAGTGAAAAGAAAATATTTACAAATTAATGAAATTAACTAATAAAGTTGCTTAACAAATTACATAATAAGTTACATGGACTCACACTGTGTGAAATAATAGGGGTTGACATTATTTTTGAATGACTAACCCCTTCCTCTGTACCCCATACATACAACATCTGTAAAGTCCCTCATTCTTGGGGCTCTATTTTCGGCTGCCATTAAGGCAGTGCTAGTGTCAAACGCACGTTAGTTTACAATTTCGTAATGTAAAAACTGGCGCAGTGGCATTTTCCAGCCCTAACAACAGGTTCAGCAATGTACCTGTCTAACATCAGGACGTTTTGGAGGGGTTGGAAATATTTTAGGTGAGTCCTTAAAAACATGATCCAAAGTGCTCATTTCAGGCAACACTGGTAGGGATTTTTAAGATCAACCAAAAACTGGTTTTAGCGGTAACGCAGTTGGATATGACATTAATTTAGTCAGCGGAAACGCAGCCTATTCAGACATGACGCACACTGCCCATATGTGCATGGAGCAAGAGTAGCCTAATTTGCTTTTGGTGCCTGTGTACTTCGTATTCGATAATTTAATTGATTTTAATTGATTTATATAGCCAGGATAGTCTACTCATTAACACTTGCCACTGTTTTCCAGGGAGTCCAGGGTTCCATAGAATCAATAAAAACATACACATGACATAAAGGCCCTCTATACAAAAACACAGTATACATATACAGTAGCATACATACACAGTAGTATACATACACAGTAGCATACATACACAGTAGTATACATACACAGTAGCATACATACACAATAGTATACATACACAGTAGTATACATACACAGTAGTATACATACACAGCAGTATACATACACAGTAGTATACATAGACAGTAGCATACATACACAGTAGTATACATACACCACAGTCTACATACACAGTAGTATACATATACAGTAGCATACATACACAGTAGTATACATACACAGCAGTATACATACACAGTAGCAAACATACAAAAGCACAATACCCTCTGTCTGTTTCCTAGTATAGTACAGGCTGGAAGAGGACACAGAACATCATAACTAAAGATAATACACACAAACACTTCAAATGAAACCGCTACATACCATTTTAGTGACACTTGCTGGATTTCAGCCTGTAGATTTCCTTTCCTTACAGTCCCGGCATAATAACCATATCCTGCACCACTTGCAAATCAGGTGCAAAAAGTGAATGTTTATCAGCTTCTAACTACCTGCTAAACTGCTTGGTTGAAGATAACAATCTATAATAACTAAGCTGCCAAATACAACATTGTGGAAAACAATGTGATAAGTGAACTGTCTACCTTCACATACAGACAGAGATATAGTGTGTGTGTGTGTGTGTGATATCCGTGTGTATCTGTCTAGCCCTGAGTAGACTTGTATCAAACAAACTAAAGTACATCGCTTCAGGGCATAATTCCACTTCTATCACAGGCGCAGCATAGAGGCTATTGTGAAAGAGCTTTTACATGAAAAAAAAACAACCACATGAACAAATGATCCAGTGAGAATGTATGGACATGGATGTCTGCCTAACAACTCCACCCTTCTTTCCTCAATCAAACTGGGGCAAGTCAGTAGCCCTGGAACGTCTTTATCAATATAATAATACAGTGGAAAAGAGAGCTACTTTCAGTTGGACTGAGACAAGAAAATAAAACATATATTGTGGTTGTACGTACGTACATCTGCATATTTGCAAATCATTGCATGATTCAGTTGTGTACAGTATGAATGGTTCGACATGAAAGGATGCACATTTTTGCCCTTTCGTGCCTTTAAGTTGAATGATTTGCTGTTATTGTTTGATATGGACCTGTGCACATCCTTCCTTCAGTAGTAGAAACAGTTTAACAGAGAATACTCTGGATCTCAACAGGACGTTCACCTAATAAAAATCCTGTTGAAACAGAGCTAATTGTTCTTTTGTTTCCAAATGATCTCAGACCGTTCAGGAAACACATGACATGTACAGGCACAGACTTAGTGGTTACTGTGTTCAAGTTCATGTGCCAAATGGTATGCCTAGCATAGAAATACCTCTTAAATAACAAAATAAAAGACACAGGATTCTATTCTTTCTACTCCAGTAACCAAATTTCAAGGAAAAACATAATTCTTCTTGAAAGGATTAATGTGCTCAATTACGCATTTGTGAAAGTTGGATTGACAACAGGTTGGACAAGTAGGTGTCAATGAAGAATAACACAGGAAGAAATTAAATCCTAAAATAGAATTTCTACCATACCATCTCACCTATGATATCTATGATGTTTTAATATACAGGTGTAGGATTCTAATTTAATCACTCTTTTTGTGCTGAGAATGTTCCTGCACCACAGGAAATGCACAGGAGCTTCAAATGTATATATAGTACCAGTCAAAAGTTTGGACACACCTACTCATTCAAAGGTTTTTATTTATTTTTTTACTATTTTCTACATTGTAGAATAATAGTGAAGACATCAAAACTATGAAATAACACATATAGAATCACGTAGTAACCAAATTCTTTAAAGTATCCCTTTGCATTGATGACAGTTTTGCACACTCTTGGCATTCTCTCAACTAGCTTCACCTGGAATGCTCTTCCAACAGTCTTGAAGGAGTTCCCACATATGCTGAGCACTTGTTGGCTGCTTTTCCTTCACTCTGCGGTCTAACTCATCCCAATCCATCTCATTTGTTTATTGTGGAGGCCAGGTCATCTAACGCAGCACTCCATCACTCTCCTTCTTGGTCAAATAGCCCTTACACAGCCTGGAGGTGTGTTGGGTCACTAACTCTGTGTCACAAAGACACGGCGGTTGGAACCAAAAATCTCAAATTTGGACTCATCAGACCAAAAGACAGATTTCCACCGGTCTAATGTCCATTGCTTGTGTTTCTTGGCCCAAGCATATTCTTATTGGTGTCCTTTAGTAGTGGTTTCTTTGCAGCAATTCGACCATGAAGGCCTGATTCATGCAGTCTCCTCTGAACAGTTGATGTTGAGATGAGTCCGTTACTTGGGCTGCAATTTCTGAGGCTGGTAACTCTAATGAACTTATCCTCTGCAGCAGAGGTAACTCTGGGTCTTCCTTTCCTGTGGTGGTCCTCATGAGAGACAGTTTCATGCGCCAAATACAACAGCTGTAGACCTTACTGTAAAATGCTTACTTTCAAGTCCTTAACCAACAATGCAATTCAAGAAATAGAGTTAACAAAATATTTACTAAAAAAACGTAAGTAAAAAAAAAAGGCACACCTGTTAATTGAAATGTATTCTTGGTGACTACCTCATGAAGCTGGCTGAGAGAATGCCAAGAGTGTGCAAAGCTGTCATCAAGGCAAAGGGTGGCTACTTTAAAGAAATAAAATATATTTTTATTTGTTTAACACTTTTTTGGTTACTACATGATTCCATATGTGTTATTTAATAGTGTTGATGTCTTCAATATTATTCTACAATGTAAATAGTACAAATAAAGAAAAGGAGTGAGGAGGGATGGAGCGACTGGTTTGGGATTTACCTTACCTTTCTTCCAGCAAGGGCCCTAAAAAGTGACTCAATACTGCCCTCCTCTGCACACCTTCTATATGACTGCACAGCCAGGCTCAGTGAAAGCAGTAGTATTGGGTAAATGTCTCCAAGTTAAGAGATTGTTTTGATCAATATCAAGTGTGTTGCATATGACTCTAATCACTCTGAAAGTTATCTACGTTTGACACATACTTTTGACAATTGTAGAACAGCGCTATGGTAAACATGTATGGTACAGTATGTTTCGCTACTATGTATACTCTAGTCACATTTTATCATTACTCTTAGATGAGTCTGTCCTAAAGGACTTTAGATTGGCCTCACAAAAGGTAAAGAGAAGTAATCTGGAACAGATATTTCCAGATGACTTCTCCACAACACAACAGAGGACTCCTATTGTTGTCTACTAAATTATATAGTGACATACCTTATTTCTGGACTTGGTGGGGCTGAGGCTCTTGAAGGCTGACATGTCAAAGCTGAACATGGAGGTAGCGTCCCTGTCAGTCCTGGTGCTGTATTCTGTTGACACGCTCAGTTGGTCGAAACTCCTGACACACAGAAAGAGAGAGCGAGAGAGGTACTGTTAGGCTTAGAGCAGGCAGCTGTTCTCACCCAGTAGCTTAGTTTCTATCCCTCACCTACTCTCTCAGCCTTTCTTTGATTTCCTCTTTCATGTCCTTATCCTCTGGCCCACCTTCTTTCACACACATTCACAAACCCCATGGCATGGCTAATTGTCCCACCCATGAGGCATTCCACCTATATGTTGTTATCACATTAACGTTGTATGACCTTGTCAAAATGAAAGGTACAAAGGTCCAGTCATCTCCCATAACTACTTGACACACTGAAAATAAATCAGCTGTAAGCACACTTTTCTTAAACATCAACTTCAAACTAAACATCAGTGTATTTGTCACGTGCTCCGAATACAACAGGTTTAGACCTTACAGTGAAATGCTTACTTACAAGCCCTAAACAACAGTGCAGTTTTTAAGTAAAAAATTATTAAAATAAGGTAAACAATAGATATATAAAGAAATAAACAACGGTTAAATTACAGTAAAACACATCAGTAGCTTATAACAGTAGCAGTAACCTATCCAAGAACACAACCACAACACTTGTTTCCTGTTTTAACTGTGTCATCTGACACCCTCGTCGTGCTTTACACGGCAGACAAAAACGATTTATAGCTGAGAGAAATGGGACACTGGTCAGACGACTTTCACGCCACACGGCTTAGTCACAAGTCACAACAGTGTTTGTGCAGTAGTTAGAATACCATTGTGCATTCTGGGACACACATGTCAATAGGCCATGGTCTATTTTCAGGAAGTCACCACTGTACCCAAAGGCTTTTAAGTTGACTCTGTGTTGTCAGTGGAAGCAGTTAGGCTAGCTCACATCCATTGTGGCATCCCAATATAGTGAGCTATGGGAATCACTCTTAGAATGCAGAATGATAAACAGCATCCCACTGTTGATAATATTGATCAGTGGAAACTGCTGAGGCGAGGACGGCTCATAATAATGGCTGGAAGGAGCAAATGGAATGGCATCAAACACATGGCAACCCTGTGTTTTATGGATTTAAAAACATTCCACTCAATCCACTCCAGCCATTACCACGAGCCCGTCCTCCCCAATTAAGGTGCCACCAACTTCCTGTGCTGTGGCTATATGTGCAGCACCCTGGGTGTGTTTAGAGGGGTGAAATGTTCTGAGACATTTTACAAATGTTAAAGATAAATGCACTACATCCAGAAATCCCATCAATCAATAAGACAATTGTCTTACTCGCCCCATGTGGGACATTTCAAACACCTGAGTAAAACAGGCGGTCATGTACATTTTTCACCAAAAGAGATTTGTTTGTTCAAGATAGATGGCAGCATTGACCAGCATCTTCTGGCTTTGTTATACCATCTTTGCCCACAAGAGGGTGTATCAGATTACATCTTCATCATGACAAACTTTCCTGATGAATCATTCAACATGAATAAGTCATCAAACTGCCACCCTACAGGATCTATTGTTTCCCTTGGCATATGTTTAGTTACCCTGGCCATGCCTACTTTGCCAACACTTTGAAGCCAGTCTCATTTAATGATTTGTTGGTACAGTGACCTTGGGTAAATAACAAACTGTGCAGAATAGATTGCTGTTACATTGGTTCTATGAGCCATGAATTGGGTTTGAACCAGGGGTGTTTTTAATGCATGAATGGTTTTGATTATGATTTATTTATTTTTTCAAAATTATGCAGAGTTTTCAAGACTTCTACAGGAGAAGCATCCAGAACAGTTGTATTTTCTTGTTTTCTTTACTGCCCACTGGGCACAAACTGGTTGAATCAACATTGTTTCCACGTCATTTAAACCCAAATACATCTATGTGATCTTGAATCAATGTGAATTGGATTTGGAAAAAATAGATTTCATATTTTAACCTAAATCCAATGACATGGTGACATTTTTTGCTGATTTCAAGTTGAATTCACATTAGTTGACTACTCAACCAAATGTAAATCAAAACTAGACGTTGAACTGACATCTGTGCTCAGTGGGTGTCTATGTGCAGACAGCGGTATCTGTTCCAACTTCAAGCCCAAATAGGAAACACATCTGGCAGAACATGTTATCTCACATACACAGCTTGATCTGGAAGGATATGAATAAATATGAACACCAATTGCTTTCTCATGTTTCATAATTAGGACCCTGTGTTTTGGACAATCATGTCACATGACCTTTCTCATGTTTCATAATGGATAATGACTATGACATATCCAATGCAACAACTATGCACTGAGTTATTATAAAGACCACAGGAACCATCCACACTCCCACGTGGTGCTGTACACAGATGCAACATATTAACCATGCAGCAAATTCACATGACTTAGAGATTTTGGTGAGGTCCAATAAGTAAGATGGAACAAAACACAGAAAATAATTCGTTCTGTAATGAATTCAACTTAGCTGAGGCCTAAACCAACCAGCTCCAACCTGCCTGGAGTCTGTTACGCCATGCCAACTGATGCCATCCCTCCTCTACACTCTTAGAAAAAATGATTCTTCAAAGGGTTCTCCTATGGGACAGCCACATTACCCTTAAGCCCTCTTTATACCTGGTTCTAACATGCGTCTTTTGTCCTGAGTCTCTTTCCCCTGTTGCCTCCATCATCCTCCAAATCCCACCAACATCAGCCGCCTCAGAGCGCAACTGGTCCTTGTTTGGGAACACACACACCAAAGCACGCAACATGCTGACCTGATCTTGTCCACATTCTGATTGTGCCCACTAGGGTTGCACATTTTGGGGAATATTTAGAGGTGGAAACTTTCCGTGGGAATTAACAGGAATATATGGCAATTTACTGGAATATATGGGAATTACCTAAAGTATTTGCAAATTAATATTAATACCATTTAAATGTAGATGTTTTTTTTGCATTGGATATATTTACCATATCATATGGAGACAGAAACATAAACCTTTTACCTCATCATAAGTAGACATAATTTCAAATGATTAAATCCTTCCAATAGAAATAAAAAAAAACTATTTAGTTACGAATTGAACTTTAATTAAATGAGTTGACTCTTCACATGGGATGATTTCACTGAACAACAAAAGAAAGGGAATATTGAATGATCCCCAATGATCCATCCCAATGATTCATCGCATCTCCCAAAAACATCTAGAAACTTAAGCTTTGGTTGTCTTCCTCTCAGGCTTCCATGTCTTCTCCCTGGACCTCCTCAATGTCCACCTCCAGACTCTGAGGCCTCATCTTCATTGTCACTTTCCAACCTTGTTGAGGATGGCTCATTGTCAGGCTCAAAAAGCTTCAGTTTCTTCTGCTTGGAGCAACAGTGAAGTGGGCAGGGCAGTACGAATTTATTCTCTTACATCTGCAAGCAGAGTCTGAACATCAGACAGGATGGCATTGTCTCCCTCAATCCGTGCAATGGCTACTGCTATAAGTTTCAGGATATTCAGGCTGCTTACCACTCTCTCCCAAAATACATCATCCATGAGGATCCTCTTGATGGGGCTGTCCATATCGGCAGACTGTGCTATGGCCATTTCTTGGAGAGACTCCTTCCCCTTCGGGAGACTGTCAAACACGATGACAACACCACCCCAACGGGTGTTGCTGGGCAGCTTCTTCTCACTTTGCTTGGTGAGGTAGATTTCTGCCATAACTTGATGACCCTTCACAGAGGGGTGAAATGTTCTGAGACATTTTAGAAATGTTGAGGATAAATGCACTACATCCAAAAATACTTTCCCCATCAATCAATAAGACATTTGTCTTACTCGGCCACATGTGGGACATTTCAAACACCTGAGTAAAACGGGTGGTCATGTACATTTTTCACCAAAAGAGATTTGTTTGTTCAAGATAGATGGCATCATTGACCAGCATCTTCTGGTGCTCTTATTCTTCTCACTTTGCTTGCAGACAGTGTAGTAGTGTGGGCTCAATAGCATCTCATTAGTGTGCAAGATCTTGAGAATCAGCTGTACATGTGATGGAAGAGTGCACTGTGCATGCAGAGGGTTGCAATTCCATTGAATTGGGGAATTAGCCACAATACCTAGAATTGCCTTATGTGTATCCCACAAAAAAGGTTCAATGTTATAAGCTAACTTTTTTTTATGAATTTAAGCAAAATTACCCAAATTCCCGGGCTTAACTTCCCAAGGAAAATTTTGCGGAAAGTCTGGGACCCTTTGCAACTCTAGTGCCCACATTTTTAGACTGGTGTAGACGATTAAAATACTCATTTTTATCTGATTGTGATCAGATCTTCCTGACCACCTCCGGAGGTAGTCAGGGACCCATTGTATCTGGATATCAATCATGTTTAAACAGATCTGGATGGATAAACCATTTAAATCATTATATCGGCCTCAAAATCATTGACTGGTATCATCTTTGACTTATGGCATCAATAATTGTCTTGAAACCAATAAATATTATTTTGAAAGAATATCTGTTAAATAATCTGCATACAAGGAGGCACCAGGAAATCTGGTTACAATGCGGACACAGTGGATGGATAAGAGACACATTTTAGCACCGTGTGTAGATGCAACTGCTTCAATGTGTGCACAATCAGAATGTGGATAAGATCAGGACAAAGGACACATGTTAGCAACAGGTATAAATGAGGCTTAAGGCTTTTTTTTTCACTAAGACTGTAGCAGGTATTCAGATCTGGCACAATTCAACATAACAGGAAATACAGCAGGGTAATAATACGTTATTTTAGATTTCCTGAAACACTAGCATTCAAAACGAAAATGTTTTACAATGTTTTTAGACATATTGGAGGAAGTTCAATGTACTGTTGTGCAACTCCTTTGGTCACTCCCACTAGTTTCCTGGGCATGTTTCGGAAACATGGCAGCCTACCGGCAGTGAAGTTATAGAATTACAGAAGTAGAACTGCCTCCCATGCAACATATCAGACGCGCTCTGCAAGCAGATAATTCAGACAACACACTGTAATGTTGCAGAATAGTCAACAGAGGAGTTGCCTGACTTGAACACAACCCTACAGTGCCCTATCCTGCTCAGTAAAGCAATGGTTATGTTGTTTTTCATTAACTGTATCGATACACTTTCACGAGGCAACACTCAACACAGCTGTTCAGTCAGCAAGGCAATGTATCAAGCACATGCACGCGCACGCACACACACACACAGGACAGCTTGGCACAGCCTACAGCTTGGCACATGTCAACGCTATCAAAACAGTCACATGACTCGCATCACTCATCACATAGAAACAAACATTTTGTATAAATGTACGCAGGGAACGAACCTGTGGAGCCTGTGGGACTTCATGAAGTCAAACAAGGGTTGGCGGGAAGTCAAGGCATGACTCATACATAATTCTACAGGCTACAGTATGCGTGTGGCTGGCTGGGTGAGTCACCAGTGGCTGTTGATGAAGGATATTTGTTCCTGCCAGGCCCAATCTTATGCAAACTCCAAAATAAACTTTAACCGCTCTAGTTTGGACAGCAGCTTACAATAGCTGAATGATGCACATGTTTTGAGTTTAATGAATGCATATAGAATGTGAACATTAAACACTATATAGCACGCAATTACTTTAGCAGAAATCTGAAAGACAGAGCTACTGTTTCTGAAACAATTGCCATGGCTATAGATCTCTGTCCCCACATTGTGTGAGATCCAGATCAGTACAATAGAGTAAAAAAGACTCCATTTATCAATGTTTTAATCCCCAAGGGACTGAGAAACAACTGTGATGTTACCAAAACAGCCCAATGCAGTGCGATCTGCTCGGATTACATGGTTTCACAACCAGGCCTGTCGTAATCCTGAAGTGTTGACTTCAGAGGATGAGAAAAGAAGGCACATCCATCCTGGCACTTCTCTCTCTCCCGCTCATTGCTCCACATAAAGATAGACATCAATGGGACATGTAGCACAACACTTGACATGATGACGTTATGTCCAAAATAACAACCTATGCAATGGTATTTAAATGAGTTTAGCATGAATGTGCAAGCTTTTAATTTCTGACAAATGGACCATTTGCTGTATAGCTATATTGGAATAATTTATATTTTAAATATCACCAGAAAAAAAAGTGGTGACAGAAACAAGCACACCACATCACCAAGTAAGCAAGTAGCCATGTCCAAGCCAGAATGGCCACCCCAGATGTCTGACTGTTAGTAAAAACAGGGTAATGGGAATGGTGATAGGAAACACATTTTTTTTCTTCAAACAGTCAGTTATGTATGCTGCAATAATGACTAAGTCCAGAACTACCTTAACAAAGAAAGCTTTATTTCCACTGGAAAATGACTGGTGTCCGATAAAGTTATAGGATATCAATGTGTGGGTCTGTGTGTGTCAGGCTCTGGCCATAGAGAAGCCTATTGCTTCTCTATGTAGCCATGGTCAGAGTCTGACAGGACTATTATTTCTGTTTCTGGTGGTGGTTTGGGTTGGATCCCTAATTAGAGGCAGCTGCAGTGCATTGTCTCTAATTAGGGATCCTACATATGTTTGTCTGTTCCACACCTGGGTGTAGGTCGTTATTTCTCAAGTCACGGTGAAAGTAAGTGTGCTACGTTGTTACTTTTGTTTGATCGTGTTTGGTTTGTTAGTTCGTCATTAAGTGAATTAATCTATTAGAATAAAAATCATGTCGAACTACAATTCCTGCGCTGCGTCTTGGTCGATGTTAAATCCAGCTTGTGACAGACCTTGGGCTGTGTATGCACCCGTTCGTGACAGAACGACCCACCAGAACGAGACCAAGCAGCGCAACTGGGGAGAGACGGAGAGAGAGGTAGTGCCGCGTTATGAAAGGGGCTCGAGACGACGAAAAGCCCGAAGGCATCCCCAACAAAAAAAATTTGGGGGGCTATGGGGGTGGTCTGGTGTCGAGGAAGAGGCGCCAGTACCACTCTCTAGGTGGAATTCGCCGAGGCCAGAGTATAAGTGGGGGGCGAAGTGCCAGGAGGAGAGGAGTGTGGTGGAATACCTGAAGGAGGAGTATAGGAGTATATGGGAGCTAGGCTGGCGTAAGATGGAGGAGTGTGAGCGCGAGACGAGGGAGCTGGAGTTACTGGTGCCCAAGGTGAACATCCCCAGTCCGGGTCCGGTGGTCTACTCCACCCACATGCCAGAGCAGTCCGCTCCACCGGTGCCTAGTCCGGGTCCGTCGTCGGCTCCACTCCCATGCCAGAGCAGTCCGCTTCACCGATGTCCAGTCCGGGTCCGGACCTCTGCTCTACTCCCCGCACCCGACCTCCAGTGCGTGTGCCCAGCCAGGTGCTTCCAGTGCCGGCTCCACGTACCCGACCTCCGGTGCGCCTCTCCAGTCCGGTACGTCCCATGCCGGCTCCCCGCACCCGACCTCCAGTGCGTGCGCCCAGCCAGGTGCTTCCTGTGCCGGTTCCACACACCCGACCTCCGGTGCGCCTCCCCAGTCCAGTACGTCCCGTGCCGGCTCTCCGCAGCCCGGAACCTCCAACGAAGGTCCGCAGCCCGGAACGTCCCGTACCGGCTCCCCGCACCCGACCTCCAGTGCGTGCGCCCAGCCAGGTGCTTCCTGTGCCGGTTCCACGCACCCGACCTCCGGTGCGCCTCCCCAGACCGGTACGTCCCGTGCCGGCTCTCCGCAGCCCGGAACCTACAGCGAAAGTCCGTAGCTCGGAACCTCCAGCGAAGGTCCGCAGACCGGAACCTCCAGAAGTCAGCACAGCTCTGTGGCTGGAACCCACCTCTCCACCGGTGCCAGAGCAGTCCGCTCCACCGGTGCCCAGTCAGGGTCTGGTTGTCGGCTCCACTCCCAGGTCAGAGCAGTCCGCTCCGTCTGCTCCGCTCCAGTGCCAGAGCAGGCCGTCCCACCGGTGCCCAGTCCGGGCCCGGTTATTTGCCCCGCTCCATGGCCGGAGCCGTTTGTCCCACCGGTGCCCAGTCCAGGCCCGGTTATTTGCCCTGCTCCATGGCCGGAGCCGTTTACCCCACCGGTGCCCAGTCCGGGCCCGGTTATTTGCCCCGCTCCATGGCCGGAGCCGTTTACCCCACCGGTACCCAGTCCGGGCCCGGTCATAAGGAAGGGGCATGGGATGAAGCTGTCTACTTCGCCGGAGCCAGAACCGCCACCAACGAACTAATCTTCATCTATTAGAATAAAAATCATGTCGAACTACAATTCCTGCGCTGCGTCTTGGTCGATGTTAAATCCAGCTCGTGACAGACCTTGGGCTGTGTATGCACCCGTTCGTGACAGTGTGTGTAGTGTGTGTGTAGACACACTATGTGATTTTGGATTTGTATACATGTGTGTTCAGGGGGATAAGAGGTTCAAAGCAGGGTTATGTTTTCATTGCAGCCCCCTAGAGAGACTGTGTTTGGCCAAAAACAGCTAGAGTGCTTATTGACTTCTACCAAGTACCCTCAATCAACAGACACGCTTCCCCCCCACCTCTCTCTGTGTCTGTGTCTGTCTCTGTCTCTCTATCGCTCTCACACATCCTGCTACTGTACATGAGGTTTGCAGATTGATTAGAACTGAACTTCCAGGGTCGATAGTCTGAAGGTAACACAGCAGCTGTCAAAACAAACAAATTCACAAAAGTAGTTAGGTTTCCATCCAATTGGCAACCAGCCAAATTGACTTGTTGCGGATAAATGTCTGTGCGTGATGACTGAACCGGAAAAAAAATAAACAAGTTAAATGGGTTTTCATCACATTTTTAACTAAAACTATCACACAACATTTTGCGTTATATAGCAAATGTGCCCACTCTGGCATGGGCACGTGCACTCTAGCCAACAGCTCACAGATAGAGTGCGGGTATAGCCTATATTATGAAATATGTCACCAGAATAAGACCCTCAATATTTATTTAATTTGTAGCCTAATAAACTGCATGCTTTCCCGAGTCGTAATGGGAGAACCACACGTGTCATCGTGTGACTCCAAGTTTACTTCGATATGATGGTTATTATATAAATATTTGAACATAAAAGCGTTTCCACACCATTTCTCGCATAATGAATTTTACCGACACAAAAAGATACCACCTTGTCTAGCGTATTTTGTTTTGTCGATATTAGGACATTTTAGTAACAAATTTACTCTTTCCATCTGGCCTGTCCTGACATTCTTTATCCAACTTGTGCTTTACACACATAAAAAGGTTGGATGGAAAGCTAGTTAATGTAGTTTGTTTAGTCAAACTACAATTTATATAAACTCAAACCTGAGCCCTGTGTTGTGGCACAGAGTCATCTGTCTTACAGCTCGAGACATTGGGTAAACAAATCAGTCCATTAAAACCAACTAGCCCAGGTGTATACACACACACACACACATGCAGGGAGAACAGGATGTGCACACGCACGCACGCACGCACGCACGCACGCACGCACGCACACACACACACACACACACACACATATATATATAATGCCCTCACCCAGATTGCTTTTCATTGGGTTTGGACATAAAATCAATGCCACTCCTTTAATGTAAAGTCCTCTGTTCCTAGGTCAGATCATTGTAACAGGCCACCAGCTAGTCTGGACTTTTAACTAACTACAACTGAATCTGGTTCAGTTGTAACAGGCTGCATATCTATCTATCTAGACTCAGACCAAACCAGCCGCATTCCCTTGCCTGATTGATTGTCTCCGCTGTAACCAAGAAGCATGGTCTTGCAAGCTAGCCACCTCTGACTCCGAATGTAAACAAATCAGTCCATTTAACGGTGATGATGCTCCACAATGGAAACAATGCAGCCAGGTGGGGCGGGGGCTCTTCAGCCTCAGAAGGCCTTCTTTAATGACCATACCAGTCATAGTCCTCCTCACCTGACAGATAGGCCTTTCTCAAAGCAGAAAAAACATTACCTGTCAATGACAACCAGTTAAACATCCACATCAGACCATGCACAAACAAGTCACCTGAGTCACAGCAAAGGGGGATACTTTTCATATTTCACAATCCACTCTGAATTTGGGCGGTATACCACTCCATTTGGGCGGTATACCATACCATATACCGGGGTATTTTGAAACACAGACGGTATGATTTTAAATACTTACTAACTCATCTTTGCTCACTCCTTGGACCACAGCGCCTCCACAAATGGATCTCCACGCCATCCTATTCTGGGCCAGGTCCCAGGCTGGTGTGGTGTTGAGTCCCAGGTTGTGTAGGTCGTCCTCCAACTAGTCGTACCATCTGGCTCTGTCTTTATCTTGGGTGTGGCCAGTTGGGGGATGGCTCCTTGAGGATAAGGGCAGGTTCCAGAGGTGGGTTTGATCTGGCCAAGTGACCAAACAGTCAGAGTTGGGAGGTGGTAAGCTTGCGAGATCAAGCTTCTTGGTTACAGCAGAGACAATCAATCCCTCTTGTGTGCACTGCCGATAATACCATATATCCCGGTATGTTACAGGAACAGTATGACGGTATAGAAATCTGGATTCTGCCCAACCCTGTTTACAAAGACCTAACTGATATGAAAACAATATAATACAACCTTTTATTTCGGGAAAATCAAGATTTGGCCTTAAAGAGACACAACAGCACAACCTACTCAATACCCATCGTAGTCAGTACAAAGCTGTAGGCTACGTCCGGTCCTGTTGGCCCTTTGACTGTGTCAGTGATTATGCATTGATGATAAGAGTGATGTTTGATCGCTTAATCTGCTTAAAGTCTATATTAGTAGGTCATCGTTTTATGTATTGTGCTTTTGATGTATTGTTGATTCATTTTGTTTGTTTAGTTTTCTATTGAGCGTGAGAAATGCACTTTACAAATTAAATATTATTATTATCTATTTAACCTGGAGATGTAGAGACATCTGTCATCTTAAAAAATGTGGGGAGGGAAAACAATAAAGACCAATAGAACAGGTATCAACAATAGTGTCACTCAGAGATAGTGCTTATACGGTAACTAATGCCTTACTATAACACCTTGCTCAATGGGTAAATGGCTGTGAAGCTAAGATAAGTATTTCCTGGTCCTTTTCTTTATGTATTGATTTTTAAATTAAGCAATAAAGGACTCAGGCAAACAACACATTTAATTCAGGAGAGAAAATTCTACAAGATCTCTCAACCTTGGTTCCGGGTTCATACCACGCACATTCTATTTCACTGAAGACCAGATGCTTAAAGTTCAATAGACTCCAGAACCAGTCAGCCATGACAGTTAAATTCCAAGCACATCTCTCAACCCCCTGGATTGCCCTGAGCGATATGCTTCACACATCATGAGCTCACGGAGACAGGTTTGTTTTTGCCCTGCATCCTCCACTGTCCCACCCCCTCATTCCCACCCCTCCTCACTCTGCCCTCTTGCTCACTCCTCCCACCCTTCACTCACTCCAAACCCTCCCTCTCTCCCTTCCCCCCTCTCGCCGACCCCACCCCTTCTCTGTCTCTACCTACAGAGCCATGTCTGTTACTGTTAATCCACTCAAACTCACACAAGCGCTCAATATGATACTTCTGATAATACAAGTGCTCAATATGATAATACTAGTATAGCACAGATAGGAATCCCCTCAACCTTTGCCACGACTGATTACAGTTTTTAATTGTACTTTTTCATGCTTTTGACAACTGTCCTTCATGCTCTCCCCGGACAGGCTTCATACAATATAAGAGTTTTTTGTATATAGAACTTCCCCCTGGGAGTAACGGAGGTCCAACACCGGTTTAGGTATCCAGGCAGCAATACTGTCTGTCAATAGGGGGGTTGTTCCACGAAATGAGTGCCTTTTGCGTCCCTTTGATATTTTAAGTAGAAATCTTGCACCAATATTGCATTTTAAAAGCCTGTTATATTAAATAAAGTGCCCTTTAATACATGAAGAATTCAATAAATCAGATTGTTTTATATGAATAAAGGCTTGCTAAAGTGCAAAAATTCTGCATTTTGACAGGACCCTCAGGACATTTTTTACCCACTTAATCCCAAGTTATTTTTTTGCTTTGACAAAGTAATTTCTGAAGATGATTATTTATTTAATGTGAATAGTGATTCATTTACATCTGTCCCTCATTTTAAGGTCTTTATTTTATTTAACCAGGCAAGTCAGTTAAGAACAAATTCTTATTTACAATGACGGCCTACACCAGATGACGCTGGGCCAATTGTGCACCAGCCTATGGGACTCCCAATCACGGCTGGTTGTGATACAGCTTGGATTCAAACCAGGTTGTCTGTTTTGGCGCATCTAGCACTGAGATACAGTGTCTTAGACCACTACGCCACTTGGGAGCCCTGTTATGTGAACTGAACTCTAGTTTTTATATGGTGAAACTATTCCTTTTAAAATATTTTTTTTTCAAAAGAAACATCTAATAGTCAAATCCTAGAGTAAAAGTAGGTGAGTTGGTTCTTTTTGGCCATTTTCTGGTGGAAAACTGAGCGGGTTGAACATAACACGTCAACCCTTTCACCCATAGACACACTATAAATGTTTGAACAATTACATTTTTTTTGTGAAGCTTGCATTCAATTGCCAATGCTGTTGCATAGAACACTATTACATTCCCCCTGTCACAAGGAGATTTATGGCTGATTTAAGACGAAATTGTCAACCCTGTTACTTTATTTGGCACTTAAGAGGCACTTACTACAGTACTTATATTAGTCTTTTGAGATGGAAAACGTGCTATTTAAGGTGAAACTAACATATTTTTTTATATATACACTGGGGACCAAAAGTTTGGAATATTACTCATTCAAGGGTTTTTCTTTATTTGCACTATGTTTAACATTGTAGAATAAAAGGGAAGACATCAAAACTATGACATAACATAGTTTGATTTGTTTAACACTTTTTTGGTCACTACATGATTACATATGTGTTATGTCATAGTTCTGTTGTCTTCACTTTTATTCTACAATGTAAAAAAAAAAAAGCAAATAAAGAAAAACCCTTGAATGAGTAATATTCCAAACTTTTGGCACCCAGTGTATATATATATTATTTCAAGTTCCACTTCTCAAAAGGCACCAAATTGGTGGAACAAATCAGGGATCAATGAGCTGACATAGACAGAATGGTGAATAAATGTCTTATCTAATGGTCCTAAAGTAGGGCACTATTTGTCAAAGCTTTGCTGGCTAAGTGCATTCCTCTGGAGTGAATCTGCCGATCTAGGGAACAAGGAGCAGGTAAGGGAATAAATTATGTCACATCAGAGGAGATTTACTACAGATTTCTCTGGTAAAGAAAAGCCGTTCAAGCCTGGGGGATATGAATCATGTGAGCAGGGAATGTTTCAATAACTGAAAACTTGATTGGAACTACAGTAGAACCATCTAGAATGTTTTGCAATGGTGATGATCAACCAACACATTTTATTTCTATCACTGGAACATCATGTCAGATGATGAACTTCGCCACTGTGTCTGCATGCTGCATCTCGCCACAATATTATCAGTCAAACATTGTGGCAGCTTTCCTTTCGCTCTACAGGAAGTTGCATAAGAACACTCTCCCTTGGTCAGCTGGTATCAAAGTAAAAGCAGGGAGCCGGAGAGAGACCACTGACAGACTGACTCTGCTCTGATCTGCAGCAGTTGGCTGCTTCTGTTTATTGTTCCCCTGGCAAACTTCATCAACAGACGTGCAAAGAACCGTTTATTACAGTTACTATATGTTTATATGTACACAATCTGTCCCTGAAGTGCCACATTCCCACAAAACCAATAGACAATAACATCCAACCATCTAAATTCATAATGAATCATAAGATATGAATCATACAGTATATGAATCATAGCATCAAAGTCTTGCCAACGGAAGTCTCCTATAGGTAGAATAACACACATTATTTCCTTGTAATATTTCCTAGCAGAATGTGTCTACTAGGAAATATTCAGCAAATAAGTAACACAATGGTAGTTGAAACCTTGGCTAACAACCAAGCACAGAGAGGGTATAAAATATATAATAAATAATATATGCCATTTAACAGACGCTTTTATTCAAAGAGACTTAGTCATGCGTGCATTGAATTTTTACGTATGGGTGGTCCCAGTAATCAAACCCACTATCCTGGCGTTGCAATTGCCATGCTCTACCAATATTAATTAATCACGGAAGGTAAATTGTACTTTGGCTAATGGCCATGTTAAGCTAGTCCAGGGGGATAGCCTACTCTTTTGTTTAAAACAACTACCATTTCAATAGTAGGTAATGAAGTTACTAGACGAAGACGACCAGTATGCACACACCCGTAGAACATTATTTGGGGATTTGAGAGCAGACTACTTTAACCTACAGTAGGATGACACTAGTGTCACAGAGGGGACCATCCTTCTAGTTGGTTCAGAACACACCCATAGTAAATGAGTCCTAACCACACCATAGCCTTGCGTGTGTTAATCAGGGGCACAGGTAAGCCTATAAGCTACAGCGTAGCAGCAGTTTTCCTCTTAACCCTCCAACAGTGTGGAGGGAAACCACAGGTTGTGCGTTAGAAGCTGCTTCTCTTTATCATCCAACCTGCCTGGCCCTGCTCCACATCTCCCCCCCAGGCACAAACCACACAGCGTGGCTGTGACACATCTTACTGGAGAGCCTGTCAGTACAGAGCCTAGCAGGAACAGAAAACAGGAGTCCAGTCAGCGATACTAACAGAGACTTGTCTGTAGAACTCATAGCCCCAAGTTTTGATTCAGTATTGGGATGTCAGTGAAACATGCATGTTGGGGGAGTAGGCCTACATAAGAGAAATTAAACAAAAATACTCTTATTTATGCTCTGCTCTTATGTCTCTCCTGTCCAAAACTTTAACTGACTACATAGTGCGAAATATACATTGCAACCACAAAATGCATATACGGATAAACTGTCAGGCTCTGGCCATAGAAAAGCCTTTTGCTTCTCTATGTGGCCATGGTCAGAGTCTGACAGTTCTATGTGTTCTACATCTGTGTAGTATTTTGTGTTGGATCCCTAATTAGAGGCAGCTGTTATGCATTGTCTCTAATTAGGGATCCTAATATGTTTGTATATCCCACACCAATGTGTGGTTCATTATCTTCATGTCTGACGAAGTAAGTGTGTTACATTTGTTGTATCGTTGTTTATTTGTATAGTTCGTCATTTAAGTAAATATCCTTTATTAAAGTGATGTCGAACTATTACTGCTCTGCGCCTTGGTCTGTCTTAACACCCACTCGTGACATAAACACACAAATACACATACTCATAGGCCCACTCTGCATTGCACCAGGCTTAAGAACACCCCTTAACTGTGTGTAATTCACAATATACCATGGGCTCTCATTGCTTATTACTTATTATAAACCGGGTCATTTGAACCCAGAATTCTGATTGGCTGAAAGCCGTGGTATATGAGACAATATACGGTACCATGGTCCACTTCTCAAAAGGCACCAAATTGGTGGAACGAATCAGGGATCAATGAGCTGACAGAATGGTGAATAAATGTCTTATCTAATGGTCCTAAAGTAGGGCACTATTTGTCAAAGCTTTGCTGGCTAAGTGCATTCCTCTGGAGTGACTCTGCCGATCTAGGGAACAAGGAGCAGGTAAGGGAATAAATAATGTCACATCAGAGGAGATTTACTACAGATTTCTCTGGTAAAGAAAAGCCGTTCAAGCCTGGGGGATATGAATCATGTGAGCAGGGAATGTTTCAATAACTGAAAACTTGATTGGAACTACAGTAGAACCATCTAGAATGTTTTGCAATGGTGATGATCAACCAACACATTTTATTTCTATCACTGGAACATCATGTCAGATGATGAACTTCGCCACTGTGTCTGCATGCTGCATCTCGCCACAATATTATCAGTCAAACATTGTGGCAGCTTTCCTTTCGCTCTACAGGAAGTTGCATACGAACACTCTCCCTTGGTCAGCTGGCATCAAAGTAAAAGCAGGGAGCCGGAGAGAGACCACTGACAGACGGACTCTGCTCTGATCTGCAGCAGTTGGCTGCTTCTGTGTATTGTTCCCCTGGCAAACTTCATCAACAGACGTGCAAAGAACCGTTTATTACAGTTACTATATGTTTATATGTACACAATCTGTCCCTGAACTGCCACATTCCCACAAAAACAATAGACAATAACATCCAATCATCTAAATTCATAATGAATCATAAGATATGAATCATACAGTATATGAATCATAGCATCAAAGTCTTGCCAACGGAAGTATCCTATAGGTAGAATAACACACAACATTATTTCCGGGTAATATTTCCTTGCAGAATGTGTCTACTAGGAAATATTCAGCAAATAAGTAACACAATGGTAGTTGAAACCTTGACTAACAACCAAGCACAGAGAGGATATAAAATATATAATAAATAATATATGCCATTTAACAGATGCTTTTATTCAAAGTGACTTAGTCATGCGTGCATTGAATTTTGACGTATGGGTGGTCCCAGTAATCAAACCCACTATCCTGGCGTTGCAATGCCATGCTCTACCAATATTAATTAATCACGGAAGGTAACCCGCCCAAGTTGCGTCCGTGCGCCTACTACTCCCGGAAATTAACACCAGCCGAACGCAACTATGACGTGGGCGATCGGGAATTACTGGCAGTCAAGAAGGCTCTAGAGGCGTGGCGGCACTGGCTGGAGGGCGCTAAACACCCCGTACTCAGAGGTGGGCTCTTTTCTTCACCAGGTTTGACTACACCCTGTCCTACCGACCCGGGTCCAAAAACGTCAAGGCCAACTCGCTGTCCCGCCAGCACGAGGCGGACGAGACTGTTCTGGAGCTGACCTTGATCATTCCCCGCACGAGGATTGTGGCACCCACCGTGTGGGAGGTGGACAAGGACATCCAACATGCCATACGGAGGGAGCCCGTCCCGGCTCAGTGTCCAGAGGGGCGTGTCTACGTGCGGGAGGAGGTACGCGATCGGCTGCTGACGTGGGTCCACACCTTACCATCGAACGGCCACCCGGGAATCGGTAGGACCATTAATACCCTGGCTGAGAAGTACTGGTTGCCCACCCTGGCGAGGGACGTGAGGACCTACGTCACCTCCTGCTCCACGTGTGCCCAGTGTAAAGTGCCCAGACACCTCCCTTACAGAAAACTCCAACCCCTGCCGGTACCACAGCGACCATGGACCTATCTGTCCATTGACTTCCTTACGGACCTTCCCGAGTCAGATGGGTACACCACCATCCTGGTCGTAGTGGACCGGTTCTTCAAGGCTTGTCGCCTCCTCCCGCTGTCGGGGGGTTCCCACGGCTCTACAGACCGTGGAGACCTTGTTTACTCATGTCTTCCGGCATATCGTCTCAGATCGTGGCCCTCAGTTCACGTCTCGGGTGTGGAAAGTTTTCATGTCCCGTCTGGGGGTCACGGTCAGCCTCACCTCCGGGTACCACCCCCAATCCAACTGCCCACAAATTACAGAGTGCATCCTTTTTTTCATGTCTCCCTCCTTAGGCCGGTGGTGGCTGGTTCTCTCCATGAGGCTGCGGTCAGGGACGGGTACGGACCCGAGGAGCGGAGCTGGGTACCGGCCAGGGATCTCCTGGACCCTTCACTGGGCACCGACTTCCGCCCTGACCGGCCTGCTCCGCTTCCTCGTGGCCGGCCCCGAGGTCGGCGTCTTTGCCCCACTGGAGCTGTGCCTCCCGTGATCACGCCTCCCTCCGGGGAATCCCGATTACGTCACTCCCTGTCGCCGGCCTACTAGCTACCACCGTCCATTCCTCTGGCTGTAAGCATCCATTCAATCAAACACCCCGGACTGTCAATGATTACGCACACCTGGTTCTCATCACCACAGCCTATATCTGTTATTGTGTTTGTCAGTGTCTGCGTGGTGTATGTCAGTGTGTTTTTTCATGTGTTTTATAACGCTACTAGCTTTATTATGTTCATAATACAGTTTCTTCTTCTTTTTGCTGAGTTTAGTAACATAATTTCTCAATTTGCAGTAAGTCAGCCAGTCAGATGTGCAGCTAGACCTATTAGCCACTCCTTTTGCCCCATCTTTTCAACCATACCATTTTTAAATTCCTCATCAATCCATGGAGCCTTAACAGTTCTAAAAGTCAGTTTCTTAACAGATGCATGTTTATCAATAATTAGAAGAAAATATTTAATAAATTCATCAAGTGCAGCATATGGATGCTCCTTATTAATCACATCAGACCAACAAATATTTTTAACATCATCCACATAAGAGTCACAGCAAAATCTTTTGTATGATCTCTTATTGTCACAGTGCGTAGTTAAGGGACGATAAACGGAGCGCTGGTGAAGTGTCATCCTTTTTATTTTAAATGAGATGTTCTCACGAAGCATTCAAGAATAAAAAGGAGAGTGAAAAAACAAAAACACGATTACAAACGAAACACAGTGACTTACTTCGTGGGCTGCTGGCAGTGCAGACAAACAAACAAATAATGATCCACACACAGGTGGAAATGTGTGGAGCCTATATACTATCCCCAATCAGAGACAACGCTAGACAGCTGTCTCTGATTGGGGATCATAATCTCCCTAGTTAGGGTGTGAGGACTTGATTGTGTGCCTCTCTCCTCCCCTAGGTGGGAGTAAGAGGCCTTACCACAACCAAGCCCTCACAGTACCCCCCCCCTAAGGTGCGGACTCCCGATCACACACGATCCCCCCCCCTCCCGAAAGAAAATATGCACAAAAACTAGGGGGGATATGGCGGGGTACTGAGGTGGTTGCTGGTGGGGGCTCCGGTTCCGGCTCCGGGCGTGGCGCAGGCTGTGAGAGTAGCTTCCCTCCTACCTCTCCGTTGCACGCCCGGTCCAGTCCGGACCCCAGCGCGATGATTCCCCCCTCAGTACTCCCGCATTGCACCAAATCCCCTTTGGACCCTGGTGTGGGAGCCCTCGACCCTGGAGAGGGGCTGACCTCAGGTCCCGGACCGGACCCCGGTGGAGCGGACTGCTCCGGCATGGGGGCGGAGTAGGCGATCGGACCCGGACTGGGCACCTGTGGAGCGGACTGCTCCGGCGCTGGATTGGAGCAGGCTACCGGCCCCGGACTGGGCACCGGTGGAGCGGACTGCTCTGGCGCTGGAGCGACGCAGACGACCGGCCCCGGACTGGGCACCGGTGGAGCGGACTGCTCCGGCACTGGAGCGAAGCAGAAGACCGGCCCCGGACTGGGCACCAGTGGAGCGGACTGCTCCGGCACTGGAGCGAAGCAGACGACCGGCCCCGGACTGGGCACCGGTGGAGCGGACTGCTCCGGCACTGGAGCGACGCAGACGACCGGCCCCGGACTGGGCACCGGTGGAGCGGACTGCTCCGGCACTGGAGCGAAGCAGACGACCGGCCCCGGACTGGGCACCGGTGGAGCGGACCGCTCCGGCACTGTAGCGGAGCAGACTGCTGGACCCGGAGGTCTCGGGATGCTGACCTTCACCGGAGGTCTCGGGCTGCTGACCTTCACCGGAGGTCTCGGGCTGCTGACCTTCACCGGAGGTCTCGGGCTGCTGACCTTCACCGGAGGCTTCGGGCTGCTGACCTTCACCGGAGGCTTCGGGCTGCTGACCTTCTCCGAAGGCTTCGGGCTGCTGACCTTCACCGGAGGCCTCGGGCTGCTGACCTTCACCGGAGGTCTCGGGCCGCTGACCTTCACCGGAGGCTTCGGGCTGCTGACCTTCACCAGAGTCCTCGGGCTGCTGACCTTCACCGGAGGTCTCGGGCTGGACGCCGTGCCCACCCTGGGCACCGACGTAGAGGTGGCCCCCAGCCCCGTAGCAGGCCTGGCTGTCTGCCCCAGGCTGGGCACCGACACGCTACGGAGCTCCTGCTCCATAGCGGGGCTGAACGTCGTGCCCTGCCTGGGCACCGACGCAGAGGTGGCTTCCAGCCCTCTGGTTGGGCTGGCTGTCGGCCCCAGACTGGGCACCGACACGCTATGGAGCTCCTGCTCCACAGCGGGACTGAACGTCGTGCCCACCCTGGGCACCGACGCAGAGATGGTTTCCAGCCCTGTGGTTGGGCTGGCTGTCGGCCCCAGACTGGGCACCGACACGCTATGGAGCTCCTGCTCCACAGCGGGACTGAACGTCGTGCCCACCCTGGGCACCGACGCCGAGATGGTCTCCAACCACAGAGCTGTGCTGTCGACCGTCGCTGTAGGCTCCGTGTGAGGAGTAGGCACGGGGCGTACTGTACTGGGGGAACGCACCACTGGTCTGATGCGAGGCGCAGGCACGGGCCGTACCGGACTGGGGAAACGCACCGTTGGGTTGGTGCGTTGAGCTGGCACGGGTCGCACCGGGCTGGAGACACGCACCATAGGGCTGGTGCGCGGAGCAGGCGCGGGCCGCACCGGGCTGGAGACACGCACCATAGGGCTGGTGCGCGGAGCAGGCGCGGGCCGTACCGGGCTGGGGAAACGCACCGTTGGATTGGTGCGTTGAGCTGGCACGGGTCGCACCGGGCTGGAGACACGCACCATAGAGCTGGTGCGCGTACCGGGATATTATTGCGCACCGATGGTTTGGTGCGCTGAGTCGGTCTTCTCCGTCTCCGACTCTGGACCGGCGCTGGAGGCACCGGACTGAGAACTGGCGCTGGAGCACGACTGTCCCTGTCGTCCCTACTCCACCGCCAATCCCCATCCTGTGAGGGTTCCTCCGGGAACCCCCACGAGTGAGGGAACAGAAGCACATCGTCGTAGTCTTCCTCCGACTCCTCTCTGTACTCCTGCTCCCACGACTGTAGGGGCTCCTCCTGGAACCCCCACGAGTGCAGTGGTCGGGGCTCTTCTCTCTCGATCCCCGACCACCCCCATAGCCCCCCCCCAAAATCAGTTTGGGGGTTTTTCTGGGCTCCAGGCTGGTCCTCAGTTTTAGCCCGGTGACGTGTCCTCCGTCTTCGGCGCCTCGACTGCTCCGGACCCCAGCCTTCCTCCACCGCATGATAATGGTAGACATCCTCCTTCGATAATTTCCCCATATCGTAGAGGATGTCTACCAGTGTCTGTTCTCGTTGCGTCCCAGGGTGGTGGATCATTCTGTCACAGTGCGTAGTTAAGGGATGATAAACGGAGCGCTGGTGTAGTGTCATCCTTTTTATTTTAAATGAGATGTTCTCACGAAGCATTCAAGAATAAAAAGGAGAGTGAAAAAACAAAAACACGATTACAAACGAAACACAGTGACTTACTTCGTGGGCTGCTGGCAGTGCAGACAAACGAACAAATAATGATCCACACACAGGTGGAAATGTGTGGAGCCTATATACTATCCCCAATCAGAGACAACGCTAGACAGCTGTCTCTGATTGGGGATCATAATCTCCCTAGTTAGGGTGTGAGGACTTGATTGTGTGCCTCTCTCCTCCCCTAGGTGGGAGTAAGAGGCCTTACCACAACCAAGCCCTCACACTTATACACTATTTTAGTCCCAGCTTTTGGAACTTTGGCTTTCCTGGATATAGCCACTGTAATGGGTATGCATACAGCTTTAGAACAAAGTTCTACAGTATTAGTAAAAAAATGTGTATGATCTTTTTCCTGTAGTGTTTGTAAAAACCCTGATAGGCTGATTAATAACCTGAAGGCACTGGTTACAGTGAGAAGCTTCCTCTTGGGCAGACAGCTTGATGAAAACCAGTCAATATTCAGGTCCCCAAGAAAGTAGACCTCTCTGTTTACATCCCATAAACTCTCAAGAATTTCACACATATTATTTAGATACCAACTGTTAGCACTTGGCGGCCTATAGCAACACCCCAAAAGAAAAGGCTTTAGATGTGCCAGGTGAACCTGCAACCACAACACTTCAATTACACTTGACAGACATAATACGGAAAAGAGCCAACAAAGCAAGAGAAAACGATATACATTAATTTATCAGTTGGTGTGTGTAAGTGTGTGTGTGTGTGTGTGTGTGCGTGATGCAGGGTTGAAGCTACAAACCCATAGGCATGGCTCTCTCATCCCTTCCAGGCTTTTGGGAAGGAGGGTGAAAAATGAGCCTTTCATAGCGGATGTAAGCAATGAATGCATGCATATTTGCAAGGTCAATTACACTGAATAGCACCATGTGAATCCCACCATTAGGATTTACAATCAGCAAGTGTCGTTTGTCCACCTTTTTTATTTTACTTCCTGAAAACCTTAACTCCACCATAAGGGCGACATAACACTGTCATAGTCATGAGATAATCGTCATGAACAATTAGTAGCTGTCATGACTGTTTATGCCATATGGTATGTCATGTATAGCTTCAAAATATGAAGAGAAACATTTCCTCAAACCCATTCCTCAGCTTTCCAAACAAAGTGGCAGGGTTAGACTGTTTAAAATGACAGATTGCATATTTAAATCCACCAAACATTTAAGAACAAACAAAAAAACTATAAAATACAGCTTAACATAATTTGCTTTCCATTTTTATTTTCACCTATTTTACCGCTATCACACATTGCTGTTACTTACCATGTTTTTCCCATTATTATGCTGCTGCTGCTTGTCGGTAAATTCCCAATTATCTGTCACAGATGGATGCCGGTCATGACCCAAACTTCAGATCAAACTTTCCTTACTTAGATGTGTGTGTATTGGGTATATGTTGTGAAATTGTTAGATATTACTTGTTAGATACAGTATTACTGCACTGTCGGAGCTAGAAGCACAAGCATTTCGCTACATCTGCAGTAACATCTGCTAAACACGTGCATGTGTTTAAAAATACATGAATACATTAAAAGTTGACAAACACCTCCAGTGCGGTAAGACACAAGTGACCATAAGGAGGATTATCTGAGTTTAACTTGAGAAACATATGTCTGGTCTGGTGGTGTTTGGTTACAGTATTACCTAGTATTATCTAGAAATACCATAGAGTTGTTATGCATTGTAGGTCTGAAATACAGGATTACCCAGGAGTCGGGATTGTAATCCTCGTAAATACTCACTTTATATTTATAAGAGTATAAATGTGAGAGTGCAGATGGAGAATTACACCCTAACTGCATATTACCTAGCCTGGTCCCAGATCTGTTTGTGCTATCTTGCCAACTCCTTGTGAAAATTCCAAAAAGAGTTGGCAAGATAGCACAAACAGACTGGAACCAAGGCTACGTATTATTACCCCACCCAATCATATCAGGTAGGCCTATATCTGTTGAAATCAAGTAGCCAATCCCAACTACATTGCTAACAAACACACACACGCACGCACGCACGCACACACGCACGCACGCACGCACGCACGCACACACACACACACACACACACACACACACACACACACACACACACACACACACACACACACACACACAACTAAAGCTATTGTTACACTTTGCCAGTCATGGTGCAATCACACATTATTTTATAAAAAAAGTACACTATAAAGAGGTTGCTGTGAAATTGACAGTAATTTACAGGCAGCTCAGTTTCAAGTAGAATTATGTATTTCATATTACAGTACACCTACTGTAATATAAATATGGTATCAAAGCAAGTATTGAGTAATGACACACAGTACAATACAGTAAAATGTACTGTATTAGGTCTATTCTGTCAAAAAGTAAATGCTACCATAATTGGAATGAATTAATGGATGGATGAAAGTCATTGAGTGGAGGGGTTTGTATTTCACAGTATTTTACTGTAATTACAAGGGATTGGTGCAAGCAGCTTGGCTGCTAGGTAAAGTGTTTACATATTACAGAATATCAATAAATATATGGTGTTTTATATCACTTGCACTTCTAGAGGCCTTAACAAAGGCTTCTAAACTGGCACCGACTACAAGTCAAAACAGACCAAAAGGACATGGCAAAATGCTCAACCATTTAAGGTTAAAGACTTGCTGCTATGCAATCTGTCCCCTATGTATTTTAAATTGATGGGGCACTATAACCACATATTGGTTAAATTGGTACAGCATTCTAACTCACGGGTGCAACAAATATATACTCTTACAAGGCATGCCTCAATTTACAGTACGCTAATGAGCCAAAAACAACATTACCATGCACCCACTAGTGGTCAAACGTTTTTTGGCGCTCCAAAGATACCATACGGTTCTGTAATCTGTGGGGTGGAATACAAAGGGCCAGGGTTCCGGTCTAGAAGAACGGTTTAGACGGCTCCTACAGTCTTGCTTTGGTACTAGAGTTTAACTGACGCCTGACACAGAAAGACGATTTCCATAGATGGCCACATAGAGAAGTCCCATTAAAAATTCCTAATAAGACACTTTAGTCATCACCTTTGTGCACAAAATATCCACTGAATTATTAAAAAGGTTGCTGAGGCCGATTTCATTTCCACCCCTTACAGCTGAAGATATTAACATTTTCATTTCATCCAATGTCTGCCATGTTTTTGGATGACTTGATGACATTGTCACTGCTCACGCTGCTCCCTGTGCGCACTGAATGCTAGTACACATGTGAAAACAGGATGCAACCCTGATATAGACAGTCCATGAATCGGTGTATGCGAAAGTGAGTAGATTACGTTGAAAACAACAGTCCGACATCTTGGACGCAGTCTCCAGTTCTTTATACCTCAGTGGTAGAATAACAGTACCATTTGAAACACAGCAATTCTTTCCCCGCCCACCACATTTTCCCACAACGCACCATAATTTACAGTATGCTGCAGTAAGTGAGTATTTTACTGTTGATAATACCCAAAATTACTGTAGAAATTACAGTTTTCTGTTTCAGTGTAGCCAGTTCTGATATTGCTTAAGATATAAGACAAAGACAGTGGGATAAGAATTAGGCCATCAGTCAGTTGAGGATCTGTGATAACTCCACAGTGATTTAAAACCTAATCTATTCTTAATCACATCTCTGATTGTGCATAACTTATTGCTCAATAAAGTAAAATCCCCAATAATTGATTATGGAGGGCTTTTAGGGTAGGCAAATCATACCATTGAAATCAGTCATATATTGATCTGTTGTCAGACGTAAACCTCTCCCTGAGATGAGGTGCTTGTATCATAGCCTAAATTCTGACCTACATTTGAATGCCAAGCAGGTGCTGACAGGTATCCTTCCTAACTCAGTTGCCGTAGAGGAAGAAAACCGCTCAGGGATTTCACCATGAGGCAAATGGTGACTTTAAAACAGTTACAGAGTTTATTGGCTGTGATAGGAGAAAACTGAGGATGGATCAAAAGCATTGTAGTTACTCCACAATACTAACCTAATTGACAGAGTGAAAAGAATGAAGCCTGTACATAATAAAAATATTCCAAAACATGCATCCTGTTTGCAACAAGGACCCCCCAAAAATTGAAAAAGCAATCAACTTTTTGTCCTGAATACAAAGTGTTATGTTTGGGGCAAATCCAATACAACACATTACTGAGTACCACTCTCCATATTTTCAAGCATAGTGGTGGCTGCATCATGTTATGGGTATGCTTGTAATAGTTAAGGACTTGGGAGTTTTTCAGGATAAAAAATAAATGTAATGGAGCTAAGCACAGACGAAATCCTAGAGGAAAACCTGGTTCAGTCTGCTTTCCACCAGACACTGGGTGATGAATTCACCTTTCAACAGGACAATAACCTAAAACACAAGGCCAAATCTACACTGGAGTTGATTACCAAGAAGTCAGTGAATATTCCTGAGTGGCCGAGCTCCAGTTTTGACTTAAATCTACTTGAAAATGTATGGCAAAACCTGAAAATGGTTGTCTAGCAATGATCAACAACCAATTTGATACAACTTGAAGAATTTTGAAACAATAATGGCCAAATGTGGCACAATTCTGGTGTGGAAAGCTCTTAAGAGACTCACAGCTGTAATCGCTGCCAAAGGTGCTTCTACAAAGTATTGACTCAGGGGTGTGAATACTTATGTAAATGAGATATTTCTGTATTTCATTTTCGATACATTAGAAAACATATATTCACTTTGTCATTATGGGGTATTTTGTGTAGAAGGAATTCAATTTTGAATTCCAGCTGTAACATCAAAATGGGGAATAAGTGAAGGGGTGTGAATCATTTCTTAAGGCACTAAATGGTGTAGCCTGGTAAACATATCAAAGTGAGAATAGGCCTACCCCAGTGCACACATTTTCATAAAGTAAATAAAGGTTTAATTTACATGTTACTGCTGAAGCTGTCGAGTTCGTCTGCACCGTTATAGAACCGTGGGTCGTCAATACTCCCTGCCTCCTTTGAGCGTTTCTTCTTGAGCTGCAAGGAGAAGAACCGTTTCTTCTTATTTTTCTTCTCACTTGCTGGACTCCCATGCAGCGTCCCATCGCGGGGGCTGACAGGTCCGGGACTCGACGGTAACGATGATAATTTCGGGCCTGGGCTCGTAGGCTCTCCATCTACATTTGAAGTTGCATCTTTAAATGTATGTTTTTCCCCGTCCTTGTTTTCTTTATCCAGTGACTTTGTTTTATAAAACAAATTCTTTATTTTCAATGTTCCAGATTTACTCATGGTTGCCCGAAATGCTGCTTTAAAAAAAAAGTCTATATTCAATTTGATATAAAAAAAAACTATACAACAATCCAAATAAGAAACAACAAAAGTTGATTGAACCGATCCATGCAGACTATTTGAAAAAGCGCATACCAAGTGTCCAAGCGTGAGTTTCCAAATGCTCAACGATAAAGATATTCTACACGTCTCAGTAGAACGCCTAAATGTTTCAACTCCCTCAATGCAGTGTCGTCTTCCGGGTCCTAACGGATTTCAAGCACACAGGTAGTCTTGGTTCACTTTCAGAGCCACCTGTAGCTACAGGTAAAATGTGTTCGTCTGTCACAGTGGTATATTACATAACAATTATTATGACGAGTAATTTTCATAAATAAATCACACATTGCTCATGCAGAGCTGTATCCCCTTTTCTGCACAACCTGGACAGCCTTTCATATTCTGATCACCTTCAAGACGTATGATACATATTAATAATCTATTAAATTACTTCAAACAGAAACGAAAGTAAGAAGTTGGACACGTGGATGTAATCCGTGACAGTTTAGCAATCTAAAGGTTGTATGTTCGAGTCATGTCTGGGACAACTGTTGCATTTTAGCTAACCCTTCCCCTAACACTTATTATACATGTATACAACGGGTGGTTCTAATCCTGGACGCTGATTGGTTAAAACCGTATTCCAGCCAGTGTCTATTCTACAAATTACCACTGGCTAAAGCTATGACGTTGAATGCCTATTTATTCTGTTCCATCTCACTATGCAATCCACTGTCTCATCAGCCCAGCCATACAATTGATAAACTTGATATCCACTGTAAAAAGCATCTAAACATTCTCTACCATTTATTTTAAACTAGCAATTGGTTTTCAATAGTGGAGATTTGTATAAAAATTGCTGTCTGTCTCTGACATTTACAACATTGTTTCAACATTGAAATTCGATCTCATAGTCCCATAGTAATGAATTTGTAGGGGGTGGGATGAGACAGACAGGCAGGCAGGCAGCTTTTCTCAGACAGTCGAAATCATGAATCAGCATCATTTTTTGGACATATAGAAAACATTTCAATAGAAAACAGGTAAAACAAAATGCAGCTAGTTTGCGGTCTTTCCAGTTTCAGTTTGAAGTGACTGTGTTGTTGGCTAGCTCCTCTGAACAACAGTGTCGAGACGGAGAGTTGCCAGCCAGTATGGCAATAGAACATTTATAACCAACGATTGGGTCACGTCCATAGATACAGGACAAAAATACTTAACGACTGATTCCCGTCTCTGGCAACCGAACCGATAGAAAGAACAACCAGCCGGCTTGAGTAGCAACCTTAGATTTGTGTCTGGCAGTGGCGGTCAGGGAGGATCCTTTTTTTTTCACGAGCATGGCCTTATTTCTATTACAGTTTATTTGATGACTCATTCATATTCCATTCACCCAGTTCAATGTAACAGCGATAGGTTTAGGATACTACAGTTGAAGTCGGAAGTTTACATATACCTTAGCCAAATACATTTAAACTCAGTTGTTCACAATTCCTGACATTTAATCCTAGTAAAAATCCCCTGTTTTAGGTCAGTTAGGATCACCACTTTATTTTTAGAATGTGACATTTCTGAATGTGAAATTTCAGAATAATAGTAGAGACAATGCTTTATTGCTGCTTTTATTTCTTTCATCACATTCGCAGTGGGTCAGAAGTTTACATACACTCAATTAGTATTTTGTAGCGTTTCCTTTAAATTGTTTAACTTGGGTCAAATGTTTCGGGTAGCCTTCCACAAGCTTTCCACAATAGAGAATTTTGGCCCATTCCTCCTAACAGAACTGGTGTAACTAAGTCAGGTTTGTAGGCCTCCTTGCTCGCACACGCTTTTTCAGTTCTGCCCACACATTTTCTATAGGATTGAGGTCAGGGCTTTGTGAAGGCCACTACAATACCTTGACTTTGTTGTCCTTAAGTCATTTTGCCACAACTTTGGAATAATGCTTGGGGTCATTGCCCCATTTGCTACCAAGCTTTTACTTCCTGACTGATGTCTTGAGATGTTTCAATATATCCACATAATTTTCCTTCCTCATGATGCCATCTATTTTGTGAAGTGCACCAGTCCCTCCTGCAGCAAAGCACCCCCACAACATGATGCTGCGACCCCCGTGATGGTGTTCTTCAGCTTGCAAGCATCCCCCTTTTTCCTCCAAACATAATGATGGTCATTATGGTCAAACAGTTTTATTTTTGTTTCATCAGACCAGAGGACATTTCTCCAAAAAGTACGATCTTTGTCCCCATGTGCAGTTGCAAACCGTAGTCTGTCTTTTTTATGGTTGTTTTGGAGCAGTGGCTTCTTCCTTGCTGAGCGGCCTTTCAGGCTATGTCGATATAGGACTTGTTTTACTGTGGATATAGATACTTTTGTAGCTGTTTCATCCAGCATCTTCAAAAGGTCCTTTGCTGTTGTTCTGGGATTGATTTGCACTTTTTTCACCAAAGTACGTTCATCTCTAGGAGACAGAACGCGTCTACTTCCTGAGCGGTATGACGGCTGCGTGTTCCCATGGTGTTTACAAGCCTGGCCTGCTGAGGAGTGACGTACTCCATCATAGCTGGAGGGGTGCTCTCATTTGATCTATGAACATAGACGAGGCTCTAACTCCTCTAGCTCCACAATGAGATAGTGTACAGGCCAGGCAGTAGGCTGTTAGCCAGCCTGCCAGCTTAGTTGAGTCTGCCAATAGCACAATCAGTGTAGTCAGCTCAGCTACCTCCATTGAGACCGGGTCTGTGCCTCGATCTATGTTGAGCAAAACTAAACATGGCAGTGTTCGCCTTAGTAATCTCCTCCATTCCTGTTACTATTGAAAGAGATTTTGATATCTCACATCTCAAAATAGGGCAACTTAATGTTAGATCCCTCAATTCCAAGGCAATTATAGTCAATGAACTAATCACTGATTATAATCTTGATGTGATTTTCCTGACTGAAACATGGCTTAAGCCTGAATTTACTGTGTTAAATGAGGCCTCTCCTCCTGGTTACACTAGTGACCATATCCCCCGCGCATCCCGCAAATGGCGGAGGTGTTTCTAACATTTACGATAGCAAATTTCAATTTACCCCCCCAAAAATGACTGTTTTCGTCTTTTGAGCTTCTAGTCATGAAATGTATGCAGCCTACTCAATCACCTTTTATAGCTACTGTTTACAGGCCTCATGGGCCTTATACAGAGTTCCTTACTGAATTCTCTGAATTCCTATCAGACCTTGAAGTAGGTCAGATAATATTCAAATATTTGGTGACTTTATTATTCACATGGAAAAGTCCACAGGTCTACTCCAAAAGGCTTCCGGTGCCATTATCAACTCAGTGGGATTTGTCCAACATGTCTCTGGACCATGTCTTTGCCACAGTCATACCCTGGATCCAGTTCTGTCCCGTGGAGTAAATATTATGGATCTAAATGTTTTTCGTCATAATCATGGACTATCAGACCACCATTTTATTATGTTTTCAATCGCAACAAATAATCTGCTCAGACCCCAACCAAGGATCATCAAAAGCCGTGCTATATATTCTCGGACAAGCCAAAGATTTCTAGATGCCCTTCCAGACTCCCTCCACCTACCCAAGGTAGTAGTACAAAAATCAGTTAACGACCTAACTGAGGATCTAAATGTAACCCTGCACAATACTGCTGCTCGATCATGAATTCATGAACTTCTTCACCGAAAAGATCATGATCATTAGAAAGCAAACTACAGACTCCTCTTTGAATCTGTGTATTTTGCCAAAGCTCAGCTGTCCTGAGTTTGCACAAAACTGCCCGAACCTAGGATCAATGGAGACACATTCATGAAAATTGTCATGGCCTCTAAACCTTCAACCTGCATACTGGACCCTATTCCAACTAAACTTCTGAAATAGCTACTTCCTGTGCTTGGCCCTCCAATGCTGAACATAATAAATGGCCCCCTATCCACTGGATGTGTACCAAAATCACTAAAAGCGGCAGTAATAAAGCCTCTTTTGAAAAAGCCAAACCTTGACCCAGAAAATGTAAAAAACTAATCGGCCTATATCGAATCTCCCATTCCTCTCAAACATTTTTGAAAAGATGTCGCGCAGCATCTCACTGCCTTCCTGAAGACAAATAATGTATACAAAATGCTTCAGTCTGGTTTTAGACCCCATCGTAGCAAAGAGACTGCACTTGTGAAGGTGGTTTCGATGTTCCTCAAGGTTCCGTTTTAGGATCACTATTGTTTTCACTATATATTTTACCTCTTGGTGATGTCATTTCGGAAACACAATGTTAACTTCCATTGCTATGCGGATGACACACAGCTGTACATCTCGATGAAACATGGTGAATCCCCAAAAGTGCCTACCCTGGAAGCCTGTGTTTCAGACATAAGGAAGTGGCAAATTGGTGGCAAATTGTTTACTTTTAAACTCGGACCAAACAGAGATGCTAGTTCTATGTCCCAAGAAACAAAGAGATCTTCTGTTGGATCTGACAATTAATCTTGATGGATGTACAGTCGTCCCCCAAAATCTGTGAAGGACTTCGGCGTTGCTCTGGACCCTGATCTCTCTTTTGAGGAACGTATCAAGAATATTTCAAGTTCAGATTTTTTTCCATCTTCGTAACATTGCAAAAATCAGAAACTTTTTGACCAAAAATGATGCAGAAAAGCTAATCCATGCTTTTGTCACTTCTAGAATAGGCTACTGCAATGCTCTTTTTTTTTTTTCACCTTTATTTAACCAGGTAAGTCAGTTGAGAACAAGTTCTCATTTGCAACTGCGACCTGGCCAAGACAAAGCAAAGCAGTGCGACAAAAAAACAACACAGAGTTACACAGTAAACAAACAGTCAAAAACACAATAGAAGAAATCTATATGCAGAGTGCAAAATGTAGTGCAAAATGCAATAAGGTTAAGAGGTAGGACAATAAATAGACCGTAGTGGTGATATAAATTACAGATTAGCATTAACACAGGAATGAAGGATGTGCAAATAGAGATACTGGAGTGCAAGATTAGCAAAAAATAAATAAAATAAAAAATAAATATGGGGATGAGGTAGTAGTGTGGGCTGTTTACAGAAGGGCTATATACAGGTGCAGTGATCGATAAGCAGCTTTGACAGCTGATGCTTAAAGTTGTTGAGTGAGATAGGAACCTCCAGCTTCAATGATTTTTGCAATTCGTTCTAGTCATTGGCAGCAGAGAACTGGAAGGAAAGGCGGCCAAAGGAGGTGTTGGCTTTGGGGGTGACCAGTGAGATATACCTGCTGGAGCGCATGCTCAGGGTGGGTGTTGCTATGGTGACCAGTGAGCTGAGATAGGGCGGAGATTTGCCTAATAAAGACTTATAGATGACCTGAAGCCAGTGGGTTTGGTGACGAATATATAATGAAGGCCAGCCAACAAGAGCATACAGGTCGCAGTGGTGGGTAGTATATGGGGCTTTGGTAACAAAACGGATGGCACTGTGATAGATTACATCCAATTTGCTGAGCAGAGTGTTGGAGGCTAATTTGTAAATGACATCACCGAAATCAAGGATCGGTAGGATAGTCAGTTTTACAAGGGCAAGTTTGGCAGCATGAGTGAAGGAGGCTTTGTTGCGAAATAGGAAGCTGATTCTGGATTTAATTTTGGATTGGAGATGGTTGATGTGAGTCTGGAAGTTGAGTTTACAGTCTAACCAGACGCCTAGGTATTTGTAGGTGTCCACGTATTCTAAGTCGGATCCGTCAAGAGTAGTGATGATAGTCCGGTGGGCAGGTGCGGGCAGCGTTCAATAGAAAACCATGCATTTGGTTTTACTAGCATTTAAGAGCAGTTGGAGGCCACGGAAGGAGTGTTGTATGGCGTTGAAGCTTGTTTGAAGGTTAGTAAACACAGTGTCGTCTGCGTAATGATGGATCAGAGAGTCACCAGCAGCGAGAGCGACATCATTGATGTATATAGAGAAAAGGGTTGGCCCAAGAATTGCACCCTGTGGCACCCCCATAGAAACTGCCAGAGGATCGGACAACAGGCCCTCCGATTTGACACACTGAACTCTGTCTGCGAAGTAGTTGGAGAACCAGGCAAGGCAGTCACTTGAGAAACCAAGGCTGTTGAGTCTACCAATAAGAATGCGGTGATTGACAGAGTCGAAAGCCTTGGCCAGGTCGATGAAGACGGCTGCACAGTACTGTCTTTTATCGATGGCGATTATGATATCGTTCAGTACCTTGAGCGTAGCTGAGGTGCACCCATGACCAGCTCGGAAACCAGATTGCATAGCAGAGAAGGTACGGTGGGATTCGAAGTGGTCAGTTATCTGTTTGTTAACTTGGCTTTCGAAGACTTTAGAAATGGATATAGGTCTATAACAGTTTGGGTCTAGAGTGTCTCCCCCTTTGAAGAGGGGGATGACCGCGGCAGCTTTCCAATCTCTAGGGATCTCAGACGATACGAAAGAGAGGTTGAACAGGCTAGTGATCGGTGTTGCAACAATTTTGGCTGATAATTTCAGAAAGAGAGGGTCCAGATTGTCTAGTCCAGCAGATTTGTAGGGGTCCAGATTTAGCAGCTCTTTCAGAACATCATCCGTCTGGATTGGGGTGAAGGAGAAGCGGGGGGGGGGCTTGGGCAAGTGGCTGCCAGGGGCACAGAGCTGTTGGCCGGGGTAGGGGTAGCCAGGTGGAAAGCATGGCCAGCCGTAGCAAAATGCTTATTGAAGTTTTCGATAATCATGGATTTATCGGTGGTGACAGTGTTTCCGAGCCTCAATGCAGTGGGCAACTGGGAGGAGGTGCTCTTATTCTCCATGGACTTTACAGTGTCCCAGAACTTTTTGGAATTAGTACTACAGGAAGCAAATTTCAGTTTGAAAAAGCTGGCCTTTGCTTTTCTAACTGACTGTGTGTACTTGTTCCTGACTTCCCTGAATAGTTGCATATCGTGGGGGCTATTCGATGCTAATGCAGTGCGCCACAGGATGTTTTTGTGTTGGTCTAGTGCAGTCAAGTCTGGGGTGAACCAAGGGCTATATCTGTTCTTAGTTCTACGTTTTTTGAAAGGGGCATGCTTATTTAGGATGGTGAGGAAAGCACTTTTAAAGAACAACCAGGCGTCCTCTACTGACGGGATGAGGTCAATATCCTTCCAGGATACCTGGGCCAGATCGAATAGGAAGGCCTGCTCGCAAAAGTGTTTTAGGGAGCGTTTGACAGTGATAAGGGGTGGTCGTTTGACCGCTGACCCAATGCGAACGCAGGCGATGAGGCAGTGATCGCTGAGATCCTGGTTGAAAACAGAGGAGGTGTATTTGGAGGGCAAGTTAGTCAGGATGATATCAATGATGGTACCCATGTTTACGGATTTTGGGTTGTACCTGGTGGGTTCCATTATAATTTGTGTGAGATTGAGGGCATCTATCTTAGATTGAAGGACAGCCGGGGTGTTAAGCATGTCCAAGTTTAAGTCACCTAACAATACAAACTCTGAAGATAGATGGGGGGCAATCAATTTACATATAGAGTCCAGGGCACAGCTGGGGGCTGAGGGGGGTCTGTAACAGGCGGCAACAGTGAGAGACTTATTTCTGGAAAGGTGGATTTTTAAAAGTAGAAGCTCAAACTGTTTGGGCACGGACCTGGACAGTATGACAGCTCTGCTCTCCGGATACCCGGATAAAGTACAAAATAAACTTCAGTTAGTGCTAAACACGGCTGCTAGAATCTTGACCAGAACCCCAAAATGTGATCATATTACTCCCGCGCTAACCTCTCTACACTGGCTTCCTGTTAAGGCTAGGGCTGATTTCAAGGTTTCACTGCTAACCAACAAAGCATTACATGGGCTTGCTCCTACCTATCTCTCCGATTTGGTCCATAGAGCGGCAATATGAAAAAATATATAAATACAAGACGTCTGGAGTGCAAAAAGCTATAAAAAGACATTGCATAGCATGGGTGAATGGTTGAATATGTACACTATACATTGTTCAAGTGTTAGGTGAAAAAACATTTATTGCAAATATTGCAAGTTGATATAGATTTATTTTTTTATTTTATTTCACCTTTATTTAACCAGGTAGGTCAGTTGAGAACAAGTTCTCATTTGCAACTGCGACCTAGATAAATAAATACGTCCTCTAATTCTTATGATATTGTTCAACTGCTATTCCATTCATAATGTGACCTAACTTAACATATACTAAATGGAATGTCACAGATTTACATACAGAATAATATGAATTGCCCTGAGACCATGCTGTTTTGCAGGGCGCTGGCACTCAATATTGCAAATAGTGGGATAAACCTTTAGTCCTTTACTTGTAGGCCTATGCCAAAACAATATCTAAAGATGTTTTATTTTGGCAAAAATCAAATGGTATACTTTGTGTCTCCGATGAAAACAATAGCTATGCTATATTCAAACTGTGTCAAGTGGGAATTGTGTGGCATAAAAGCCTAATCACTGGGAAAAACCTGTATCAATAGTTGTAAAAGCAGCATACATTATAGGCATGTTGGCCCTCCCTGCTGGCCATATTGGGGAAGTTCAAGTTCAAATTAATTTACAGTAATGCATTCACATGGCCCCAACCCCCATTCACTTTTGGAAAGGATTCTATAAGTAATGTGATCAACTCCACTGAGCCTATCAGAGGGCAAGGTGGAGCCATTGCCATAGTGCTTATTCCCATCATATCCTTTCAGATGCTGTGCCTAGGGTGTTGGGGCTAGGGGTCAATGTTCGCATGTATGTCAATTAATCTTATTTTAAACATGAGCCGTGCTTTATGTGTATGATCACACTGTAAAAGTTTGATTTTAATATGAAGCAGGGAATGTCCCAGGGATGCTATACTGTGTGCTGTGTTTTTCATTTCAGAGCTTGTGTTACATAAAAGCCTGTGTGTATCTTTGAACACAGGTGGGATTTAGATGTGCAGGAGACAAGATCAAAAGAGGAGAGATAAGCAACAATCAGATAAACTGTGCAGAAGCTGTTATCCGTTGCACTGTGGGGTTTCCACCTCCCATGAAATAAATAACCAACCACACTGAACATCTGTGTCCACTGTGTCCACTGTGTCCACCCCTCCCCCCCGTCTCCACCACACACACAAACAAACAGGAACTTCAGTCTGTCAAAAGTCAGGTAACCTGTTGTCGTAGATGATCTCAATTCAAGCTCATATTTCTAGGCATCGTAGTTTACAGGATTGACCAGTGTTTGTCTGATTTGATTTGGAAATCTTTATTTTGGGGTTAACCTGACCGGAAAGTACTTAATCAATTGCTTGTATTCTGGCAACCTGTTCTCTCAAGGACTTGTCTACAGGTATGTACTGATAATTTACTAAGTGTATTTGAAATGATCTAGTTCTGGCAATGAATGTGGCACGTCAAAACTCTGGCAAACCAAGGCAGTATTATTTGGATTTCAAGCAGGGTTGGGTAGGTTACTTTCTAAATGTAATCCATTACAGTTACTATGTAGTTAGCTGTCCAAAACTGTAATCAGTAACGTAACTTTTGGATAACCCAAACTCAGTAACGTAATCGTATTACTTTCTGTTACTTTTGGATCACTTTCTCCTTAAGAGGCATTAGAAGAAGACAAAAAGGATTCATCAAATGCATTTATCTCAATATCAAATAATTTCTGTGTAACAATGAATTACCTTACTGTGATTGTTTTCAATTCAAATTGTAAAACAAATAAACAAAAAAAGCTGTATAGCAAAGAGCAATTTTGAGCAATAATTTAGCTAGGACTGGTAGTGGTCTGAGTGTGGAGTGTAAAACTGAAAACTAGGCGTTATTGGTAGAGAGGTTTAGAAATGTCTTTCCTATTAACTAATTTATGATGTCACCAGTCAGGCCAAAACTCCATCCCACCAAAACAGGCTGAAATTTCAGGCAGTCTTATTAAACAGCTCTTACACTTTAATGGCGTTATTATTCCAACCTCAATGTGGAAATACAGTCATGTGAAAAAGTAAGAACACCCCCTGGAAAGTTCTCTTTTTATTTTTTTTACATATTTGGACAGATGAATATGTAATCTTCACTGCAACACTTTTGACAGATAAAGGTTACCCAATTTAACAAATCACACACATTTCTTTTCTTCTCAAATTTACATTTTCTGTCCTGCTAAGCATTCAAAATGTGATGAGTATTTTTGGGTGTCAGGGAAAAGTTATGGAGTAAAAAGTACATTTTTTTCTTTAGGAATGTAGTGAAGTAAAAGTAAAGGTTTTCAAAAATATACATAGTTATGTACAGATACCCCAACAAAACTATACTTAAGTACTTTCACCACTGTATTTTACTATCAGTCGTTATAAATTGCTACAGTAATTGCATTTGTACAGTGGGGTCCAAAATTATAGATACCCTTAATAATGATGAGCAAACATTACTGTATAAAATCAATAATTCAAATACTTAGCTCTATTGTATACAATTGCTCAGACAAAGAGATTTTGTTTAACAAATAATAAAAAAAAATTCTTCACAAAAGTAGGGGTAAAAATGTATTACACCCCCGTTTTCAAAACCTTTCAATACCTCACCCTGCGAGGATAAAAGCACTGAGCCTATTTCTAAATTGTTGGAAAACACATTGGGAAGGATCTTAGATCATTTCTCCATACAGAATCCTTTCAGATCCTTGATATCCTTAATCTACGCTTATGGACTGCCCTCTACAATTCAAACCACAGGTTTTCAATGGGTTTCAAGTCTGGAGACTGAGACAGCCATTGCAAAATGTTGATTTTGTGGCCAATTAACCATTTTAACCATTTTGATGTGTGCTTGGGGTTATTGTCTTACTAGAAGATTCACTTGTGGCTAAGTTTCAGCCTCCTGGCAGAGGCAACCAGGTTTTGGGCTTAAATGTCCTGGTACTTGGTAAAGTTCATGATGCCATTGACCTTAACAAGGGCAGCAGGACCAGTGGAAGCAAAATATCCCCATAACATCAAATATCCATCACCATATTTTACAGTGGGTATGGGGTTATTGTCTACTCATGCATCCCCATTTCGATGCCAAACCCACCTCTGGTGTGCGTGGCCAAGGAGCTCTATTTTCATGTCCTCCAACAAATGCCTGGAGTTTGCTAAACGGCATTTGCACTTGGATTGGAACCTGTACTTTGGTTAGATGACAATAGAGCTCTTTGGCCATGCACATCAAAATCCACAAAGAAATGGTTAATTGGTCACAAAATCAACATTGTGCAATAGCCATCTCAGTCTCCCATAGAAAACCTGTGGTTTGAATTGAAGAGGGCATTCGATAAGCGCAGATGGAGGGTATCAAGGATCTGGAAGGATTCTGTATGGAGGAAGGGTCTAAGAATCCAGACCAATGTGTTCTCCAATTCATAAAACATTTTAGTCGAAAGGCTCAGTGCCATTATTCTTGAAGTATTGGAAGGTATTAAAAACAGGGGTGTCAATAATTTTGACCTCTTTTTTTTTGAGAATAAAACTATTACATGTTTTTTTTTTGAATTTTTTTTAGGGGGTAGATCAGCTTTAATATTGCAGATACATTGTGGCTTTCATAATTTTTTTTGTAAATATATAAAATATATAAATATATTTTCCTTTATTATTTTCCCCTAACTCTACCATCACTCCCCTAATTGGAGTAAACTAATGGATTTCCAACTACATACTATACATTTTATGGACATAGTATATTTTACAATAGGTATCTTTTGTGTGTGCAAAGGAGAACCCTACCTGCTGGAATGCTTAATGCCAACTCTAAAGTTTAGTCGAGGAGGAATAATGGTCTGGGGCTGTTTTTGCATGGTTTGGGCTAGGCCCCTTAGTTCCAGTGAAGGGAAATCTTAATACTACAGAAACCATCTACATTCTAGATGATTCTGTATTCCAACTTTGTGGCAACAGTTTGGGGAAGGCCCTTTCATTTACATTACATTTTAGTCATTTAGCAGACGCTCTTACAGTTGCACTGAGATGCTGTGCCTTAGACCACTGCGCCACTCGGGGGCCCAAATACATATCTCAGGCATAGAACGTACCTTTTCCTCAATAACAGAACTATCAGTATAGGTTGGTTCAGTATAGCCCGAAGGTAGGGAGGGGCAGTTCCTCTTGCTGTTCCGTAGGTAAGCACTATGATCTTGTAGTGGCTGCGCAGTTCCATGTTCCATCTTGTTGAGGTTGAGCTTGAGGTGGTGGGCCGACATCCAAGTTGAGATATCTGCCAGGCACACAGAGATGCGTGTCGCCACCTGGGTGTCAGAAGGGGGGAAGGAAAAACGTAATTCTTGGGGGACACCAGTAGTGAGAGTACGTGGTGCAGACACAGATCTTCTCCACGTCATCTGGTAGAAGCGGTCTGCCAGGTAGGATGCAGTCCAAGAGTGTGCATAGCCTGAGACGCCCATCCCTCAGACCCCCTTCACGTTGTCGAAGGCAGCGGATATATCTAGGAAAATGAGAACAGAGGAGAGAGTGTCAGCTTTGGCAGTGCGGAGGGGCTCCATGACACAGAGAAGAGCAGTCTCGGTTGAGTGATCCGTCTTGAAGCCTGACTGGTTAGGGTCAAGAAGATCATTCTGAGAGAGATAACAAGAACGTTGATCAGAGACCGCACGGGATACAGGTCTATCGTTTGACATCAGATGAGTCAAGTGTTTTTTCTTGAGGAGGGGAGGAACTCTGGCCATTTTTAAGTCAGAGGGGACACAGCCAGTGGTCAGGAATGAGAGAAGTGAGAAGGTCTTCAGAGAAGGGATGAGGTTGAGCGGGTAGGTTTTTGGCCGGCCAGAACTTTTTATATTTTATTATTTAACTAGGTAAGTCGGTTAAGTACAAATTCTTATTTACAATGACAGCCTACCGAACTCAGATGACACTGGGCCAATTGTGCGCCGCCCTATGGGTCTCCCAATCACGGCCGGTTGTGATACAGTCAGGATTTGAACCGGGTTGTCTGTAGTGACACCTCAAGCACTGAGATACAGTGCCTTAGACCACTGTGCCACTTGATAGCCCCACTTGGGAGACCTCACTAGTCACAGGATGTCATCTGGAGAGAGAGGGGAGAAAGAGGTCAAGGTGTAGGGTAGTTCTGTGTGAGTCAGTGGACTCAATAGGCTGAGTGAATGAGTAGCAGATGTAGTCAACCTTTTTTTTTTAAGTGGTTGACAAAGTCGTCCGCAGAGAGGAAGGTTGGAGGGGGAGGAGTGGAGGATTAAGGAGGGAGGAGAAGGTCATGTCCCCCCTGTCCCCAGTGAAAGTGGAATTCGTATTTGCAAATTCGTAACACATTGTACCAATTGCAATTCGCAACATACTGTATCATAAGAATTGTAATTTGCAACATATTATACGAAATGGATGATGGACATTCACAAATTAATATATACCATACAAAACGTAACATGTTATACGAAATGGATAACGGACATCCACAAATGAATATATACCATACGAAACGTAACATATCATACTAAATGGAGGGAGACAGATTTACATTTACTATGTTACATTTATCCCTGAGTCCAGGTTGCAGTGCTCTATGTATAAAATAGGAAATGTCACATTGTAGCTACAGGCTTACAATAGTTCACAAATATTGTGATGTTTATCTCTTCTTTTGTCATGGACTTGATTGTACAACATGAAAGAGTCATTTAATGACTAAATCATGATAGAAGGCTATTATTTTCTACAGCAAGATATGTTTTCTCCACAGGTGATAAACATGGAGGCGATTAATGAGACGTGCACAGATGCATATGATTGTTATGACAACCCAATAGACTACACCAAAGATTATCCAGATGATAACGAATATATCTGTAACTTGAATCCCAACCGTGATATGGAGATATTCATACAGACCATTGTCCATTCCTTCATCTGTGCATTCGGTTTCTGCGGCAATGCATTGGTAATAGTCACATATGCCTTCTACAAGAAAGGCAAGACCATGACGGACGTATACCTTCTGAACGTGGCGGTGGCGGACCTGCTGTTCATCGTGGCCTTGCCTCTCATCATCTACAATGAGCAGCATGACTGGAGCATGGGCTCAGTAGCCTGCAAGGTATGGAGTTCTCACTGTTCCTAATGAAGTTCTCAATACAGGTTCTAAAGTTAAAAAGTGTTACATTGCATGGACAATAATGTTTTTATTCATTTTATTTTATTTTCTTAGGCTTTGCGAGGAGCTTACAGCATCAACCTGTACTGTGGCATGTTACTGCTGGCCTGCGTCAGTGGAGACCGCTACATCTCCATCGTCCATGCCAGGCGCTCCTTTGGCCTTCGCTCCCGGACCCTCATCTACAGCCGCCTAATCTGCACAGCCATCTGGGCTCTGGCCATAACCCTGTCCGTCCCCACAGTCATCTACAACAAGCGGGTTGAGGAGACCATCCGGCTGAAAGAGACTAAAACCGTGTGCCAGATGCAGTTCGAAAGTAACGAGAACGCCCGGTTGATGAAGGTGCTGGTGCCTAGCCTACAGGTGGCCATGGGGTTCTTCCTGCCTCTCCTGGTCATGGTCCTCTGCTATGCCAGCATCATCTGGACCCTACTGAGGGCCCAAAGCACGCAGAGACACAAGGTTTAAATATCCACCAAAGTTCCAGTCATAAAATTGTAATGTTTAATTCTAAGAATATATTTGTGCTTAAGTCAATGTTTCTTATAGGGTCAATTATGTTTATCTCATCTTATCTTCTCTTCAGGCGGTGCGTGTGGTCCTAGCCGTGGTGGTGGTCTTCATCGTGTGCCACCTGCCCTACAACGTGGCACTGCTCTACCATACGGTGGCGCTGTTCCAGCAAAGGGAGTGTGAGGTAGAGAAGGTCATAATCACCATCCTCACCATCACCAGGAGCCTGGCCTACCTCCACTGCTGCCTCAACCCCATCCTGTACACCTTCATCGGGGTCAAGTTCAGGAGCCACTTCAGGAAGATCCTGGAGGACTTGTTGTGCATGGGCAGTAAGTTCATCTACCCCTCTGGACGCTCCTCACGCATGACCTCTATATCTCTGACCTCTATATCCCAGCACACAAGAATCGCTCGTCGTTTACCATGTGAAGATGGCAGTATGTAGAAATTGCCTCCAACTGCTATGTGTGATGATAACATGGTTAATAAGGAAATCCAGTGGTGACTGTTATATTCTGTGTACAGTATGAGTATTTGTAACTGTAGCTACATCATTTACCTATGGGATTTGCTGTATTAGTCCAATTGAATGCTCATCTCTAATGTATATTGAAATTGCTCTAATGTCCAATGTGTTTTTACAAGAATATGACGTTCTTTTTTATATTTTGAAATGTTGAATTATTCCTCTGTGTTTATCAATGCCAATTTCAAAGCATGATATGCTTTTTTGTCAAAATGTAGCAAAGAATTAATCAAACATAAAACGTAACTGGATGCAACCTTATACAATACAAATAGTGTATGTTATGTCTCTAAATGAAATGTATATGCCTAGGACATCTCTTGTGAAAAAAGAATACACAAATAAGAATTCATAAACATTTACATGGGATGATTTGCATGAACCAGTTTCTTCAGTAAAAGTAATTTGGTGCCAGAGCTTTCTAACAGGAATGACCAGAAAGGTGCCTACATTAAAGTTGCACTATGCAGAAATCGCTCCGCCATTTCCTGGTTGCAAAAATGTGAATATTTCAGTTTATGTGACAAAACAAGCAAGTATAGTGTAGACTAGAGAATCATTGTACAATCTAAACAGCCTGTGAAATATATTTTCCATAACCAAAAATATTGTAATTGTATTGAAATTGTAGTTAAGTTATTTTGCCACTATAGCCTATTTATTGTCCTACCTTCCTAACCATACTACATTTGCACTACATTTGCACACTCTGTACATATATTTTCTATTGTGTTATTGACTGTTCGTTTGTTTATTCCCATGTGTAACTCTGTGTTGTTGTTTTTGTCGCGCTGCTTTGCTTTGTCTTGGCCAGGTCGCAGTTGTAAATGAGAACTTGTTCTCAACTGGCCTACCTGGTTAAATAAAGGTTAAAAAAATAAATATATATATATATACAGTGGGGAGAACAAGTATTTGATACACTGCATAGGTACTCTTCAACTGTGAGTGACGGAATCTAAAACAAAAATCCAGAAAATCACATTGTATGATTTTTAAATAATTAATTTGCATTTTATTGCATGACATAAGTATTTGATCACCTACCAACCAGTAAGAATTCCGTCTCTCACAGACCTGTTAGTTTTTCTTTAAGAAGCCCTCCTGTTCTTCACTCATTACCTGTATTAACTGTACCTGTTTGAACTCGTTACCTGTATAAAAGACACCTGTCCACACACTCAATCAAACAGACTCCAACCTCTCCACAATGGCCAAGACCAGAGAGCTGTGTAAGGACATCAGGGATAAAATTGTAGACCTGCACAAGGCTGGGATGGGCTAAAGAACAATAGGCAAGCAGCTTGGTGAGAAGGCAACAACTGTTGGCACAATTATTAGAAAATGGAAGAAGTTCAAGATGACGGTCAATCTCCCTCGGTCTGGGGCACCATGCAAGATCTCACCTCGTGGGGCATCAATGATCATGAGGAAGGTGAGGGATCAGCCCAGAACTACACGGCAGGACCTGGTCAATGACCTGAAGAGAGCTGGGACCACAGTTTCAAAGAAAACCATTAGTAACACACTACGCCGTCATGGATTAAAATCCTGCAGCGCACGCAAGGTCCCCCTGCTCAAGCCAGCACATGTCCAGGCCCGTCTGAAGTTTGCCAATGACCATCTGGATGATCCAGAGGAGGAATGGGAGAAGGTCATGTGGTCTGATGAGACAAAAATAGAGCTTTTTGGTCCAAACTCCACTCGCCGTGTTTGGAGGAAGAAGAAGGATGAGTACAACCCCAAGAACACCATCCCAACCGTGAAGCATGGAGGTGGAAACATCATTCTTTAGGGATGCTTTTCTGCAAAGGGGATAGGACGACTGCACCGTATTGAAGGGAGGATGGATGGGGCCATGTATCGCGAGATCTTGGCCAACAACCTCCTTCCCTCAGTAAGAGCATTGAAGATGGGTCGTGGCTGGGTGTTCCAGCATGACAACGACCCGAAACACACAGCCAGGGCAACTAAGGAGTGGCTCCGTAAGAAGCATCTCAAGGTCCTGGAGTGGCCTAGCCAGTCTCCAGACCTGAACCCAATAGAAAATCTTTGGAGGGAGCTGAAAGTCCGTATTGCCCAGCGACAGCCCCGAAACCTGAAGGATCTGGAGAAGGTCTGTATGGAGGAGTGGGCCAAAATCCCTGCTGAAGTGTGTGCAAACCTGGTCAAGAACTACAGGAAACGTATGATCTCTGTAATTGCAAACAAAGGTTTCTGTACCAAATATTAAGTTCTGCTTTTATGATGTATCAAATACTTATGTCATGCAATAAAATGCAAATTAATTACTTAAAAATCATACAATGTGATTTTCTGGATTTTTGTTTTAGATTCCGTCACTCACAGTTGAAGAGTACCTATGATAAAAATTACAGACTTCTACATGCTTTGTAAGTGGGAAAACCTGCAAAATCGGCAGTGTATCAAATACTTGTTCTCCCCACTGTATATATTTTCAGCTTTTTGAAGCTGGGGTACAAAACCGAAAGTAAAAGATACATAGTTACAAAAAGTGATATATTGCAGCTTTAAGCAGGGTGTCGTCTTATTGGGTGTTAGGAAGGAATAAATCACAAATTGACCCCTTTGCCATACATGACATTACAGCCTTGGCATACAGTATAGTGTACTTACCATAACAAGCATAGTACTCTGATCACTTCCCCTTGTCCAATATCACAACAAGACACTATTAACATCCTGTTTTTCATTCAACCACCAAGGTTATTTCTGACTTTTTCAGAAAAAGATGACATTTCAACAACATAGTTTTGGTTTGTGCAAAAAGATAGTAGGGAAAGTAAAGACTAAGTTACCACATGAAAGTGTTTGTGTTGAGCAGAGTCAAAAGGCATAGATACAGTTGAGGAAGATAAGCTTAAAGTGGAAACCATGCAACATTAGCGGTATAATTGGAATGAAGGCAAAATAATGTAGTGACTGCTAGTAGGAGAATGTCTACAGTATTTGTGTCACAAACACCACCTGTAATGCTCTTAACACCTCTTCTGGATAGGACCCTTCATCAAAATGTTTACCTAAAATGACGTATCCAAATCTAACTGCCTGTAGCTTAGGCCCTGAAGCAAGGATATGCATATTCTTGATACTATTTGAAAGGAAACACTTTGAAGTTTGTGGTTGATGTGAAATTATTGTAGGAGAATATAACACAATAGATCTGGTAAAGACAAAACAAACAAAAATACATGTTTTCTATTTTTAGCATCATCTTTGAAATGCAAAATAAATGCCATACATTGAGATAGGAAGCTGGGGATGTTTAGATGTTTTAGATGTTGTCCACAACAGGGCAACAGTGTATGTGCAAAGTTTCAGACTGATACATTCAAGAATGAGAGCGCTACATAATATTTAGTATGAAGTCTCCCAGGTGTCCCTCACGAGTTTGCCCAAATATACCCAAGTGGCCTCCAAGTGATTGAATTGGTCAATTGATACATTTTCTACAGAGAACATAGAAAAATGCTATGGTAATACAAAATTACAATTTACACACAAAGATGAAGGGGGCTGTACTTTCCAGTCATGTCCAGCTGGAGGAGACTGCCTTTTAGGTCGAAATGGCTCCATATCATCCTATAGCACAGTGTGCCAACGGTCCTCTCCCTCTGTGGTAGATCTCCGCTGCTGCACTGGCCCTCCTCCACTTCAGGGCTCGCCTCTTCACACCTCTAGATGGGTAGGTGTGGAGCCAGAGACAGCAGCAGGGGTCAGACTGGAGGAACCAATTCCTACGTTTGAATGAGTGGGGGATGGAGGGCTTGAATGTGGTCTCTTTGGAGTTTGCTCGCAGAGGTAATCTCTACCACTTTTACGGATGAGCCCTGCATCAATGCATCAAATTTATATTTTTAAATTTAACTAGGAAAGTCAGTTAAGAACAAATTCTTATTTACAATGACGGCCTACCCCAGCCAAACCCGGCCAAACCCGGACAACGCGGGGCCAATTGTTAGCCGCCCTATGGGACTCCCAATCACAACCGGATGTGATACAGCCTGGATTTGAACCAGGGACTGTAGATGCAGACCTCTTGTGCTGAGATGCAGTGCCTTAGACCATTGCGCCCATTCTGGAGCCCAAATACACAACACATATCTATAAACATATACAGTATACTATATGGGGTATGGGGAACACAATCACTATAAATGAAAATATGTGGACCAATAGGCAATAAGACACTCAAAAACCACAGCCACAGCATGTCATAGCCAAAATAACATACACATAGGTTAAGCTAAGTGGATATTTTCCTTCTTTTGTGCTGGAATCTAAACTGTGCTCACTAAGAGTCCTCACCCATTCGTTCTGTATCACTCTCCCGGTCAATTTCTGCAATAATCTCATCCAAATTTGTATACTTGGACTTTTCCACTCTTAGTCTCCATGTTTTACTTTTTCCGTTTTGAGAAACGTTTGTAGAAGAGAACGAACCGCTGCGTAACGTAAACTATCATTCGTCATGTTTTCTTTCCCCTTGAGAATGATGCACACAGGTTTAGCTTCATGGCTGTTTGTCGTACAAAGGGCATTCAGATACTACTGTAAAGCCCAGCTCGTTGGCTATCTAGCTAGCTATTTCAAAACGATAGGTGGTCATTGGACCAAGACAATGTCAATCAAGTGAACACCGCTCGTCTCATTGGTGTGTAATGATGGCTGACCGTCATGGCTAATTGACATGCTGTGTAGCCAATACGTAATGTAGAATGGTGAAACAACGTTTGGATGCCTTCTAGAGTGTCTGCGGATTGCACGAAAAACACCTTTGACCGGGTTTTACAAGGTGTTGTGGATTATACTGTATTTCATAAATTGTTTTGTTGCAAGTTGAAAGAGTCGGAATTCATGCAAAACGATGTACTGTATACAATGGATCGTGTTAGGATATAAAAATTGATTTTATCAAACAAAACTATGCTACATTTTAACTCTGAGGCCCTTAGGATGACAAATCAGAGCAATTTTACTGAATGTAAGTACATTATTTAACTTCAGAGGTGAATGTACCAAACCAGTCGCCTTGACAAAAGTGTTGTGCTGTTGTGCACTATCCTCAAACAATAGCATGGTATTTTTTTGCTGTAATAGCTACTGTAAATTGGACACTGCAGTTAGATTAACAATCATTAAAGCTTTCTTACGATATACTTAGCAAAGTTACGGAGCATGTTTAACTTTAGCCTACTGAGAACCCCCTTTTCTGACCTACATAAGACAGGTTGAGTTCACAGGTCAAAACCACAAGACAACAGAGTGCAGGAATCTTGAGCAAGTGTAAAATACACTACTGAAACCATTGTATGCCACATGCATTTTTGTACGTTTATAAGGGATCAATGCAACTCAAACACAGTGGAAACGACAATGTGTTAAGGGGCCTGCATGCTTCTCGTCCGAAACAGTTCGGAACAGTTTGTGCCAATATTTTAGTACGTTTTCGGCTGATTGTGCACACACCATTTCTTCGAGGCAAGCCGAAGTTCGGAGCTGAAGTCTACGCCCCATCGATCATTGGGCTTCTGAGTGGTGCAGTGGTCAAAGTGCAAGAGGCGTCATTGTAAATAAGAATATGTTCTTAACGGACTTGCCTAGTTAAATAAAAGGTTAAATAAAAGGGATTATTCAATTAAGTGTTGTTGTCATTCACCGATAGAAGACTTGTTTTCATGCACATTTTTTCACTTGAGAAATATTGCACCAAACAGCTTAGTTAGATATAAAATTGCACGACTAAGATCTCCTTGGCAAAAACATCAATTAATGACAGATTTCTTGAGTTATCTTAATTTGACTATTTGTATACGTGTATACAAGATGGACAAACAGTACCATTGCCACTTTATCTTATGTTTCAAGCGAAAATCTTTTAAGGGACTTTGCTCCACTTTTTTGGTTCCCCAAACCAAGTTCGGTAAGGTGCCGGCCAAGCCAAAGCATAAGGAAGCATTTGGGCCCCCCTTGAGTACAAAGGGACATTTGTCACACATCTCCCCAACTCTTCATTTGCAAGAACTAGCATAAAGAGATAAAAGGTGCTCCCCATAAACTGCAGTTTCCTGCATTAAGAGAAAAAGGTAGTCAACACCAATACAGGGGAACCTGTTACTATGCACATCAATACTAAAGCCTATGGATTCTGTAGTGATAATGCACTTAGAATGGAGGTTGTATTCTTGACAAGTTTATTGAATAAAGCATTGTGTTGTGTTCAAAGTATCATAGAATAAAACTTAGTGAAAAAAAAATACTGCTATAAAGATCATTGCATACAGCTTCTTGCATAAAACAACCACATACACTATATATACACAAAAGTATGTGGACACCCTTTCAAAATAGTGGATTTGGCTATTTCAGCCAGACCTGTTGCTGACAGGTGTATAAAATTCAGCACACAGCCAAAACAATGCTCCCTTGCACAAAGCGAGATATATAAAAAAGTGTTTCTTTTTCGAGATTGGTGTGGAAGAACTTGCACCGAGAACTGGCCTGCACCGAGCCCTGATCTCAACCTCAAACACATTTTGGATGAATTGGAACGCCGACTGCCAGGCCTAATCGCCCAGCATCAGTGCCCGATCTCACTAATGCTTGTGGCTGAATGGAAGCAAGTCCCTGCAACCCATGATTTTGGAATGAGATGTTCGACTTTTGGTCATTAATTTTTATTTATTTATTTAACCTTTATTTAACTAGCAAGTCAGTTAAGAACAAATTCTTAATTGCAACAGCATTGCACATACACTTCCCAGAGAATATGGGACACGTGTAACACAAAAGAAGTGAGACAAACATATTTCACATTACAACATAACACAAAGCCATACACAGGAAGGCCAAAAAGATCATCAAGGCCATCAACCACCCGAGCCACTGCCTGTTCACCCTGCTATCATCCAGAAGGCGAGGTCAGTATAGGTGCATCAAAGCTGGGACCGAGAGACTGAAAAACAGCTTCTACCTCAATGCCATCAGACTGTTAAACAGCCATCACTAGTACATTAGAGGCTGCTGCCTATAGACATAGACTAGAAATCACTGGCCACTTTAAGAAATGGAACACTAGCCACTTTAATAATGTTTTCATATTTTGCATTACTCATCTCATATGTACTGTATTCTATACTATTCTACGGTATCTTAGTCATTTTAATAACGTTTATGTCATGCCTGCTCCTGCTTTCCCTCGCCAGGCTGCCCAGCACTACGCAATCCTGTCACCATCATTACACGCACTAGCGATTATTGGACTCACCTGGACTCTATCGCCTGTTTATTCCCTCCCTTACATCTGTCTGTTCCCCACCTCCACTCCCGACTTCAGCATTGACTGTCGTATGTCGTTTTGCTTACCTGTTTCTGACGCTGTTCCTGTCCTGTTCCATGTCTGTTCAATTAAATGTTTAACTCCCTGAACCTGCTTCTCATCTCCAGCGTCGGTCCTTACAGTTTACACATCTTGCATAACTCATCTCATATGTATATACTGTATTCTATTCTACTGTATCTTAGTCCAATGCTGCTCTGACATCGCTCGTCCGTATCTGTATATATTTGTAATTCATCCCTTACTTAGATTTATGTGTATTTGGGTATATGTTGTGAAACTGTTAGATATGAGTTGTTAGATATTACTGCACTGTTGTAGCTAGAAGCACAAGCATTTCGCTACACCCGCCATAACATCTGCTAAACACGTGTATTCGGAACATTTGATTTAATTTACACTTTTTCTACTGTCACTCCAGCTTAATAAATATATTCTCTATTTGGAATAAAGCATTGCTTTTCTTTTGTTGTACATGGGACTGAGGTAGAACACTGCATCAGTGACGCAGGTCGGCAGATAGGGAATGGCATAGAAGAACAACATATCCAGCTTAGAGACCAACAGATATCTGCGTTTAGGTCTGTCCGCTGTGAGGGCATCCACCATAGCGTCTATGACCAGGCTGCTGTCCTTGTTGCCAGTCATACATGTAGACATGTGGTAGTCATTGGCCAGGTCCACATACTGTCTGTTGAACATCAGTTGACGCTCCTCATCCAGTTTCTCCCAGATTTCTGTCCCTGTTCTCCTCCTGAGGATGTTGGTAGCAGGACCAAAGTTACCTGGCTGGATGATGCTCACCTGAGATCATCAACAGTTCAAACAATAAGAAGTGTCACTGCCAGTGTTTTGGTGAAGACCTGACAATTACATTGTTAACCAACAAAGAATTAAAACAAGCTTATATTTTGGGTTCTGATGGGGTACCACAGTTGAACTACGCTCATGAGGCATTTTCAAGTTATATTCTTCAAGAATGAATGGGTATACTGTATATCATTAATTTAAATGTCCAAAATGTTATATAGCAATCACAGATTGACACTATAAGGGGAATGTGTTGGTTACAATCAATGGAAAAAAAATAAAAACAATCTACAAACAGAGTATTAAAAGACACACACACAGTAATTATCATGATTACCAAGAGTTTTCTTTACCTTTACTCCAAAACTGGCCATCTCTACCCGTAGGCAGTCTGCAAACGCCTCCAGTCCTCTCTTGGACATACTGTAGGCCCCCATGGTCAGACAGTTAAAGAACGCAAAGACGCTTGAGACGTACACCATCCGTCCTACGGAAATCAATGACCATTACACATTTTAGAACACTGTGGAGAATTCTGAACATTGAATGTGATAAATCAAGAACTGTGATCACCATTATGAAATGGTGATGGTAAAATAATTATTAAATGTACCTTTTGAGGCACGAACCAATGGGAGGAAAGCGATAGAGGTCCTGATGCTGCCAAATAAGTTGACCTCAGCCATATTGCGATAATCATCAATGGTGTTCCACTCCGTCTCTGACCAGTCTGAGATGCCAGCATTGTTCACAACTGCCCACAGCCCTAAATACAAAAAAAAAAAAAAACTTACATCAACAATGTGTTTTGTCGTAAGTGTCTCACATTTCAGTCTGGCGATATGAAGCATACCATACGTATTTCTGAGAACCTACAAGATGTATGATAATGTATGTACTAATTGTCCAGTTACTTTAGAAACTAAGGTAAGGAGAGGATGGGTGGGTGTATACCGCAACAGTCTAAGAATCCAAAGGTTGTGTGTTTGAGTTGCATCGGGGGACAACTGTAGCATTTTAGCTAACCCTTATACAGAGCTGGGACAATAAACCGAAAATTACAAACACCACCTTCCTCTTACCGAATCATTTTGTGTATGCTGGTAAATTTGCTACAAAGCTTTCCTGTAGATTGTTCTAAAACCATTATTTGGTCATCAGTAATAACCTATACATTATGTTGGTTCCTGCTATGAAAGTATCTGCCTGTACCTGTTTCGCTGTGTCAACGAGCCACTCCCTCCCTCTCCCCACTGTGCGCACAGAGCATATGACCGCACAAATACAGTTTTCAAAGCAACTACTGTTGTTACAGTTAGAGAGGATAGTCACAGCTTTGTTTGAGTATATACATTTATGCCGGGGCTGTGTGCTTAGGGTCGGTCTTGTTGGAAGGTGAACCTTCGCCCCAGTTTGAGGTCCTCAGTGCTCTGAAGCAGGTTTTCACCAAAGATCTCTGTACTTTTCTCCGTTCATCTTTGCCTTGATCCTGACTAGTCACCCAGTCCCTGCCGCTGAATAGAATCCCCACAGCATGATGCCGTCACCACCATGCTTCACCGTAGGGATGATGCCAAGTTTCAGTCATACTTGACACTTAGCATTCAGGCCAAAGAGTTCAACCTTGATTTCATCAGACCAGAGAATCTTGTTTCTCATCGTCTGAGAGTCCTTTAGGTGCCTTGGAAAACTCCAAGCGGGCTGTCATGTGCCTTTTACGGAGGAGTGGCTTCCGTCTGGCCACTACCATAAAGGCCTGATTGGTGGAGTGCTGCAAAGTAAATGTCCATTAAAACAACATTTGTATCGTTATTGAGCAAAATAGTTACATTTCCCTGAGCACTGGTTGCACGTTCAATGTTTTAGTGGGGCTTTTGAGAAGGAAAAGGTTCACTCTTAGTGTTAATAATAGTTAATGCATCATTAATAAAGCCCCAGAGAAAAAAAAGGACTTGTGAAGAGCAGGAACATCAACCTCTGACTAACAGTCTTAGTCATGGGTAAAAAAAAAAAAAAAAAAAAAAAAAAAAAAGAGGCTAAAATCACCAGGAATTGAGCCAAAATATGTTACATTTAAGAAATCTGTTCCAAAGTATGCCTACAAATAAAATAAAAAGAAACGTGATCTTGTATGACATGATTATTTTAGAATACATTATTATCGAGCTTAGTTGTGAACAATTTACAGTGTACAATTATTATAATTAGGCTATGTTCCGCCACTGACTATCTGCTCCAACAAAAATCGTCCCGTGGGTGAATCTAGTTGCCTACCCCTGGTTAGTCTTAAGAGTTTCTTTTGAGAAGGAAATTAGATCACTTATTGCGTTATGTTAATGAGCCGCAAACCTCACCCCCCCAGGCTAATTGTGCATAGAATTAAGGAGTAATAATGCAGCCCCGAAATAACTTAAGTACAGGCTACGTCTAACAAAGCTCACCTTTCTCTGGCAGGTTAGATTGGACCACAGTCCTTGCCTGTGTCACATCCTCATCTTTAGTGACGTCTAGCTTGAGAATGTTCATGTTGCTGGAGCTCTCTCTGTGCAGAGTTTGGGCACAGTCTCCATTGGGAAACAGACAACCAGCGAAGACCACAAACCCCTGAGCATCCAGACGCCGGGCCAGATGATGACCGAATCCGCTGTCACAGCCCGTTATCAGTACCGCACGGCCTGCTCCGATCACCTCTTGGTTCCTGCGGCAACGCGACAAGAGCATGAGGGCCAGGAGAAATATCACACAAACGGATGAGACAATGATTCTTCCAAAGGGAAAATAAGTGAGAGCAGCCGTATCCGTGCCAACGATGTTTAGAAGGTTTCCAATAAGGTTTCCCATCCTTGCAAACTTGTCAGCAACAGCTTCCATTCTCAACCAGGGGTGTAGGCTATTAATTCCTGAAAGACAACAAAGAAGTTATTTGTGCAAAGAACGTTGGGATGTTATCTATGCTTTAGGACTGGGGTGTCAAACAAACATGCTTGTGTTTCTAGCTCCAACAGTGCAGTAATACACAGCAATAAATAACAATATACACAATCCCAAAAAATTCATGGTACTGTAGGTCTACACAAAAAAATGACACGAGAATATACAGTGTTTTTCTAAAATGTGTATATTTCATCACATGTTCTTATTCACACACGCGCTAATTGAGAGAGCATGTAAAATGTATGATGTAACCCATCTTTGTTAAACAGAAGCCTTTCTTTCTGACATGTTCAATGGCAAACTATGCTAACTGGTTAAAGTAAAACTATCAGTCTTGGGACATGCCACAACTCAGATGTCTTAAGCCCATTTACATTGACAAAAGATGGAGATTCTTAAGAGGTATGGGGAAAATCCAGAGAATATACACAGGGCTCCCAAGTGGCGCAGGGGTCTAAGACTCCGCATCTCAGTGCTAGAGGCGTCACTACAGACTGGTTTGAATCCAGGCTGTATCACAACCAGCCATGATTGGGATTCCCATAGGGCGGTGCACAATTGGCCCAGCGTCGTCCGAGTTTGGCCGGTGTAGGCCATCATTGTAAATGAGAATTTGTTCTTAACTGACTTGCCTAGTTAAATAAAGGTTAAAAGTGCATTCTGAAAGTATTCAGGCCTTATTCTAAAATCGATTAAATTAAAAAAGAAAATGTCATCAATCTACACACAACACCCCATAAATGTTAGGAAATGTATTAAATTTAAAACACTATTTACATAAGTATTCAGACCCTTGGCTATGATACTTGAAATTGAGCTCAGGTGCATCCTGTTTCTATTGATCATCCTTGAGATGTTTCTACAACTTGATTGGAGTCCACCTGTGGTAAATTCAATTGATTGGGCATGATTTGGAAAAACACACATTTCTATATAAGGTCCCACAGTTAGACAACAGTAATTGTCAGAGCAAAAACCAAGCCGTGAGTTCGAAGGTATTGTCCGTAGAGCTCCGAGTCAGGATTGTGTCGAGGCACAGATCTGGGGAAGGGTATCAACACATTTCTGCATCATTGAAGGTCCCCAAGAACAATGTGGTCTCCATCACTCTTAAATGGAAGAAGTTTGGAACCAGCAAGACTCTTCCTAGAGCTGGCCGCCTGGGCAAACTGAGCAATCGGGGGAGAAGGGCCTTGGTCAGGGAGGTGACCAAGAACCCGATGGTCACTGACAGAGCTCTAGAGTTCCTCTGTGGAGATGGAAGAACATTCCAGAAGGAAAACCATCTCTGCAGCACTCCACCAAATCAGGCCTTTATGGTAGAGTGGACAGACAAAAACCACCAGTAAGTATCTGGTGTGCCCACCATTTGACTCATGCAGCGCGACACATCTCTGGCAACAGCTCTGGTGGACATTCCTGCAGTCTTCATGCCAATTGCACGCTCCCTCAACTTGAGACATCTGTGGCATTGTGTTGTGTGACAAAACTCCACATTTTAGAGTGGCCTTTTATTGTCCCCAGCACAAGGTGCACCGGTGTAATGATCATGCTGTTTAAATCAGCTTTTTGATATGCCACACCTGTCAGGTGGATGGCTTATCTTTGCAAAGGAGAAATGCTCATGAACAGGGATGTAAACAAATTTGTGCACAAAATTGGAGAGAAATACGCTTTTTGTACGTATGGAACATTTCTGGGATCTTTTATTACAGCTCATGGAACATGAGACCAACACTTTACGTTACATGTATATTTTTGTTCAGTGTACATATGAAGTGGGTTAAACAGTATGTAAAATGTAAGGTCTACACCTGTTGTATTTGGCGCATGTGACAAATAAAGTTTGATTCGATTATTAAACATTAATAAAGTGACCAGTGTTCAATGACTGTGTACATAGGGCAGCAATCTCTAAGGTAGAGTACCGAGTGGTAGCCGTCTAGTAACAGTGACTGAGGTTGTGAATAGGCCCTGGCTTGGTGGCTGAGGTCTGGGGTATGCCTAGCCATGCAGGTCTGATCACTGCCTCCGATTGGCTAGTGGAGATCACCGGAAAATTGGAGGAGCCAGAGTTTATGAGCCCTTTGCCTACAGTGACTGGACATAGCCTACTCCTTAAGGTAGATCAGTTGACAAAGAATGCCCTGAATGCTGATTTGGCTGAGAAAACATACATTTTTACTGTTGTAATTATGTTGGTAACCAGTTTATAATAGCAGTAAGGCACCTCAGGGGTTTGTGGTTTGTGCCAAGACTATTGATGTTATTAAACCAAACAGCATCATCATCATGCTGTCTACTTTTTCCCGTGAAAAAAATTGTACAATGAATAGACACTTCAGATAATTTGCGCATGGTGGATCAGTGTTGGTTGATCAACAAAGTGGTTTTCTGTACTCTGAGACAGCCTGTTTTAGCACTAATCGCCTGTGAAAAACAAGTTAGCGATACTTGGAAGGGGCACATAAGCCGGCCCCACCAAAACAAATTACCTATATTTATGATGCTGGCCTTCTGTGATCATGAGACCATTTCAATGTAAAAGGACCAAGGATGTTTTTGTTGAGTGTCTAACTGAAATGTACACAAATGCAGTTTCACTCCTTTGGCATTGCATGAATCTACCAGGTATAAAGGCAGAATATAAAAAAATGTATTTTTTTAAGTATCTAAATGGTATTACCTGTGCTTCCAAGGATTTCACATGGTGGCAGGTAGCCTAGTGGTTAGAGCTTTGGTGTCACGATGCTGGGTAGTTAAGGGACGATAGACGGAGTAGTGACATCCTTTTTATTTTGGAGATGTTCTCACGAAGCACAAAAATAACAAAGGAGAGTATATACTAACACAAAGGTGGCTTACTGTCTGCACACACAAAGGCAGTCAAGTACAAACAATGATCCACACACAGGTGGATGTGTGTGGGGCCTAAATACTATCCCCAATCAGAGACAACTCTAGACAGCTGTCTCTGATTGGGGATCATTAATTTCCCCAGTTAGGGTGTGAGGCCTTGATTGTGTGCCTTCCCCTCCCCCTGGTGGGAGTAAGAAGCCTTACCACAACCAAGCCCTCACATTTGGGCTAGTAACCGAAAGGTTGCTGGTTTGAATACCTGAGCTGTTAAGGGGAAAAACCTGTCGATGTGCCCTTGAGCAAGTCACTTAACCCTAATTTGCTCCAGGGGCACTGTACTACTATGGCTAACAACGTAGGCCGTCATTGTAAATAAGAACTTAACTGACTTGCCTAATTAATACAATAAATACTACTGGTTCCATACCTTTACACAACGGGTATATACAATTTGCCAGGTGAAATCACGCCTCATTAGCTCATCCATAACATCCATAACACCTTAAACAAATGCAAATGCAGCTACTTTGTTGTTATTCTGGCTGCAATTTTTGGTGTGACTGTAAGTTAGCCGTAGTTGGTTGGCTAGCTAGTTGGCTAGCTAACAAGCAAGGGATAAGAACGTTGCCAGCCAGGATAACAATGGAACATTTAGAACGAACGACTGGGTCGCGTCCATTGTATAAAAGTAATAATGCCCTCGATGACAAACTATCCTCCAAACACCGGCTTCGAGGGCATTATAACTTAATTGGAACCAGAACAATTGACCAGCTCAACAATTAAAATGTGACATTGGCTGTAGAGGAGATGGAAGTTGCAAAATAAGCAGAAGTAGTGGTAAAATCTGTAGTAGTAGAGGGTCATGCATTGAGTGCTTCCAAATTTCGTGAAAAGGGGTATGGGCCATTTTTATGCACCATTTCTGTATCCAATACCCCACTCCTAATTGAGATTACTCAATTATTCCTGGGGTTGGCTATAGTGGGCAGAGACACTGTGGCCCAATTAATGTATTGGGAATCTGTGTTTCAGCTCGTTTACTGAGACCTGCACGCTGTCTGAAACCAAACGGTCATGAGGAGAGAGCCGAGAGATTAAGAAGAGCGATTTTGCTGAGTAATTTGGTCAGACTCACTGGATAAATTCCTGTCCAAAATTGCCAACGCATTAGGACAAATGGGGGAGAAAACTGGAGAATTTAATCAATGTTTTGTCTCTCTAATCGTCTTGGTCTCCAGTGTTATCATTGCAATGTCAGTCTGGTCTGCCATACTCACCATGAAGGAAACTATCTAGCTTTCTCAATCTAGTACCTTCGACGGGGAACAATGACCTATAATGTGACCAAGTCACAGTCAAACAAGCATGGGTATTGTGCCACATCACATTTTAAGTATGAACCGGTTGTTTTTTGTATTTATTGCTGTTTATGCAGATGAGTGCACATTGTGTCACTTTCAATACATACTCTCTAGTCACATAAGAGAATAATGCAGAAATAAGGAAGAGCCCAGCAAATACTCATAGGTGGCAACCTATTCTCACACGTTTCATGAAATACAGTCCCTTCAGAACGTATTCGCAACCCTTGACTTTTTCCACATTTTGTTGTGTTAGACAGAATAAACATTTTATTAAATTGAGATTTTGTGTCACTGATTTACACACAATGCCCCATAATGTCAAAGCGGAATTATGTTTTTAGAAAGGTTTACAAATTAATAAAAAATGAAAAGCTAAAATGTCTTGATTTAATAAATATTCAACCCTTTTGTTATATTTTATTGTAGCTCTTTAATTAGTTGTTTTTCTATTTTCTTCTTTTTTAAATTTAAATTTATAATTTACTCCAGTTTATTTAGTAAATACTTTTTTTCTTAAAACTGTATTGTTGGTCAAGGGCTTGTGTAAGCATTTCACTAAGGTCCACAGCTGTTGTATTCAGCGCATTTTTATTTTTATTTGGTTTGAAATTTGATTGGATGTCAAGCCTAAGTTCAGGTGAAAAATTTGCTTAACAAGTCACATAATAAGTTGCATAGACTCACTGTGTGCAATAATAGGGATTTTTAAACGACTATCCCATCTCTGTATCACACACACAATTATCTGTAAGGTCCCTAAGTCAAACAGAGAATTTCAAATACAGATTCATCCACAAAGACCCGGGAGGTTTTCGTATGGTTCGCAAAGAAGAAGCAGACATTGACTATCCCTTTGAGCATGGTGCAGTTATTAATTGAACACTTTGGATGGTGTATCAATACACGCAGTCATTACGATGAAGTCATTTCACCATGAGGCCGATGGTGATTTTAAAACAGTTAGAGTTTAATGGCTGTGATAGGAGAAAACTGAGGATGGATCAACAACATTGTAGTTACTCCACAATACTAACATAAATTACAGAGTGAAAAGAAGGAAGCCTGTACGTAATATAAATATTCCAAAACATACATCATGTTTGCAATAAGGCACTAAAGTAATACTGCGAAAACTGTGTCAAAGAATGAACTTTTTGTCCTGAATACAAAGCGTTATGTTTGGGGCAAATCCAACAACACATCACTGAGTACCACTCTTCATATTTTCAAGCATGGTGTTGGCTGCATCATGTTATGGGTATGCTTGTCATTGGAAAGAACTAGGGAGTTTTGTAGGATAAAAATTTACGGAATAGAGCTAAACACAGTCAAATTCCTAGAGGAAAATCTGGTTCAGTCTGCTTTTCAACAGACACTGGGATACAAATTTCAGAAAGACAATACCCTAAAACACAACGCCAAATATACACTGGAGTTGCTTACCAAGAAGACATTGAATGTTCCTGAATGGCATGGTTACAGTTTTGACTTCAAATCGGCTTGAAAATCTATGGCAAGAAAGAAAGAATAATATATACTATATACTACAAATATTGTACAATCCAGGTGTGCAAAACTCTTAGAATTACCCAGAAAGACTCACAGCTGTAATCACTGCCAAAGTTGATTGTAAAATGTTTTGACTCAGGGGTTGAATACTTATCTAATCAAGATATACAGTGTACTCGGAAAGTATTCAGACCCCTTAACTTTTTCCACATTTTGTTAACTCCCCCCCCCCCTCCCCCCCCAAATCAATCTACACACAATACCCCATAATGACAAAGCAAAAACTTGTTTTTAGACATTTTTGCAAATATCACATTTACATAAGTATTGAGACCCTTTACTCAGTACTTTGAAGCACCTTTGGCAGCAATTACAGCCTTGAGTCTTCTTGGGTATGCCGCTACAAGCTTGGCACACCTGTATTTGGGGAGTTTCTCCCATTCTTCTCTGCAGATCCTCTCAAGCTCTGTCAGGTTGGATGGGGAGTGTCGCTGCACAGATATTTTCAGGTCTCTCCAGAAATGTTTGATCAGGTTCAAGTCTGGGCTCTGGATGGGCCACTCAAGGACATTCAGAGACTTGTCCCGAAGCCCCTCCTGCGTTGTCTTGGCTGTGTGCTTAGGGTCATTCTCCTGATGGAAGGTGAACCTTCGCCCCAGTCTTAGGTCCTGAGCGACTGGAGCAGATTTTCATCAATACTTGCTCCGTTAATCTTTCCCTCGATCCTGACTAGTCTCCCAGTACCTGCCACTGAATAATATCCAAACAGCATGATGCTGCCACCACCATGCTTCACCGTAGGGATGATACCAGGTTTCCTACAGACGTGACGATGGGCATTCAGGCCAAAGAGTTCAAGCTTTGATTCATCAGACCAGAGAGTCTTGTTTCTCATGGTCTGAGAGTCCTTTAGGTGCCTTTTAGCAAACTCAAAGCGGGCTGTCATCTGCCTTTTACTGAGGAGTGGCTTTCATCTGGCCACTCTACCATAAAGGCCTGATTTGGTGGAGTTCTGCAGAGATGGTTGTCTTTCTGGAAGGTTCCCCCACCTCCACAGAGGAACTCTAGAGCTCTGTCAGTGACCATCGGGTTCTTGGTCACCTCCCTGACCAAGGCCCTTCTCCCCCTATTCCTCAGTTTGGCTGGGCAGCCAATTGTAGGAAGAGTCTTGGTGGTTCCAAACTTCTTCCATTTAAGAGTGATGGAGGCCACTGTGTTCTTGGGGACCTTCAATGCTGTTTTGCTTCCCTTCCCCAGATCTGTGCCTCGACACAATCCTGTCTCTGAAAAAATAAAAAAATAAAGAAAAACCCTGTGAATAGTAACTGTTCTAAAACTTTTGACCGGTAGTGTATATGAATCAGGGTCATTTACATATCGACTTTGAAATGATCAAGGGAGAGGTTAAACATAGGCTAACTTTACAATAATTCTGTTGCATTGGTCTCCGTATAGGCTATTCCCTTCATCGCGACACTGAAGAGCTTGTGATCTCCATGCAACGCCACAGCACCATGCGCCTTCGGAAAAGCACCCCTCAACTTCAGAAGATGAGGCATTCAGTCATAGAGTCATTATACCCTAATGTAGACCTATTTGCCTACTCGCCAATTAAAGTGCAGATCATGCATGATGCACACACGCATCACACGCAGTACACATGCATCACACGCAGTACAAACCTTCGAACCTCCGACTTTCGTTCTTGATTAATGAAAACTTTCTTGGCAATAGGAACTAAATCAGAGAATAGAACAGCCATGTGTATTCAAAACTATTGAAATTCTCCAATGTTCTGTAGCCTATCACTTTTATAATCCAATGTTTAATTTAGGCCTATCCAAATAAAAAAGTAGGCCTTCAACTTGTAGGCATTGCAATTTAGGCCGTAATTGTACGTACTGGTGTCTTGCAGAATATTTTTTTAAACTCTATTTGAGTTTTATAACTTTTTTTATTATATGGCTCCCCTTAAAAAGAGACTCTAGCTCACAGGCCTCTAAATATAGCCTCTAAATAAACAAAACAGTTGAAGAAGCACGTGCAGTGGCTGATAGGGAAAACAGATAAGGCAGTAAGCATTGGCAACAGATTATCCTTGACCATTTGGGACTACTTGGCTATTTCACTCAGGACAGGTTATAGCCAAGACTTAATCAATATTTTGTTTTGTCTCGTTTATTTATATGGATATAGCCTCTAACCAATGGGGTTGTGCAACGCAAATGGCTATAACAAGCCTACATACAGAGTGGAATTCACTAATACAACAGTCAAAATGCCTAATATAAGGCCAACAGTCCGTGCTCCCAAATACTGGAAAAGGTATGATAGCCACAATAGCCACAATAGCCCCACGCAACTATTCAAATAAATTATGCAATTATATGGCCATTAAATAACACACAACAGCATGGCATATTTAGATAGTGGAATAGGCCTAGCCTAAATCATATTTACTTTCTATTTTGCAGCTCAGGGGGTTATTCAAGACAAGGCTCGTCTGTGTCTGCTCCACCTGCCCTGAATGGCGAGTCGCTACTGGCAGTAATGCCAAATTCAATGTCCACCCCCCCCCCCAGTTTAGACAGGGCTTAGACTCTAGGGGGTTAAAGCCTCACCACTAGTCCATACTTTGGCCCTCTCTGATCCTACACCAGACTGGACACTATTGTTCAAAACCTCTGATCTCCAGAACCATGGTTACCCCTACAGTTTACACACACAACTTTTTCCCACCGATACTACACATTCCTCTGTTTCACGTCCTCCTGCACACATCTAGGAATCTCCCTCCCACACACTGCTGCCACATGACCATAAGCTTAACACCTAAAACACCATAATGGATTAGGGACAAAAGCTCTCACGGGATAACTGACACATCCTAACTTGACTTTATCTGGTAAAGACTCAACTACCAGTAGGCTACCAGGGTCGCATTCCTAAGAAACAAAACGGGAAAAAAAAAAAAACATTTTAAACTGAGGAAGTAGACTATGCATTCCCAATTCCAAATCGAACCCATGTAACTTCTACCCCTATATGCACTTGTAGAGATCTGTTGACACGTAGTAGAAAAAGGGAGGAAGAAAGGACGCACTTTTAAATAATGACCACCAGTGGTGCCCTAGGCTGGGGTTGTGTGGCTGCACTAAAGACCACTTCCTAAACCCGCCACTGGAGGTCCCCAGACAGCAAAATATGCCAAATAACCTATTAGCATATTTCAAATCAAATCAGCTCAAATGTTATTTGTCATATGCGCCGAATACAACAGGTGTAGACCTTATTGTGAAATGCTTACTTACAAGCCCAGCAATGGGAATACATAACAATACATATAATACTATAATCAGTAGCAGGAAGAAGTAGAGGTAGTATTCAGTTCATGCAGGATAGTATCTTGCTTTCCTGCCTGTCAGTTCGGTCACATATCCACATTCCATGGTTATATAAGTATAATCTTGACATAGCCTATACTGCAAAAGGGAGATTGACACAGGAATACAACCCCTGTAAAGCCACATTAGCTTGTAATGGTCACAGTCTGGTTGCAGCGAACAATCTCAGGCAGCAACATACCTCACAACCATTCCCTTAGAACAATCCCCCTGTGGCCCATTAGTTATACAGGCCCAATTAAGAGGACCCCCCCACTCCAGTGGACCAGGTCTCAGCTCAAATCCGGCAGAGTTCCTCCAGCTGCTGCCCAGTAGGACTGGTCCTCTGCATGCTGGGAGCGGATATACCCCAGGACTCAGCCCCCAGAAACCAGAGTGGCACAACAGGTGCAGCATCACGGAGGTGGTGAAGAAAGAGAGAGGGTGAGAGAGAGAGACAGAGAGAGCTATCTGGAAAAGGGGACCTCTCTCTTTCTTTCTCGCTCTCTCTCTCTCTGGTACCCCTCTGCATGGCAGGTCGTATCCAGGTCAAGTTCATATCCCCCTCCTCCCGGTCATCAGAGATACATCTGTTTTGGGTTGCCCTTATCAGCAGTGGGGATCCATGACCCCAATAGAAGGAAGTTCAGCTCACTGCAGAGCGCTAACACGTCAACTGGCTGTGACTCAGTCATACTGATTGTAGCCTTTGTGCAAAGAACAGCACATACAGAAAAGTGAAAATCAAGTCTGAAATTTCAAAGTGGACATTTTAAACTTCAGAAGCCTTTTTAAACCTCAAATACACTACTAAGTTTGACATGTCCTGCATTGCAGAAAAGATGTCCTGCAACAGGGTGATCAAATTAAGATCCTACATCTGTACTGTGTGTGCATGTGCTTGTGTGTGCGTGCGTGCGTGTGCCTGCCTGCAGTCACTTTCTACCTGCATGGCCTCCTGACTTTAGGTCTGAAGTGTGATATACCTGTATGACCCTCCACTTCTATTCATGTAAATCCCCCACTGTGAGAGGCTATTCTCCTGGATGATTCAAGGCCCCTCTCCTTTCCGGCTATGTCCTCATATCACTCTCACTCTTATGGTATGAGCTGGCTAAAAGGTTGTAGTATTAGGTACCATGCTAGGCACCACTTGGGCTACAGCCTCTTCTGTAGTACAGTACTCCTGTGACAAAAGCAGATTCAAGTTTAAAACTGCCAAGCTAATAGATGTTCAAAGGATCTAGATAAACGCAAAGGGCAGACATATTACTTTTCTAAAATTTCTAGGATGTGACATAACAAAGCATGGGCTGGAAGGAGAGAAAAAACTGACATGTTTGGGGGATGTATACAGGCAGTCACTGCTCTCCTCTCTCTTCCAGATTTAGGCCACTGGACACAGACATCAGTTCAATGTCTAGTTTTGAGTTACAGTTGGTTGAGTTGTCAACTAAAGTGAATTCAATGTGAAATAAACCAAAACATTTCACACTGTCATTGGATTTAGGTTAAAAAATACGAAATTCCCTTACGTTGATGACTTCCTGTGAATCCGATCAGTTTTCCATGTTGATTCAACATTTTTGGTTGAAATTATGTGGAAACAATGTTGATTTAACCAGTTTTTGCCTCGGATTCAGTCCTGTACAGTACCTCACCTATATTCCCCACGATTCCTCACTGTCAGACTGCACTGTGGAGCTTTACTGTACCTGCAGCCCCCAGGACTCACCGCTGCTCTTAACCCCTCTCTGGTATGAATTCTAAGGTATGAGTGTGAGGAGGGGCCCACTGGTCTGTCTTTGCATGGGTGTGTAAGAATGAGAGAGAGCGTGTATATGTATATCATGTATATGCAAAGTGTGTATGTGTGCGTTTATCTACTGTAAAGTATATGCTATAGGGGTGTGATTGAGTGAGTGTGTTTGTGTGTGTGTGTGTGTGTGTGTGTGTGTGTGTGTGTGTGTGTGTGTGTGTGTGTGTGTGTGTGTGTGTGTGTGTGTGTGTGTGTGTGTGTGTGTGAGATAGTTTGTGAAACCTGTGTCTGATCCACTGAGCAGGAGAAAACATTACAGGAGAGGAGAAAGTTTTTTCATTCCAAGCCAACATGACATTTGTACAAGCTGCCCTCTTGTTTTTGTGGAAAGGGGATGTTGTGGAGCTGGTGCGATGCACACTTCCCGGGTTCCCATCCTTTAGAGGAGTTTGTCTGGCAGTAGTGTGTGTTTGTTTGAAAGTGCTGTTTGGGAGAAATGTACAGGACACAACATGGTGCTCCTTCCTGTCTTCATGGGACGCCTGAGAGCTTGTCTAGTCACCATGCTCCTGCGTAGATGGGAGGTAGAGGGCTGTGTGTTTGTGTCTGTGTGTGTGGCTAGCTGGCTGGCAGGCAGATGTTTCCACAGAGAGATGGGCTTTGCGTCTCATCAGACGCCGCCAGGCTTGCAAAAATATAGATTCCTTCTAAAGATTTTTTCTCTCCGGCATGGAAGAAATCTCGGCTCCCCTGGACTGTCAGCAGGACGCAGGTTTACCCTGGACTGTCAGCGGGACACAGGTTGACTCTGGACTGGCAGCGGGACGCAGTACTGTCATGAATCTTGCCCTGGAGGCAGAACTGAACAATTTCCGCTAGTTTGCTTTTGGTCTTAATTTAAGATTAGGGTTAGCGATGTGGTTAAGGTTAGGGTTAGGTCTACACTCAGATTTTAGGACTTTGTGTCTGTGCCAGCTAGTGACCACTCTGCAGAGATGCCTCCAGGGCAAGATTCATGACAATAAAGGCCAACCTCCCGACTGGCAGCTCAAGTGAACACACCAAAACACTGGATGTTCCAGGACCACGGTAAGGACCACCAGATGTTGGGGGAGGTGTGTGTGTGAGTGTGTGTGTTGGGGAGGTTTTTCTGTCAAAATACACAAATACATCCACTTGGTATATTAAACAAGGATCCCCTGGGTTGATCGTTGCAAATGTGGAAAGCAGACAGAACCAGTGTGGTCCAAGAGGTGAGCGTTTGGACTGAGCTGAATTAGAGCGTTTCATGTATACAGATGTAGGATTTTAATTTGAGAGTTTCCTATAGCAGGAAATTAATCCTCAAGCATAAGGAAATGTAAATTATTATGTGTATTATAAAACATTGAAATTGTTGAAGCATTTTTCGCAAGGGAAAATCAAGTCTGTAATTTCAAAGTGGAAATTACAAACTTCCGAACCCTTCCCGAAAATGTTTTATAGATTTTCCCACTAACGTACAGAAATTCACCGTAGAAACGAGCAGATATTAATGATAATGCAGAGAGAAAAAATATTAGATTATATATATACAAAAACAATATGCAAAAAAAGCCCGGGGTTCAGGGATCCATTAAGTACAATTACATCACAACATGCATACAGTTACAGTGGGGAGAACAAGTATTTGATACACTGTTCTCGTTATAGCTTTCTTACTAGAAAGAAGGATCCTAATCGTATGCCAATCACATGCCCTTTCCTCTACAGTGCCTTCAGAAAGTATTCAGACCCCTTGACTTTTTCCACATTTTGTTACGTTACAGCCTTATTTTAGAATTGATTAAATAAAAATAAAATCCTCAGCAATCTATAAACAATACCCCATAAATGTCGGGGTGCGAAGGCAGGACACGAGGCGCAGAGCTGAAGTAAAACGACATTCCTTTATTGTCTTGAGAAAACACAAACAAGGAGAGGCCGCAACCACGAACTGGTATGCAGAATGCACAAACAATAACCCACACACAGGTGGGAAGGCAAGAACCTTAAATAGGATCCCCAATTAAAGACAACGCAGGGCAGCTGTTTGGAATATTACTCATTCAAGGGTTTTTCTTAATTTGCACTATTGTTGAATAAAAGTGAAGACATCAAAACTATGACATACTACATGATTCCATATGTGTTAACCAAAAAAGTGTTAAACCAATCAAAATATATTTAATATTTGAGATTCTTCAAATCGCCACTTTTGTCTTGATGACAGCTTTGCACACTCTTGGCATTCGCTCAACCAGCTTCACCTGGAATGCTTTTCCATAAGTCTTGAAGGAGTTCCCACATACAGTGGGGAGAACAAGTATTTGATACACTGCCGATTTTGCAGGTTTTCCCACTTACAAAGCATGTAGAAGTCTGTAATTTTTATCATAGGTACTCTTCAACTGTGAGTGACGGAATCTAAAACAAAAATCCAGAAAATCACATTGTATGATTTTTAAGTAATTAATTTGCATTTTATTGCATGACATAAGTATTTGATACATCAGAAAAGCAGAACTTAATATTTGGTACAGAAACCTTTGTTTGCAATTACAGAGATCATACGTTTCCTGTAGTTCTTGACCAGGTTTGCACACACTGCAGCAGGGATTTTGGCCCACTCCTCCATACAGACCTTCTCCAGATCCTTCAGGTTTCGGGGCTGTTTCCACCTCCATGCTTCACGGTTGGGATGGTGTTCTTGGGGTTGTACTCATCCTTCTTCTTCCTCCAAACACGGCGAGTGGAGTTTAGACCAAAAAGCTATATTTTTGTCTCATCAGACCACATGACCTTCTTCAAAGTGGACATTTTAAACTTCAGAAGCCTTTTTAAACCTCAAATACACTACTAAGTTTGACATGTCCTGCATTGCAGAAAAGATGTCCTGCAACAGGGTGATCAAATTAAGATCCTACATCTGTACTGTGTGTGCATGTGCTTGTGTGTGCGTGCGTGCGTGTGCCTGCCTGCAGTCACTTTCTACCTGCATGGCCTCCTGACTTTAGGTCTGAAGTGTGATATACCTGTATGACCCTCCACTTCTATTCATGTAAATCCCCCACTGTGAGAGGCTATTCTCCTGGATGATTCAAGGCCCCTCTCCTTTCCGGCTATGTCCTCATATCACTCTCACTCTTATGGTATGAGCTGGCTAAAAGGTTGTAGTATTAGGTACCATGCTAGGCACCACTTGGGCTACAGCCTCTTCTGTAGTACAGTACTCCTGTGACAAAAGCAGATTCAAGTTTAAAACTGCCAAGCTAATAGATGTTCAAAGGATCTAGATAAACGCAAAGGGCAGACATATTACTTTTCTAAAATTTCTAGGATGTGACATAACAAAGCATGGGCTGGAAGGAGAGAAAAAACTGACATGTTTGGGGGATGTATACAGGCAGTCACTGCTCTCCTCTCTCTTCCAGATTTAGGCCACTGGACACAGACATCAGTTCAATGTCTAGTTTTGAGTTACAGTTGGTTGAGTTGTCAACTAAAGTGAATTCAATGTGAAATAAACCAAAACATTTCACACTGTCATTGGATTTAGGTTAAAAAATACGAAATTCCCTTACGTTGATGACTTCCTGTGAATCCGATCAGTTTTCCATGTTGATTCAACATTTTTGGTTGAAATTATGTGGAAACAATGTTGATTTAACCAGTTTTTGCCTCGGATTCAGTCCTGTACAGTACCTCACCTATATTCCCCACGATTCCTCACTGTCAGACTGCACTGTGGAGCTTTACTGTACCTGCAGCCCCCAGGACTCACCGCTGCTCTTAACCCCTCTCTGGTATGAATTCTAAGGTATGAGTGTGAGGAGGGGCCCACTGGTCTGTCTTTGCATGGGTGTGTAAGAATGAGAGAGAGCGTGTATATGTATATCATGTATATGCAAAGTGTGTATGTGTGCGTTTATCTACTGTAAAGTATATGCTATAGGGGTGTGATTGAGTGAGTGTGTTGTGTGTGTGTGTGTGTGTGTGTGTGTGTGTGTGTGTGTGTGTGTGTGTGTGTGTGTGTGTGTGTGTGTGTGTGTGTGTGTGTGTGTGTGTGTGAGATAGTTTGTGAAACCTGTGTCTGATCCACTGAGCAGGAGAAAACATTACAGGAGAGGAGAAAGTTTTTTCATTCCAAGCCAACATGACATTTGTACAAGCTGCCCTCTTGTTTTTGTGGAAAGGGGATGTTGTGGAGCTGGTGCGATGCACACTTCCCGGGTTCCCATCCTTTAGAGGAGTTTGTCTGGCAGTAGTGTGTGTTTGTTTGAAAGTGCTGTTTGGGAGAAATGTACAGGACACAACATGGTGCTCCTTCCTGTCTTCATGGGACGCCTGAGAGCTTGTCTAGTCACCATGCTCCTGCGTAGATGGGAGGTAGAGGGCTGTGTGTTTGTGTCTGTGTGTGTGGCTAGCTGGCTGGCAGGCAGATGTTTCCACAGAGAGATGGGCTTTGCGTCTCATCAGACGCCGCCAGGCTTGCAAAAATATAGATTCCTTCTAAAGATTTTTTCTCTCCGGCATGGAAGAAATCTCGGCTCCCCTGGACTGTCAGCAGGACGCAGGTTTACCCTGGACTGTCAGCGGGACACAGGTTGACTCTGGACTGGCAGCGGGACGCAGTACTGTCATGAATCTTGCCCTGGAGGCAGAACTGAACAATTTCCGCTAGTTTGCTTTTGGTCTTAATTTAAGATTAGGGTTAGCGATGTGGTTAAGGTTAGGGTTAGGTCTACACTCAGATTTTAGGACTTTGTGTCTGTGCCAGCTAGTGACCACTCTGCAGAGATGCCTCCAGGGCAAGATTCATGACAATAAAGGCCAACCTCCCGACTGGCAGCTCAAGTGAACACACCAAAACACTGGATGTTCCAGGACCACGGTAAGGACCACCAGATGTTGGGGGAGGTGTGTGTGTGAGTGTGTGTGTTGGGGAGGTTTTTCTGTCAAAATACACAAATACATCCACTTGGTATATTAAACAAGGATCCCCTGGGTTGATCGTTGCAAATGTGGAAAGCAGACAGAACCAGTGTGGTCCAAGAGGTGAGCGTTTGGACTGAGCTGAATTAGAGCGTTTCATGTATACAGATGTAGGATTTTAATTTGAGAGTTTCCTATAGCAGGAAATTAATCCTCAAGCATAAGGAAATGTAAATTATTATGTGTATTATAAAACATTGAAATTGTTGAAGCATTTTTCGCAAGGGAAAATCAAGTCTGTAATTTCAAAGTGGAAATTACAAACTTCCGAACCCTTCCCGAAAATGTTTTATAGATTTTCCCACTAACGTACAGAAATTCACCGTAGAAACGAGCAGATATTAATGATAATGCAGAGAGAAAAAATATTAGATTATATATATACAAAAACAATATGCAAAAAAAGCCCGGGGTTCAGGGATCCATTAAGTACAATTACATCACAACATGCATACAGTTACAGTGGGGAGAACAAGTATTTGATACACTGCCGATTTTGCAGGTTTTCCTACTTACAAAGCATGTAGAGGTCTGTAATTTTTATCATAGGTACACTTCAACTGTGAGAGACGGAATCTAAAACAAAAATCCAGAAAATCACATTGTATGATTTTTAAATAATTAATTTGCATTTTATTGCATGACATAAGTATTTGATCACCTACCAACCAGTAAGAATTCCGTCTCTCACAGACCTGTTAGTTTTTCTTTAAGAAGCCCTCCTGTTCTCCACTCATTAACTGTATTAACTGCACCTGTTTGAACTCGTTACCTGTATAAAAGACACCTGTCCACACACTCAATCAAACGGACTCCACACACTCAAACAAACAGCTGTGTAAGGACATCAGGGATAGAATTGTAGACCTGCACAAGGCTGGGATAGGCTACAGGACAATAGGCAAGCAGCTTGGTGAGAAGGCAACAACTGTTGGCGCAATTATTAGAAAATGGAAGAAGTTCAAGATGACGATCAATCTCCCTTGGTCTGGGGCACCATGCAAGATCTCACCTCGTGGGGCATCAATGATCATGAGGAAGGTGATGGATCAGCCCAGAACTACACGGCAGGACCTGGTCAATGACCTGAAGAGAGCTGGGACCACAGTCTCAAAGAAAACCATTAGTAACACACTGCGCCGTCATGGATTAAAATCCTGCAGCGCACGCAAGGTCCCCCTGCTCGAACCAGCGCATGTCCAGGCCCGTCTGAAGTTTGCCAATGACCATCTGGATGATCCAGAGGAGGAATGGGAGAAGGTCATGTGGTCTGATGAGACAAAAATAGAGCTTTTTGGTCTAAACTCCACTCGCCGTGTTTGGAGGAAGAAGAAGGATGAGTACAACCCCAAGAACACCATCCCAACCGTGAAGCATGGAGGTGGAAACATCATTCTTTGGGGATGCTTTTCTGCAAAGGGGACAGGACGACTGCACCGTATTGAGGGGAGGATGGATGGGGCCATGTATCGCGAGATCTTGGCCAACAACCTCCTTCCCTCAGTAAGAGCATTGAAGATGGGTCGTGGCTGGGTCTTCCAGCATGACAACGACCCGAAACACACAGCCAGGGCAACTAAGGAGTGGCTCCGTAAGAAGCATCTCAAGGTCCTGGAGTGACCTAGCCAGTCTCCAGACCTGAACACAATAGAAAATCTTTGGAGGGAGCTGAAAGTCCGTATTGCCCAGCGACAGCCCCGAAACCTGAAGGATCTGGATGGAGGAGTGGGGCAAAATCCCTGCTGCAGTGTGTGAAAACCTGGTCAAGAACTACAGGAAACGTATGATCTCTGTAATTGCAAACAAAGGTTTCTCTACCAAATGTTAAGTTCTGCTTTTCTGATGTATCAAATACTTATGTCATGCAATAAAATGCAAATTAATTATTTAAAAATCATACAATGTGATTTTCTGGATTTTTGTTTTAGATTTCGTCACTCACAGTTGAAGAGTACCTATGATAAAAAGTACAGACTTCTACATGCTTTGTAAGTGGGAAAACCTGCAAAACCGGCAGTGTATCAAATACTTGTTCTCCCCACTGTATGTCACAACCACATGTAGTAGTTAATGTCCCATTACTGAGCCTCAAACTGTATCCATTTCTCCTAACTGTTCTCAAACTAGGTTTTCCTCATTCTTAACAAATAAGTAATCTTTTCCATAATATGGATTTCTTGTATAATGTCTAACCAATTCTTTACTTTCAGGGGATCTAATTTATAAAATGTTCTCGTTATAGCTTTCTTACTAGAAAGAAGGATCCTAATCGTATGCCAATCACATGCCCTTTCCTCTACAGTGCCTTCAGAAAGTATTCAGACCCCTTGACTTTTTCCACATTTTGTTACGTTACAGCCTTATTTTAGAATTGATTAAATAAAAATAAAATCCTCAGCAATCTATAAACAATACCCCATAAATGTCGGGGTGCGAAGGCAGGACACGAGGCGCAGAGCTGAAGTAAAACGACATTCCTTTATTGTCTTGAGAAAACACAAACAAGGAGAGGCCGCAACCACGAACTGGTATGCAGAATGCACAAACAATAACCCACACACAGGTGGGAAGGCAAGAACCTTAAATAGGATCCCCAATTAAAGACAACGCAGGGCAGCTGTTTGGAATATTACTCATTCAAGGGTTTTTCTTAATTTGCACTATTGTTGAATAAAAGTGAAGACATCAAAACTATGACATACTACATGATTCCATATGTGTTAACCAAAAAAGTGTTAAACCAATCAAAATATATTTAATATTTGAGATTCTTCAAATCGCCACTTTTGTCTTGATGACAGCTTTGCACACTCTTGGCATTCGCTCAACCAGCTTCACCTGGAATGCTTTTCCATAAGTCTTGAAGGAGTTCCCACATACAGTGGGGAGAACAAGTATTTGATACACTGCCGATTTTGCAGGTTTTCCCACTTACAAAGCATGTAGAAGTCTGTAATTTTTATCATAGGTACTCTTCAACTGTGAGTGACGGAATCTAAAACAAAAATCCAGAAAATCACATTGTATGATTTTTAAGTAATTAATTTGCATTTTATTGCATGACATAAGTATTTGATACATCAGAAAAGCAGAACTTAATATTTGGTACAGAAACCTTTGTTTGCAATTACAGAGATCATACGTTTCCTGTAGTTCTTGACCAGGTTTGCACACACTGCAGCAGGGATTTTGGCCCACTCCTCCATACAGACCTTCTCCAGATCCTTCAGGTTTCGGGGCTGTTTCCACCTCCATGCTTCACGGTTGGGATGGTGTTCTTGGGGTTGTACTCATCCTTCTTCTTCCTCCAAACACGGCGAGTGGAGTTTAGACCAAAAAGCTATATTTTTGTCTCATCAGACCACATGACCTTCTCCCATTCCTCCTCTGGATCATCCAGATGGTCATTGGCAAACTTCAGACGGGCCTGGACATGCGCTGGCTTGAGCAGGGGGACCTTGCGTGTTCTGCAGGATTTTTATCCATGACAGCGTAGTGTGTTACTAATGGTTTTCTTTGAGAATGTGGTCCCAGCTCTCTTCAGGTCATTGACCAGGTCCTGCCGTGTAGTTCTGGGCTGATCCCCCACCTTCCTCATGATCATTGATGCCCCACGAGGTGAGATCTTGCATGGTGCCCCAGACCGAGGGAGATTGACCGTCATCTTGAACTTCTTCCATTTTCTAATAATTGCGCCAACAGTTGTTGCCTTCTCACCAAGCTGCTTGCCTATTGTCCTGTAGCCCATTCCAGCCTTGTGCAGGTCTACAATTTTATCCCTGATGTCCTTACACAGCTCTCTGGTCTTGGCCATTGTAGAGAGGTTGGAGTCTGTTTGATTGAGTGTGTGGACAGGTGTCTTTTATACAGGTAATGAGTTCAAACAGGTGCAGTTAATACAGGTAATAAGTGGAGAACAGGAGGGCTTTTTAAAGAAAAACTAACAGGTCTGTGAGAGCCGGAATTCTTACTGGTTGGTAGGTGATCAAATACTTCAGTCATGCAATAAAATGCAAATTAATTATTTAAAAATCATACAATGTGATTTTCTCACAGTTGAAGTGTACCTATGATAAAAATTACAGACCTCTACATGCTTTGTAAGTAGGAAAACCTGCAAAATCGGCAGTGTATCAAATACTTGTTCTCCCCACTGTATGCTGAGCAATCTCAAATTTGGACTACAGACCAAAGGACAGATTTCCACCAGTCTAATGTCCATTGCTCGTGTTTCTTGGCCCAAGCAAGTCTCTTCTTCTTATTGGTGTCCTTTAGTAGTGGTTTATTTTTTCAGCAATTCGACCATGAAGACCTGATTCACGCAGTCTCCTCTGAACAGTTGATGTTGAGATGTTTTTGTTACTTGAACTCTGTGAAGCATTTATTTGGGCTGCAATCTGAGGCTGGTAACTCTAATGAACTTATCCTCTGCAGCAGAGGTATTTCTGGGTCTTCCATTCCTGTGGCGGTTCTCATTAAGCTGGTTGCCATGAGTGTGAAGCTGAATACCATGAGTGTGCAAAGCTGTCATCAAGGCAAAGGGTGACTACTTTGAAGAATCTCAAATACAAAATGTGTTTCTTTTTTGGTAACTGCATGATTCCATATGTGTTATGTCATAGTTTTATGCCTTCACTTTTATTCTACAATGTAAAAAATAGTGCAAATAAAGAAAAACCCTTGAATGAGTAATATTCCATTTTTGGCCCCCAGTGTATATTATCCCCCCAAAAACATAACGTTGGTTGTATTCCCAGAAGATATGATAGTGGTTATCTTCCATGTGCCCACACATTCTCCAACAAATTTGTTGAGTACAAAATTGCTTACTCTTAATTTTAGGTGTAATAAAGAATCGAGTCAGGTTCTTCCAACAGAACTCTTTCCATATTGTTGAATTAGCGGTGGCCTGTTTTAAAAATGTTCTTCCACTCTTCTGAGATTACAGTTTGTATTTATTTTTCCCATTTTTCCTTAATGTACAAGGTTGAGTTCTTTACTTTCCATCAAGCTGTGGTACAATACTGATATTAATCTAAATGTACTTCCATATATGCTTTACTAATAGCTGCTTTACCTCCTTTATATAGTACTCTCCTAATTGTAAGTATCTAAAACAATCCTGGTTTTCCAAATTGTATGTTGCCTTTAGATCCTGAAAACTCATAATTTCCCTATTCTCAGCAATAGTACACAATACCTTTATACCGTAATTAACCCACTGTTTAAACCTTTGATCATGTGTGCCAGATTTAAATTTGACATAATATGCACACCATCTCATCACCCTAATTCCTCTCTCCAATTTGTGTTTCCGGACCATATCAAACGAAATACCTAACGTGAATGTTGTTATTGTATGGTCTTAAATAATTCCTTATCTCCTACCAAAGTTTTGATCGTCTTTCCCATTATGCTCCTCTCTATATCCTTCCATCTTTCACAGTAACTTTTATCACAACACTAACTAAATAAATGTTCTCTCAGGTTGGGTAATGCCCTTTATTTATTTTATTTACCTTTATTTTACTAGGCAAGTCAGTTAAGAACAAATTCTTATTTTCAATGACGGCCTAGGAACAGTGGGTTAACTGCCTTGTTCAGGGGCAGAACGACAGATTTTTACCTTGTCAGCTCGGGGATTCGATCCAGCAACCTTTCGGTTACGGGCCCAACACTCTAACCACTGGGCCCTCCCTCCTTTATCATTGGGAAGTTGCAATATCTAATCCTAGATTTCTTACCTTCCCAAATAAATCTCGATATCAGTTTTTCCCATACTCTAAATTGACTTAGAGTTAGTATAATTGGAAGACAGTCTGGGTATTGGAAATATTCAACTTCATTACATTCTATTTTGGAACTAAAACCATCTCAACATGGACCATCTCTCAACATGGACCGTCTCTCAACATGGACCATCTCTCAACATCTGTCTTGATATCTACATGTATATTGTTGTAGTTATTTTTATATATCTTTGAGGTTTTTTTTGTTGTTAAAATCACACTCAAGTAGTTACAGTTGAAGTCAGAAGTTTACATACACCTTAGACAAATACATTTAAACTCAGTTTTTCACAATTCCTGACATTTAATCCTAGTAAAAATTCCCTGTCTTAGGTCAGTTAGGATCACCACTTTATTTAAAAAATGTGAAATGTCAGAATAATAGTAGAGAGAATGATTTATTCCAGCTATTATTTTTTTCATCACATTCCCAGTGGGTCAGAAGTTACTATACACTCAATGAGTATTTGGTAACATTGCCTATAAATTGTTTAACTTGGGTCAAAAGTTTCAGGGGAATCCTTCCACAAGCTTCCCACAATAAGTTGGGTGAATTTTGGCCCATTCCTCCTGACAGAACTGGTGTAACTGAGTCAGGTTTGTAGGTCTCCTTGCTCGCACACACTTTTTCAGTTCTGCCCACAAATTGTCTATAGGATTGAGGTCAGGGCTTTGTGATGGTCACTCCAGTACCTTGATTTTGTTGTCCTCATGCCATTTTGCCACAACTATGGACGTATGCTTGGGGTCATTGTCCATTTGGAAGACCCATTTGCAACCAAGCTTTAACTTCCTGACTGATGTCTTGAGATGTTGCTTCAATATATCCACATAATTCTCCTTCCTCATGATTCCATCTATTTTTTGAAGTGCACCAGTCCCTCCTGCAGCAAAACAACCCCACAACATGATTCTGCCACCCCCGTGCTTCACGGTTGGGATGGTGTTCTTCGGCTTGCAAGCCTCCCCCTTTTTCCTCCAAACATAACAATGGTCATTATGGCCAAACAATTCTATTTTTGTTTCATCAGACCAGAGGACATTTCTCCAAAACGTAAGATCTTTGTCCCCATGTGCAGTTGCAAACCGTAGTCTGGCTTTTTTATGGAGGTTTTGGCGCAGTGGCTTCTTCCTTGCTGAGCGGCCTTTCGGGTTATGTCGACAGCGGACTCATTTTACTGTGGATATAGATACTTTTGTACCTGTTTCCTCCAGCATCTTCTCAAGGTCCTTTGCTGTTGTTCTGGGATTGATTTGCACTTTTCACACCAAAGTACGTTCATCTCTAGGAGACAGAACGCGTCTCCTTCCTGAGCGGTATGACGTCTGCGTGGTCCCATGGTGTTTATACTTGCATACTATTGTTTGTACAGATGAATGTGGTACCTTCAGGCATTTGGAAATTGCTCCCAAGTATGAACCAGATCTTGGAATCAGGTCTTGGCTGATTTCTTTTGATTTTCCCATGATGTCGAGCAAAGAGGCACTGAGTTCGAAGGTAGGCCTTAAAATACATCCACAGGTACACTTACCATTGACTCAAATTATGTCAATTAGCCTTTCAGAAGCTTCTAAAGCCATGACATCATTTTCTGGAATTTTCCAAGCTGTTTATAGGCACAGTCAACTTAGTGTATGTAAACTTCTGACCCACTCTGCCTGTAAATAATTGTTGGAAGAATTACTTGTGTCATGCACAACGTAGATGTCATAACCGACTTGCCAAAACTAGAGTTTGTTAACATGAAATCTGTGGAATGGTTGAAAAAGGAGTTTTAATGACTAAAACCTAAGTGTATGTAAACTTGGTCTTAATTTCTAGAGAGAGAGGGACAGAGTAAGTGGTATAACCAATGGGTGGAGGTCCCTCCAGATATCAAATGGGTGGAGGTCCCTGCAGATATCAAATGGGTGGAGGTCCCTCCAGATATCAAATGGGTGGAGGTCCCTCCAGTCCTAGTTCTATCAATGAGATGTTAATGAACTTTGTAAGGTGCATTTTATTTCACTTAGTACTGGTCGTGTCCAGATTATGATTTAACACCACGTTCAGATCGACCGCACAAGTTAAAATCCCCTCACCTTCTGATGCAATGTTTTTAAATAAATGTGTAAAAAATTAACTTGTCACAGTCTCTGGAGGGTTATAAACATTAATGAACATTACCTCTTTATGTTCTATTTTCCACTTTACCATCGTAAATCTCCCATCTTTGTCATTAATCTCCTTAATACTCTCAATATCAACTGAGTTTGGAATAAGGATCACTACCCCCTCTTTCTGTTTAATAGAGCTGTAGAATGTGTTTTTAAAACCAAACTTTTGCAGTTTTTCATGTTCCAATTGTGATAAATATGTTTCTTGGAGGAAAATGGCCTGTGCCTTCTCCTTTTTTATTTTTGCAATAACCTTACTTAATAGGATTGTTCAAGCCATTCATATTTAGGGACACCAACTTAATGTAATTAGTCATATGTTGTATTATTTTTGTACATCAAGATGATATTGGAACCCTGGTATCAAAAAACCTGAAAATCTGGGTACAAAATCTCAATAACATAACAAAAAGTAGACCTCCAAAAATAGGCTGCCCAATGCAGCCCTTACCACACACCGCCTGTGTGGTTTGAGGAGAAAAATCTACACCAGTTTCCTACTTACACTTGCCGGTCTTCATTATTATTCTAAAGAGTCAGTGTTCCGTTTGTGAGTTTCCAAATAAAACCTTGTTGCAGTTAAAGTAAACGGTCGGCCTTACAGTCTGCGTTTTGAGCGACCATTTTCTGGAAATCATGTTACATCCGTATGTTAATCCTCGAGTGACCCTATCCAAGGCTGTAGCCTATAAACAATGACAGTTTTAGCCCCAAAACAAATGAGTCTGGCTGAGGTTACAGGTTATCTGGCTAGCTATAAATTGTTTGGTCAAGTTGGCCCAGCACTGTTAGCTAGCCAGAAAGCTATAGTTGCTATCCATCTTCCATAGCTAGCTAATCTGCCATCTATAAGTGTTATCTACCTACCTCATATTTCAGCCCTAGGAAATTCCCCATCCCCGTTATTATAAATCACCTATGTATCCTTAGAATTAGGTTTCCGCATGGATTCTTGCAATCTGTCCCTTTCTTGTTGTACCTTCTCCTCTCCTATGGCTCCGGCTGTATTCCGTTCCCCTCCCACACTTTTTTTTTATTTTTTATTTTTTTATTTCACCTTTATTTAACCAGGTAAGTCAGTTGAGAACAAGTTCTCATTTGCAACTGCGACCTGGCCAAGACAAAGCAAAGCAGTGCTACAAAAAAACAACACAGAGTTACACAGTAAACAAACAGTCAAAAACACAATAGAAGAAATCTATATACAGAGTGCAAAATGTAGTGCAAAATGCAATAAGGTTAAGAGGTAGGACAATAAATAGACCGTAGTGGTGATATAAATTACAGATTAGCATTAACACAGGAATGAAGGATGTGCAAATTATTATGTGCAAATAGAGATACTGGAGTGCAAGATTAGCAAAAAAAAAAAAAAAAAAAAATATGGGGATGAGGTAGTAGTGTGGGCTGTTTACAGAAGGGCTATATACAGGTGCAGTGATCGATAAGCAGCTTTGACAGCTGATGCTTAAAGTTGTTGAGTGAGATAGGAACCTCCAGCTGCAATGATTTTTGCAATTCGTTCCAGTCATTGGCAGCAGAGAACTGGAAGGAAAGGCGGCCAAAGGAGGTGTTGGCTTTGGGGGTGACCAGTGAGATATACCTGCTGGAGCGCATGCTCCCGGTGGGTGTTGCTATGGTGACCAGTGAGCTGAGATAGGGCGGAGATTTACCTAATAGAGACTTATAGATTACCTGAAGCCAGTGGGTTTGGCGACGAATATATAATGAAGGCCAGCCAACAAGAGCATACAGGTCGCAGTGGTGGGTAGTATATGGGGCTTTGGTAACAAAACGGATGGCACTGTGATAGATTACATCCAATTTGCTGAGCAGAGTGTTGGAGGCTAATTTGTAAATGACATCACCGAAATCAAGGATCGGTAGGATAGTCAGTTTTACAAGGGCAAGTTTGGCAGCATGAGTGAAGGAGGCTTTGTTGCGAAATAGGAAACCGATTCTGGATTTAATTTTGGATTGGAGATGGTTGATGTGAGTCTGGAAGTTGAGTTTACAGTCTAACCAGACGCCTAGGTATTTGTAGGTGTCCACGTATTCTAAGTCGGATCCGTCAAGAGTAGTGATGATAGTCCGGCGGGCAGGTGCGGGAAGCGTTCGATAGAAAAGCATGCATTTGGTTTTACTAGCATTTAAGAGCAGTTGGAGGCCACGGAAGGAGTGTTGTATGGCGTTGAAGCTTGTTTGAAGGTTAGTAAACACAGTGTCCAAAGAGGGGCTCGATGTATACAGAATGGTGTCGTCTGCGTAGAGATGCATCAGAGAGTCACCAGTAGCGAGAGCGACATCATTGATGTATATAGAGAAAAGGGTTGGCCCAAGAATTGAATCCTGTGGCACCCCCATAGAAACTGCCAGAGGATCGGACAACAGGCCCTCCGATTTGACACACTGAACTCTGTCTGCGAAGTAGTTGGAGAACCAGGCAAGGCAGTCACTTGAGAAACCAAGGCTGTTGAGTCTGCCAATAAGAATGCGGTGATTGACAGAGTCGAAAGCCTTGGCCAGGTCGATGAAGACGGCTGCACAGTACTGTCTTTTATCAATGGCGAATATGATATCGTTCAGTACCTTGAGCGTAGCTGAGGTGCACCCATGACCAGCTCGGAAACCAGATTGCATAGCAGAGAAGGTACGGTGGGATTCGAAGTGGTCAGTTATCTGTTTGTTAACTTGGCTTTCGAAGACTTTAGAAAGGCAGGGGAGGATGGATATAGGTCTATAACAGTTTGGGTCTAGAGTGTCTCCCCCTTTGAAGAGGGGGATGACCGCGGCAGCTTTCCAATCTCTAGGGATCTCAGACGATACGAAAGAGAGGTTGAACAGGCTAGTGATCGGTGTTGCAACAATTTTGGCTGACAATTTCAGAAAGAGAGGGTCCAGATTGTCTAGTCCAGCAGATTTGTAGGGGTCCAGATTTAGCAGCACTTTCAGAACATCATCCGTCTGGATTGGGGTGAAGGAGAAGCGGGGGGGGCTTGGGCAAGTGGCTGCCAGGGGCACAGAGCTATTGGCCGGGGTAGGGGTAGCCAGGTGGAAAGCATGGCCAGCCGTAGCAAAATGCTTATTGAAGTTTTCGATAATCGTGGATTTATCGGTGGTGACAGTGTTTCCGAGGCTCAATGCAGTGGGCAACTGGGAGGAGGTGCTCTTATTCTCCATGGACTTTACAGTGTCCCAGAACTTTTTGGAATTAGTACTACAGGAAGCAAATTTCAGTTTGAAAAAGCTGGCCTTTGCTTTTCTAACTGACTGTGTGTACTTGTTCCTGACTTCCCTGAATAGTTGCATATCGTGGGGGCTATTCGATGCTAATGCAGTGCGCCACAGGATGTTTTTGTGTTGGTCTAGTGCAGTCAAGTCTGGGGTGAACCAAGGGCTATATCTGTTCTTAGTTCTACGTTTTTTGAAAGGGGCATGCTTATTTAGGATGGTGAGGAAAGCACTTTTAAAGAACAACCAGGCGTCCTCTACTGACGGGATGAGGTCAATATCCTTCCAGGATACCTGGGCCAGATCGAATAGGAAGGCCTGCTCGCAAAAGTGTTTTAGGGAGCGTTTGACAGTGATAAGGGGTGGTCGTTTGACCGCTGACCCAATGCGAACGCAGGCGATGAGGCAGTGATCGCTGAGATCCTGGTTGAAAACAGAGGAGGTGTATTTGGAGGGCAAGTTAGTCAGGATGATATCAATGATGGTACCCATGTTTACGGATTTTGGGTTGTACCTGGTGGGTTCCATTATAATTTGTGTGAGATTGAGGGCATCTATCTTAGATTGAAGGACAGCCGGGGTGTTAAGCATGTCCCAGTTTAAGTCACCTAACAATACAAACTCTGAAGATAGATGGGGGGCAATCAATTCACATATGGAGTCCAGGGCACAGCTGGGGGCTGAGGGGGGTCTGTAACAAGCGGCCACAGTGAGAGACTTATTTCTGGAAAGGTGGATTTTTAAAAGTAGAAGCTCAAACTGTTTGGGCACGGACCTGGACAGTATGACAGAACTCTGCAGGTTATCTCTGCAGTAGATTGCAACTCCGCCACCTTTGGCAGTTCTATCTTGACGGGAAATATTGTAGTTGGGGATGGAAATTTCCGAATTATTGGTGGCCTTCCTGAGCCAGGATTCAGACACAGCTAGGACATCCGGGTTGGCGGAGTGTGCTAAAGCAGTGAATAAATCAAACTTAGGGAGGAGGCTTCTAATGTTGACATGCATGAAACCAAGGCTTTTACGGTTACAGAAGTCAACAAATGAGAGCGCCTGGGGAATAGGTGTAATGCTGGGAGCTACAGGACCTGGGTTTACCTCTACATCACCAGAGGAACAGAGGAGGAGTAGGATTAGGGCACGGCTGAAGGCATTAAGAACTGGTCGTCTAGTGCGTTGGGTACAGAGAGTAAAAGGAGCAGATTTCTCGGCGTGTTGGAATAGATTGAGGGCATAATGTACAGACAAGGGTATAGTAGGATGTGAGTTCAGTGGAGGTAAACCTAGGTGTTGGGTAATGAAGAGAGAGGTTGCATCTCTGGAGACACCAGTTAAGCCAGGTGAGGTCTCCGCATGTGTGGGGGGAGGGACAAAAAAGCTATCAGCGGCCAGTTGAGCAGGACTGGGGGCTCTACAGTGAAATAAAACAATAATAGCTAACCTAAACAACAAAATACAAGGCATATTGAAATAAAGGGGCATAAAAACAAACAGTTAATGAGGGGCAAAAAAAAATATATAACAGTTAATTAAGAGGGCTAAGGCAACGACGGGTAATGGCAATGGATGGACAAAGAGGGTCAGTTAGAGAAAAATGTGATGTGCTACACACAGGACCTGGGGCCTGGCAGTTAAACAGAAAGAAATACCGTATAACCAAACAGTCCTGCAGGCATCAGCTGTGAAGCTGAACAATCATAGGATCCGATGAGCAGCAAAGAGGCGAGCCAGAGAGCAGTTCAGTGGGCGAGGAGGCACAGCGTTCAGAGTGTTAGCAGGCCGGGGCTAGCAGGCCGGAGCTAGCAGATGGATCTTCCGCGACGTCGCAGAGGAGAACCCTGTTGAGACCACGTCGGACAATTACGTCGGCAGACCAGTCGCGGTGGCTCGGTGGGGCTACGTGTCGACAGTAGAAGGTCCAGGCAGGTTGACAGAGGTACTGTAGCCCGGGAGAGTAGCTAGCACACGTCGGCTGTCCGGGAGATGAGCCTAGCTCACGCTAGCATAGGTAGCATGTAAACAAACAATGGAGGTTAGCCAAAAATATCGGTCACTCGATTGCAGCTAGCTAGCTGTGATGATCCGGTGTGAAGGTCCTGTGATTTAAGTGGAAATCCGGTGAAATGGAAGGGAACGCAGTCCGATGTGCGCTGGGTTGGTAGCGCGCTGTGCAGACTGGCTGATAATGTCCGAACTAAAAGCTGTCTGAGCAGCCAGAGCGGTGGTGAGGACCGCTAGCAGTGGTTAGCGATGGCTAGAAGCTAGTTAGCAAGCTAGCTAGCAGGCTAGCTTCTGACTGCGGTTCAATTTAAAAAATGAAAAGTAAGGATAATAGATCCGTTTCATGTTGGGTAAGGTGGGTTGCAAGAGAGGTAAATCGGGGACAAAATAAATAAATAAAAATGTATGGAAAGACAAATTACAAACTATTACAAACTATTTACACGAGACGGGACGAACAAAAACACGTCTGCACTGTTACGCCATCTTGGAATCAACTAACACGCCTCCACGTCAACACTCATTGTAGTTGTCCCTCACTGGTGATGCTGTTGGGCCCGTCCTCTCCTCCGGCCGGTACCTCAAAACTGAATCCCCACTTCCTTATGTCCTGCGCTGCCTAGCACTGCTGTAGACCATCGGTCCAGATTCCCAGTAGATTCTCTTTTTGTCCATGGGGGATTGAAAGCGTATTTCTTCTTCTTTAAGAGATCTCTTCAGTCCAGCATAGGATTTGCTTCTCTGAATCACCTCATGAGTGTAATTGTGACAGTATGCGGGTTCCATACTTAATCTTCTTCTGCCAGCCTTTCCTCAAAATAATTTCCTTGGTATTGTATTGAAAGAATTTGACAATGCTGTAGCGTTAAGATTTCTCTTCACTGGAACTAAGGGGTCTAGCCCGAACCATGAAAAACAGCCCCAGACCATTATTCCTCCTCCACCAAACTTTACAGTTAGCGCTATGCATTCGGGCAGGTAGCGTTCTCCTGGCATCCGCTAAACGTGATTCATCACTCCAGAGAACATGTTTCCAGTGCTCCAGAGCCCAATGGCAGCGAGCTTTACACCACACAAACCGACGCTTGGCATTGCACATGGTGATTTTAGGCTTGTGTGTGGCTGCTCTGCAATGGAAACCCATTTCATGAAGCTCCCGACAAACACTTATTGTGCTGACATTGCTTCCAGAGGCAGTTTGGAAGTCGATAGTGAGTGTTGCAACTGAGGACAGACAATTTTTACACGATACACAATAATTTAAAATTCCTTATATTAAGCAAACCAGACGGCAAAATGTATTTTCGTGTTTTTATTTTATTTACGTGCAGCAAGGGGCACACTCCAACACTCAGACATTTTACAAACAAAGCATTTGTGTGTAGCGAGTCTGACAGATCAGAGGCAGAAGTGTGAGGGCTTGGTTGTGGTAAGGCCTCTTACTCCCACAAGGGGGAGTGAAAGGCACACAATCAAGTCCTCACACGCTAACTGGGGAAATTAATGATCCCCAATCAGAGACAGCTGTCTAAAGTTGTCTCTGATTGGGGATAGTATTTAGGACCCACACACATCCACCTGTGTGTGGATCATTGCATGTGCGTTAGTGTTTGTTTAAGTACTCATGCCACAGTGTTTCATAGGTTTGTTGTTTTGTTTAGTTTTATTATTATATTAATAAAACATGTTCGCAACGTCCTCTCGCTCTGCGCCTCGTTCCCTCTACACTCACCGTGACAAGAAGAGATGACCAGGGATCTCTTGATAAGTGTGTGACACTTTGGACCATTTTAAAATGTCAGGGGAAATGTATGGAGTAAAAAGTACATAATTTTCTATAGGAATCTAGTGATGTAAAAGTTGTCAAAAATATAAATTGTAAAATATTTTACAGATACCCCAACAAACAACTTAAGTAGTACAGTCGTGGCCAAACGTTTTGAAAATGACACAAGTTTTGGTCTCCACAAAGTTTGCTTCCTCAGTGTTGATGATGGCAATTTGCATATACTCCAGAATGTCATGAAGAGTGATCAGATGAATTGCAATTAATGAAAATGAACTTAATCCCCAAAAAACATTTCCACTGCATTCCAGCCCTGCCACAAAAGGACCAGCTGCAATCATGTCAGTGATTGTCTAGTTAACACAGGTGAGAGTGTTGACGAGGACAAGGCTGGAGATCACTCTGGCATGCTGATTGAGTCAGAATAACAGACTGGAAGCTGTAAAAGGAGGGTGGTGCTTGAAATCATTGTTCTTCCTCTGTCAACCATGGTTTCCTGCAAGGAAATACGTGCCGTCATCATTGCTTTGCACAAAAAGAGCTTCACAGACAAGGATATTGCTGCTGGTAAGATTGCACCTAAATCAACCATTTATCGGATCATCAAGAACTTCAAGGAGAGAGGTTCAATTGTTGTGAAGAAGGCGTCAGGGTGCCTAAGAAAGTCCAGCAAGCGCCAGGACCATCTCCTAAAGTTGATTCAGCTGCGGGGTCGGGGCACCACCAGTGCAGAGCTTGCTCAGGAATGGCAGCAGGCAGGTGTGAGTGCATCTGGAGGATGGCCTGGTGTCAAGAAGGGCAGCAAAGAAGCCACTTCTCTCCAGGAAAAACATCAGGGACAGACTGATATTCTGCAAAAGGTACAGGGATTGGACTGCTGAGGACTGGGTTAGAGACATTTTCTCTGATGAATCCCCTTTCCGATTGTTTGGGCCATCCGGAAAACACCTTGTCCGGAGAAGACAAGGTGAGCGCTACCATCAGTCCTGTGTCATGCCAACAGTAAAGCATCCTCAGACCATTCATGTGTGGGGTTGCTTCTCAGCCAAGGGAGTGGGCTCACTCACAATTTTGACTAAGAACACAGCCATAAATAAAGAATGGTACCAACACGTCCTCCAACAGCAACCATCCAAGAAAAGTTTGGGGACGACCAATGCCTTTTCCAGCATGATGGAGCACCTTGTCATAAGGCAAAAGTGATAACTAAGTGGCTCGGGGAACAAAACATCGACATTTTGGGTACATGGCCAGGAAACTCCACAGACCTTAATCCCATTGAGAACTTGATCAACCTCTTCGATCCTCAAGAGGCAGGTGGACAAACAAAAACCCACAACTTCTGACAAACTCCAAGCATTGATTATGCAAGAATGGCCTGCCATCAGTCAGGATGTGGCCCAGAGGTTAATTGACAGTATGCCAGGGCGGATTGCAGAGGTCTTGAAAAGGAACGATCAACACTGCAAATATTGACTCTTTGCAAAAACTGAATGTCATTGTCAATGAAAGCCTTTGACACTTATGGAATACTTGTAATTATACTTCAGTGTACCATAATAACTACTGACATAATGATCTAAGAACACTGAAGCAGCAAACTTTGTGGAGACCAATACTTGTGTCATTCTCAAAACATTTGGCCACGACTGTACTTTAACGTTTTTTTTACTTAAGTACTTTACACCACTGTACATCTGTAGCACTTAACTCATTGATTGGAATTTAGGGCAAAGACCAGCGCCCTGAGAAACCTGGAGCAGTGTGTAACTGGAATACGGTGTGTGTGTGTATTACCTTATCCAGGCACCATCGGCTAACCAGAAATCAGCGATGTCATCTCCTGATGGAGTGCTTTTCTAGTCTGCAGAATCCATCCCTGGGAGTAGTCTTAAAACAGGACACACGCATGCATGCATGCGTAAGGCGCGCACGCACACATACACACACACACACACACACACACACACACACACACACACACACACACACACACAGGCTAATCTCTGACCCGATCTTCGCCACATGTTATGGTCAGTATCAGAAGAGACTGGAAAAGCCAACAGGAGCCTGCCATAGAAAACATCTGGGGGAGGTGACACAAGATCCAGTTTCATTATTAGTCTACTGGCGCACTCTAACAGAAAGAATAGACTCTGTAATAAATTTTCGTTTGAGTGTTTGATACCTGACAACCCGACCACCCTATCCTCCTGGCAGAGGATCTGGCTTGGCCTGTGAAGGGATATGTGTTTACACATCAACTGAATTCCCTCTATAAAAGCTTCACACAAGTTTGAGACAACTGAGACATTTCCAAACCACTTTGGCACTCTCATCCTTTCTCCAATTCTCACACTGTAAAACACAAGATTTCCCACACACAATCTACTCTCCTTTATCAACCCAGTCTTTCACATTCCTCCAGATTGGGGATGAGAGGGTGTACTGCAGTTAGACCTGTTCCCTCTGGTGCTGCAGAAAGGAGAGGTTCTGTCTCTGTTTTATAAGTTCTCTCTCTCCCCGGCCGGGCCTATTAGGGCCATTTCAGGCCTAGGAAAGGAGAGCTTATTAGGAGTTCTGCCTGGCAGGCAGGCAGGAGATTATTACTGGCGTAGACTGAGCCCTGTTGGAGTCTGCAAAGGAATGCAGGGCAAGTCAGTCACAGTCACTCCTCAGACAAGATTAGCTTTGTTTTTAACAGCAACAATTACTTCATGTACCCTTCCGTCCCCCTCTCCCACCTCCCATCACCACCACTACTTCCCCCTTCTCTCCTCCACCTCTATCACTCAGTGGAAGATCGTATCTAATGTCAGAACACTCCTCGTCCTCGAAAACTGACCTGTTTTTGCAGTTAGGTTTACAGGATATATTCTGTTTAGGCAATTAGGATTAATAGACTACGGAAAGAAAGTTGGCATTTGCATAGGGCTGAGAATCCTGAAGGAGGAAGGGGGAAGGGGTCAGATGTAGCACTCTCTCTGGGTTCGAGTTTCAGACTTAAATCAAATTACTGTATCCGACATTGGGAGTGACAAAAAAATCTGGAAATGTAATTAAGGCCTGAACTGGAAAAAGGAATGTACGTTGCCATATAATGCTAACAAGAGCTCCTCTCCTCCATGTCTCGTCTAGTCTGCTTTCTGTGCCAAAACGGATCTACTGACATTCTCTCTCAGAACATTAAACCAACATAGTTGCAGTACATACAGTACACAATACAGAAGGGTTTCGTGACATTTTGGAAAACAATAAAAGGCTTCAGCTGGATGACAACTAATCAAAGGCCCTGGTGCTTTTAAGCTAACAGCAGGATCCAGAGTTCTTCTCCCTTTCATCACCTGGCATAAAGAATGAGACTGACGTTCCTGGGGAGAGTGGGAGGGTGGGAGGAAAACTCCCCACCTTGGTCAGCCAACACAGAAACCCGGTCTTCCAAGTCTTGATTAAGAAAGTAGAGTTGAGGCTGTGAAGAAGCCAGGGCTGTGCAGCTGCAGGTAGGGTAGATGTCCTGTCTATAGGTCTGTCTGCTTCACACTGTCTGGCTATGTCTGGAGAAAGGCCTGGGACACGTACAGCACTTCCTCGCTTACATAATCAGACCCCGTCCCTCCGCCTGCCTGCCCAGCCGCCTGCCTGCTGGTTTCCCTCCAAAGTCAACATTGGGGCTTCGCTCAGTGCTAAGTGAGTGCAGGGACTAAGACTATGGGAGATACCGGAAAGAGTAAACTATGAAGGGAAACGGGAGAGAGAAACCACATGCTGATGATCCACCCCCACCCCCCCCCCCCCCCACCCCGCATTCTCGAGTGTCTTTCACTAGAGAATGCATCCGAGCGAACAAAACAGTACCCCTCTGTCTCTGTATGTGTAGGTCATCTATCTGATGCTGTCTGGTCAAAAAGAGTATGAATTTGTAGCCACCCGTAGCATTGAATGCAAGGGAAGCCAGCGAGCATTTGGCCTCCCTTGATACACAAATTAGTTAAACTGAGTGAACTCAACTGTGAATGGTCCTGGCGCACCAAAAATAAGTGTCAAGGGAAGCCAGTTTGGATTTAGCAATCACATCAAAAACCAAACCTCATTGACAGAAAAAAATGGAATTGTTGCATCTCGCTGTGTTGTTGTCCCTTTCCTAAATTAGCCTTGCATGGAGATGGGGATTTGGTCTTGTGGTGTTTCTCAATTCTCCCTACTGGCCAATGATTATAACAGTGATTCTGACCATAGATTCATACATTGTGCCCCTGGCCTGAGAGGATGGAAGTTCAATATGTAGCTAGATGTGGTAGGCTAATTTTAACCTGCTGAATCATCATGTCCATGAAAGGAAGTTAGGCTAGAGAGCAAGCATTTTAGCCAGGTAGCCTAGGACAACAAAAACTAAAACTAACAGTCATAGACCGTTTCGGCAACATGAAAGAGAGGAAGATGGCATTGGTGTAGGGTGAGTCAACGTGTTTTTTCTACTTGCATGCACGCACACACACACAGAAATCAGTGCCATCAACAGTCACATCATATTTAGCTTAGGTTGATTGGATTAAATCGTTTTTGGTATCTTTTAGTTGTCACTGTATTAGACTAAGCATAGGTGATTTGATGATGTTGAAACGTTAAAGTTGAAATGGTGCTGGAATAGTTTAGGCAGCTCCTGTTTACTTGTGACTTGCAGTAACTCTTCGTGGTTCTAAATCAATAGTTGTTTAGTAATCCAAAAATGTTGGAAACATTAACTTGCTTGACCATGCTGTAGGTCATGTAACTGTTTCAACCACAGGTGTGGTTGAATTTATTCTGCCACTGTGTCTTCTTATTGTCACAGTGGCAAAGGCATATGAACTAACAGGTTATAGAGGAAACAATGCAATTAACACATAGGCTGTAATATCGCTATTTTTTCCTGACTTCCCCAGCGATTTACCATGCACCATTGGGACTACAATTACTTTATAATGAGAAAGTAATGAGTGAATTGAAAGTTATCCATGATGCTGAACAATGACGGAGTATTGGTGGGACTTCTGAGGATGTCTATGGAGTGGTTGGTCCCATGTTGTCGTGGCGATAATGGCTTTTCCTGACTGGGAGGATGAGACATTTTATCTGGCCTGCCACTGGAAACCTCATTTCCACCTCCAGTTTCATTCCCTCCATCTCTCTGGCTGTGAGAGGAGCTTCCACTGGAGGGAAGATCAGGATCAGGCCCTCTGAGAAGATACCAGGAATAGACCAAAGGAATGAGAAACACAGAAACAGAGAACGAGAGAGAAAGAGACCACCTGGTTCAGACAGCCCTCAGAGAAAATATATTAGTGGACACCAAGCAGACTGCTTTGTGTCAAGACAAGCTTATTTGATCAATACTCCATCATGGTTCAGCATCATGGATAACGTTCCATTCACTCATTACTTTCACATTATAAAGTAATTGTAGTCCCAATGTAAGACTATTTGTAAAATCCACAATAAATCATTGCATCAGACATCCTACTTCAAAATAAATACTTTTAAGTGAACACTTTGGTTGAAAAGATCATATCAACATTCAAAAGCCCAGATGGGAAGATGCTGATGTCTGGACAATATTACTTGATGATCAATGGAGGAGACGTCATTCAGTAAACACCAACTGTCTCCTGTTTGGTTAAAGAAGCTTTCTGATGCTTGTTGGACTGTTTACAACACTCATGGTGCGTCCTGAAAACAGAACATCTGTGCAGAGAGAACAAACTACGATGAGGATGTGATTAAATCTATAATTTCATCAGTTATCAAAGGAACATCTCTAGAGCTCATACTATTACAGGTCATAACTAGGGTCTGGAGTTTTTCTTGGTCAGGTCACACGATCAGGAACAACTATTGGCCCTCCAGATGAGGTAACCAAAAACATTGGTAGTTACCAAACCAGAACAATTCTAGAGACTAATTAACTAGAGGATAATAAAAGCACAAGCCATTATCCAACCAGTAACTGTGAATCTAGTTGTATTTAACTCCACAGTGCCACAACACAGATACCCACATACAGACAGATCTCCCTTAGTTACACAGGGGATAGGGTTTCCACGACAACAGGTATTCATTAAACATGACTCTCTTGTTGTATGGTTTTCAGGTTTGGTGTCCAGAGACCTCTCTGGAAATCTCTATGTTTCAGATTTGGAATTGGTCCCCAATTAGAGGCAGCTGCACCACATTGTTTTCGCACTACAGCTCTGCGCCTCGGGTCCTGTCTCATAGCGACCGTGACACTTGTTTTCTTCATTCACGTCTAAAAGCCAAATCACAACTGACTAGGAATGGCTACATATTACAGTACAGGATTGGTGGAATTGGCCAAAAAAACTGGATCAGGTCTTAAGACATGCATCATCAATCGTCTTTACACGAGGCAGTATTGTACATGTTTACCCATAATGAGACTGTTTGGAAACGTATCTAAAGAGAATAGCAGCACCCACCAGGGAAATAACAGAAACAAACATGGCAGTTGTATTTCAAATGTGGCCTATTTTTTATTATTGTCGAGAGGCATACATTACAGTGCAAACAATTCTTTGGCAAACTTACAATACAATTGTCAGATAGGTATGCACTTTGACCACTCACTTTGGGACAGTGTAGGTAAAGCATGTTCAGTTTTGCAGAGCAGTGCATTTCGGTGACGGGGTGGGGGGGTTTGGGGGGGGTGTGGCGGTGGGGTGGTTGGTTGGGGAACAAAGGGGAGACCAGTAAGATGAGGGTTAGAATGAAAATAAAAAAAGCCAACGAAAGGTACTCAGTACAACATGGCTGAAGATGACATGACAACCAGCGATGCAGAGGAAGTGAGGTAACAGTGCATTGGGAGCCAAACTTGGGGGTGCATGCATATACAGACGCAGACACACTGGACAGACGCAGACACTCACTCTGACGGAGACACACACACACACACACACACACACACACACACACACACACACACACACACACACACACACACACACACACACACACACAGAGAAGCAGGAGTAAAAGCCAAGGTCCTGCAGAGGAAAGGAGAGGGAGGAGAAAAGGAAATATGAAACACTGAATATTAAACTGTACAGGTCTACTATACATAATACAGTATGTATTCCATGTGGTATGATACCAATGTGTCAACACTGCTATGGAGCTCCACAATGACCACACAATTGCCTTGACATTCTTGGAGAAACCCCAAAACCCTACATCATACTGTACATACTTGTAACTGATTTATCGACCTCTGTGTGTGTGTGTGTCCGTCAATGGGACACACACTGTTGGCTGATTTCTAACAGTAGGGAGCCTCCAGAAAATAAAGCAGCGCCAGATATTTGATTGACACCATCTCCCGTTCCGCCCTACCCTCCCATCTGGCTTCCATTAGAGAGGAATGGGGGTCAGAGAGGTAGAAATTACGTCACTTCGCCTCCATATCCATCGTCTCCTAGGAACCTAAGAGATGAGAGCCAGGCGATGTTTCTCAACCGCATTAAAACTACAGAGAAGCTCCGTGGTAACGTCAGGAAAACCTGATGATTGGTCACACACACACACAACTCTCAAGCACACAGAGGAGAATAGTTACATCATATGGTCTGAGTGCTTCGGAAGGGGAAAGGAATGCATGTGAGTGAGTGTCCTTCTGTAAACTGGAGCTGAGAAGCTGTGGGTTTGATTATGAGAGCACCAGATAGTTTAGGGAGGTATGGCTGCAGTCCTTCAATGTCTATGTGTGAGTATGGGTTAATGCTGGACAGAGGGGTAGAGGGGACCCTAGGGGTAAGACTGAGAGTACTGCTGTGGTAGGTTAGGAGCAGGCACTAAGGGACGAGGCGAATATTAAAAACGTTGGGACAAAATTTCTACAGTGGTAACAAATAACCTTTCACTGCTTCAACAACATGGAGTGTGAGAAAGCTTTACATCTTGAGATAAAAAATGTTTATGCCTTCCAGTAAGGAGTGGTTAGGCCAAATGGGAACATCTCCCCACTCCATCCCAACCCCAAGCCCCATCTACAACTAACATCCCTCAAGTTTGTAAAAGTGTTGACATGGCCTTGGGGAGCGGAGATAACATATCTAAATACCAGATGTTATTTAGTTCACCAACCGTTGCCATTGGAGCAAGATCTGATAACAAGGTAAAAATCAGTAGACATCTTTGCATTGCAAAAGGTTTTTGTAGGGCTTCACATTATCTTCATATGTTAGCAGGTGATACAAAAGGGAGAAATACATATTCATAATAATATATAAAGCACCATAAACACTTTGAAAAGCAGAAGTAATTTTGTATACAAAATGTCTTTAGAGTGAATAAAAAAAGATTCTCTCAAATGTGATTTTTTAGAGAAGAAAAGGCACATAATGAGTGTATATATGTTGCTTTGCATATTGTAAAAAAAGAAAAATACTTTGAAGGGTTGTATTTAGTGACTAAATCGTTAAGATAAAGGGGAAAATAGCACCAGTTTTTCGGCATCTCTAACCTGAGAAAGCGTTTTGAGACAACATGGCCGACCCATTGTCGATCTAATGGCTGCAGTGCCATTCCCTCCTCTTTTCACCATACATTTGTTTCAGATATTTAGTGCAGCCTTCAAATTCAGTGGTGAGGTAACACTTCAGATCAGAGACCTCTATCTGAGGCCCTGTTTGGAAGGCCCCAAGTGAGGAAGGGGGGTTGTCCATCTGTCCATCCATCCATTTGATCATCCATCATTCATCCTTCCAGAAGGAAGCAGATCCATAGTGACTGCTCTCCTGTTGCCAGTGGATTTAAAACCAAGCCTCAGGCAGTTCGTTGGCCATGGGGACATGACAATCAAAATAAAAAATATATAAAAATTACGATTTTCCAAAAAGGTATTTAAAAAACGAGGCAATTGGGTGCAGGTGCCTGTAAGGTAAGCGCACCGTCAGGGTCTCTCCTTCTGTGTGTGTATGTGTATGTGTCAGACACTAGGGCATGGGGCCCCTGAGGGTTATATGTGGTGATGGCTACCCAGCGCCTGGCTCCCTGTCTGGGTCTGGCTGTTACTGGCTGCTTCCTCTCCCTGGTTGAGACACACGGGGCAGCACAATCCTTTAAGCTTCACAGGCCCCTGGCACTCCACCGGCGGACACGACTCCACAAAGCACGTCACCTGGGTATCCTGGAGGGAGGGAATGGGGGAGGATAAAAAGAGCGGGAGGGAAGAAAGAAAGAAAGACAGAAAGGGGGAGAGAGGGGGGCGTCGTCAGGTTTGGCATGAGAGACCTTCACCTCTGCCAGCAGTTGGAACAGCGAGAGACTGGAGATTCATGAAGATGAAAATAAATCGGTGAAGTTGAAAAGTAACACACTTTGCACTGTGTGCGTGTTGAGGAGTCGGTTGTAAATAGACTGTGGTTGTGCAAGTCTGTGTGTGGTCTGTACATGTGTGTGTGGTCTGTACATGTGTGTGTGGTCTATACATGTGTGTGTGCTCTGTACATGTGTTTGTGTGGTCTGTATAGACATGTACACAAGTTTGTAAAGGCACAAGCTTGATGTAACTTACGTGCTAGGAATATGGGACCAAATACTTACTTTTGACTACTTTAATACACATACAGTGGGGAGAACAAGTATTTGATACACTGCCGATTTTGCAGGTTTTCCCACTTACAAAGCATGTAGAAGTCTGTAATTTTTATCATAGGTACTCTTCAACTGTGAGTGACGGAATCTATAACAAAAATCCAGAAAATCACATTGTATGATTTTTAAGTAATTAATTTGCATTTTATTGCATGACATAAGTATTTGATACATCAGAAAAGCAGAACTTAATATTTGGTACAGAAACCTTTGTTTGCAATTACAGAGATTATACGTTTCCTGTAGTTCTTGACCAGGTTTGCACACACTGCAGCACGGATTTTGGCCCACTCCTCCATCCAGATCCTTCAGGTTTTGGGGCTGTCGCTGGGCAATACGGACTTTCAGCTCCCTCCAAAGATTTTCTATTGGGTTCAGGTCTGGAGACTGGCTAGGCCACTCCAGGACCTTGAGATGCTTCTTACGGAGCCACTCCTTAGTTGCCCTGGCTGTGTGTTTCGGGTCGTTGTCATGCTGGAAGACCCAGCCATGACCCATCTTCAATGCTCTTACTGAGGGAAGGAGGTCGTTGGCCAAGATCTCGCGATACATGGCCCCATCCATCCTGCCCTCAATACGGTGCAGTCGTCCTGTCACCTTTGCAGAAAAGCATCCCCAAAGAATGATGTTTCCACCTCCATGCTTCACGGTTGGGATGGTGTTCTTGGGGTTGTACTCATCCTTCTTCTTCCTCCAAACACGGCGAGTGGAGTTTAGACCAAAAAGGTCTATTTTTGTCTCATCAGACCACATGACCTTCTCCCATTCCTCCTCTGGATCATCCAGATGGTCATTGGCAAACTTCAGACGGGCCTGGACATGCGCTGGCTTGAGCAGGGGGACCTTGCGTGCGCTGCAGGATTTTAATCCATGACAGCGTAGTGTGTTACTAATGGTTTTCTTTGAGACTGTGGTCCCAGCTCTCTTCAGGTCATTGACCAGGTCCTGCCGTGTAGTTCTGGGCTGATCCCTCACCTTCCTCATGATCATTGATGCCCCACGAGGTGAGATCTTGCATGGTGCCCCAGACCGAGGGAGATTGACCGTCATCTTGAACTTCTTCCATTTTCTAATAATTGCGCCAACAGTTGTTGCCTTCTCACCAAGCTGCTTGCCTATTGTCCTGTAGCCCATCCCAGCCTTGTGCAGGTCTACAATTTTATCCCTGATGTCCTTACACAGCTCTCTGGTCTTGGCCATTGTGGAGAGGTTGGAGTCTGTTTGATTGAGTGTGGACAGGTGTCTTTTATACAGGTAACGAATTCAAACAGGTGCAGTTAATACAGGTAATGAGTGGAGAGCAGGAGGGCTTCTTAAAGAAAAACTAACAGGTCTGTGAGAGCCGGAATTCTTACTGGTTGGTAGGTGATCAAATACTTATGTCATGCAATAAAATGCAAATTAATTATTTAAAAATCATACAATGTGATTTTCTGGATTTTTGTTTTAGATTCCGTCTCTCACAGTTGAAGTGTACCTATGATAAAAATTACAGACCTCTACATGCTTTGTAAGTAGGAAACCCTGCAAAATCGGCAGTGTATCAAATACTTGTTCTCCCCACTGTACATGTACTGTATAAGTTAATTTGTCCAAATACTTATGACACCTTCAAATGGAGAAACCAAATACATAACGTGATTTAATTTCTAAATGGTAAAACAGATACTGTAATAACTCTAATAAAAAGTTACATTCTGTACTTTCGCCTCATATGAAACATTTTGGATCTGAAATCGAAAATGCTGGGGAAGAGAGCCGAATGAAAAGTTACAGCTTCATTCTCCAAATAAATATGTAGGGGAGTGTATGCATGTGTGTGTGGAGTGGTGAGGGGAGTAAGGGGTGTACATACTCTGCACTCGCATGTGGAACACGGATCCTTCTTCCACCTCTCTCCGTCCGATCGCTCACGACCCTCCGCATCAGTGCAGTCTGTCTTACTCAGACGAGCTTCAAGTCTTTTAATCTGCAGACAGACAGGAGGGGTTAACGGAGGCTAAGGAAAGGAGGCAGCACCCCATGAGGCAGTGATGCCATATTTCTCTGCTAACTATTGCCCAGAGCAACAAAGGTAATCCCTCCCTCCCCCAGAAAGCATGTACACACACACACACCCACAGCCCAACGTATTTCCTGTAATGCCAGTCATGCGAACAAGTGACTTAAAGTGGAACTGACAGTGTTTTAGCAACATGAAATCTTATAAACATCTGTTCATATACACCTCCAGGAAAAATATAACGCCTTTTTTTTAATTTTCTGACACTTATGTATGTCGCAAGATATGACTTCAATTAAAGTATCAAAATGCATTTTTGGGCAGAAATGCCTTCTGGAACATGTGAACTTTCATGTCCCTTAATAACATACTTGAATGCCATCTGTAAATATGAATGAATTGTTAAATTACGAGCCTTGTTGGTGAAGCCACAGAAAAAGACAGCAACCTTCCGACTAGCCATTGGCTGAGATAATGAGTGGGCTGGACATGCCGAGAGAGGACTTCGGATTGGTCTGCCATATAGAAGGCTTCTGTCTATTTGAGCCCAGTCTGTGTTGGTAATCCTGTCGAACGCGGATTTGAAAAAAATGTGTAGTGGAGCTGCATAAGTGTTGCTCTCCACTTTCTGGAGGATCGAGTTTTAAAATCAGTAGAATTAGAGTATGATAGCAAAAGAGATGGAGAAAACACCTGTCCGGGTTACATCTTCAAACTAAGGGCATGCCATGCATGGCGTCCGACAGGAGACACGTCCGACCATGACGTATACGGGTAAGATAGTCTAGCTAGCTACATTTTCAGATATTACATATTTCTAATTTTGACAGAAAGTGGTTTCATTTCAAGCTGAAGTGTACTGTTAGCTAGCTAGCTAACATTAGCTGCCTGGCTCCCTAGCTAACGTTATGTGTATGACGTTATTATTCATTGATGTTTAACCAGCTAATGTTAGCTGGCTGGCACGTTAGCTAACGTTGCGTGACGTGTGTGGTATTACATGTTGTTAACCTAGCTAGGTTCATTGTTTACCTAGCTAGCTAGCTACATGTCTTAAGCTAAAGTGTACTGTTAGCTACCTAACGTTAGCTGGCTGGCTCCCTAGCTAACATTGCGTGTATGATGTTGTTATTCGTATGCAGGGAAGTAACGACATGATTTGGTACTGTTCATTGTTGTTTAACTAGCTAACATTCGCTGGCTGGCTCGTTAGTTAACGTGTCGTGTGTGTGTGGTCTTACATGTTGTTTACCTAGCTAGGTTCATTGTTTACTTAGCTAGCTATGTCTTAAGCTAAAGTGTACAACACCTGTTGAATATGGCCGGTGTCAGTAAACGTCAGCAAAAAAGCGTAGTGAAATTTTTCATGTTATCCAGAGGTAAATAAATCATCGGCCAGAGCATCAAGTGTGTGCTCTGAACGCTCCGATAGCGAAACGAGATGGGTAGGGCTAAAGCTTAAGAGGGTGTGAACGGTGCTGAATGGGTGTAGACAAAGAAGAGCTATTCACTAGATACCAAAACTTTAAAATGCCAGTTTACAAGTTTATCAACTTTCAAAGCAGAATTACTTTCCCATTGTTCCTCAAAAATGCAGTTCAATGTAAAACACAGAAATTCAAATTTTGCTACATAAGATCGAATCCAGCTGGTGAGTCATATTTGTGAAAATTCTATAGCAATATACAGTATAGTGGGAAAGAGGCCGTGCTTTTGGACATTTAATAGACACTGCAGTAAATAAAACCTATCGCCTCGACCAAACCTATAGCGTCATTGCGCAAAATGGTACGCATCATCATCTGGAAATGTGTGCAACAAAAGTTCAACATTCACCTTCTGCTACCATTTCTGTCAAGCCGTCTACGCATAACATTTTATGCATACTCTACGTTCGATACATCCAACGTATTTACCACACAGAATGCACTGCAGCTGCCTCTGTAACACAATGCTGCAAGGCAAACGCAGAGTTTCATTAGAAATTAATGTACTTCTGGTGTACCAAAACACAATGACGCTGTCGGTGTAATAAAGGCATAATAAAAACGTGTACATTTGTCCAGGACCGGACTCTACACAGACCGGTGCGCCGTAGCCAATAAGAGCTACAGTAGGCCAACATGCAAATAAGCCATTTGCCACACGGGTCTGCCATCATTCACTTTGAACTGGACTGTGTGTTTACAGACAGTAGCAACAGTGCGACTTTAGACCATTAGAAAGCATTCGCAAAAAGCCACAAAATACACCTGAATGGATTTCTGCGAATATGTAAATACCAAGGGAGTCCTATTACATTTGGGAACTTTACAGTCCTATTGATCAAACAGCCATGAACAGGTGTCTCTCCCTCCTTAAGATCAACAACTAATGTTAGCCAGAGTGAGATGAGCTAAAATCTAACGAGGGAACAGTAGATAAACACTCTCAAACTTTTTCAGCTTGTAGTTGACTATCACAATTGCACTGATAAACGATGGCGAATAGTAGCTCGCCCTTCTGCATGCTTGTCTCAAACCACGTTTTGACAACTAAATGGGAACTGCCTGCCTGCCCTCCCATTTAATTGATGCCAAATACATTTGATTGACAACTAATAGATATGCACGCTAACTGTCGTTCAAGTTCAGCATAGCTAGCTACGTAGCTAGTAAAGCGATTCACATTTCTTGCTAGATAAATGACACCTGCACCTGCATCCCTAATGACACTCACCCACTCGTCCAATGACATGACATCTTCCCAGCAGCTAGCTAACTAACGTTTGGGTCCGTGTTTTTAGCTTGCTAAATAAATAGCTATATAAACAGATACGCTAGTCTATTAGCCATGTTATGATTGACTTGTGATCATTGCCTTTGCTACTTTGATTGTATTGACATTCCCAGCCTTAGTTATGTTTGTCCATGTTTTTGTCCGAAATAAAGAGTCTGAAACTGAAACAGTTATATTTTATTTAACCTTTATTTAACTAGGCGAATGGGTAGAGGCAGCAAACAATTTACCAGGCCAGCTGTGATTTATAAGCTGATAGTAATATTTTTGGGACTACCAAGAAATGTATTGGTGAATTATATTAATCATGCATCGAATTGCATTCATCTATTTGGCCAACAATGGAATTTGGAGTAAAAAATCATGTATTTTTAAAACCTGTTTGTTTCATATCTGCAAAGTTAGCTCTCCTTTATCCCACCCCAGTGTGCTACATGCTAAAATACTCTACCATCAGGCAGCATATCCTGTTCAATCTGGGCACATACAATACAGGCTAATAGTATTAGGAACAGTGTCTGGATTCTACAATGTTCCGCATGGGTTCTACCTATAAGAGCCTGAGCTGAATATGACTGGACTTGCAGTGTAGAGGAAGGATGTAAAGAAGCACTCAAATCACTATCCAAAAAGACTAGTGTTGCTATTTCAATGTGTGCCGAGCAGACGGAATGAGATTGGGGTAACACTTCTTAAAGAACAAAGCTAGCAGATCTAACCTTATGTAGTACACAACCGTTCTCACCTGCTTTCGTAAACCTGTGATAGTCTTCTGCATGTCCACCACAAAGTCTTGGAAGTCATTGAGCGAAGGTTCAGGGCTTTGTTGCGAGGTGAGAGAGACATTCACAAGATTTTCAGGAGTACCTTCAGCTAGCCTGGAATACAAGAAAACACATCCCAAAATACACTACCGTTCAAAAGTTTGGGGTCACTTAGAAATGTCCTTGTTTTTGAAAGAAAAGCTAATTTTTGGTCCATTAAAATAACATAAAATTGATCAGAAATACAGTGTAGACATTGTTAGTGTTGTAAATGATTATTGTAGCTTGTGAGTTGTCTGTTTGAGAAACAGACGCCTCACAAGTCCTCAACTGGCAGCTTCGCAAAACACCAGTCTCAACGTCAACAGTGAAGAGGTGACTGTGGGATTCTGGCCTTCTAGGCAGAGTTGCAAAGAAAAAGCCATATCTCAGACTGGCCAATAAAAAGAAAAGATTAAGGGCAAAAGAACACAGACACTGGACAAAGGAAGATATGGCTTTTTCTTTGCAACTCTGCCTAGAAGGCCAGTATCTTGGAGTCGCCTCTTCACTGTTGACGTTGAGATGTGTTTTGCGGTTACTATTTAATGAAGCTGCCAGTTGAGGACTTGTGAGGCGTCTGTTTCTCAAACTAGACACTCTAATGTACTTGTCCTCTTGCTCAGTTGTGCACAGGGGCCTCCCACTCCTCTTTCTATTCTGGTTAGAGCCAGTTTTCACTGTTCTGTGAAGGGAGTAGTACACAGCGTTGTACGAGATCTTCATTTTCTTGACAATTTCTTGCATGAAATAGCCTTCATTTCTCAGGACAAGAATAGACTGATGAGTTTCTTAGAAAGTTATTTGTTTCTGGCCATTTTGAGCCTGTAATCGAACCCACAAATGCTGCTGCTCCAGATACTCAAATAGTCTAAAGAAGGCCAGTTTTATTGCTTCTTTAATCAGCACAACAGTTTTCAGCTGTGCTAACATAATTGCAAAAGGGTTTTCTAATGATCAATTAGACTTTTAAAATGATAAACTTGGATTAGCAAACACAACGTGCCATTGGAACACAGGAGTGATGGTTGCTGACAATGGGCCTCTGTACGCCTATGTAGATATTCTATAAAAATCAGCCGTTTCAAGCTTCAATAGTCATTTACAACATTAACACTGTATTTCTGATCAATTTGATGTTATTTTAATGGACAAAAATTAGCTTTTCTTTCAAAAACAAGGACATTTCTAAGTGAACCCAAACTTTTGAACAGTAGTGTCTATCACTACTTTATATTATTATAGCATAACTTTGTTAGTTATAATACTTTTAGTCACCACAGTCGTTAACTATGACGCAGAATGGTTATCACGTTCAAGGAACTTAATGTAGCCAGAGGTACCAAACAAGAAAGAGTGAAGGTCCAGACAAAGCCTTAGTTGTTACCTGCTGTTCTCCTGTATGCTGTTGGCTGCAGGCTTCTCCTGTGCAGAGCTCTGGTCCACTGACCTACGCCCTCTGAAGTGGTAGGACAGGGCATTGAACTGACCTTTGGTCCTGCAGTCTGCGGGTACAACAAATCACATCTTAAACAACGGGCAAATCAGGAAACTCAGATTATATAAAGATCAATTAATTAAAGCCCTGGGCCCATGCTCTGTGCAGGCTTAGCTGTGACGTGATCAGTGATGTTGGGGAGTACTGCCGGAGCTCTGCTGACAGTCTCTCACTCACACCTTAGTACAGCGTGGTGGTAGGTGGGGACCTGCCCTGAACACACACCACTTCATCTGCAGGTCCCATTTAACTTTACAAAGCTGATCTGAGAGCAGGGCTACCGAGATGCCAACCTCCTACACAACCACACACCTTATACAGTGGGGAGAACAAGTATTTGATACACTGCCGATTTTGCAGGTTTTCCTACTTACAAAGCATGTAGAGGTCTGTAATTTTTTATCATAGGTACACTTCAACTGTGAGAGACGGAATCTAAAACAAAAATCCAGAAAATCACATTGTATGATTTTTAAATAATTAATTTGCATTTTATTGCATGACATAAGTATTTGATCACCTACCAACCAGTAAGAATTCCGGCTCTCACAGACCTGTTAGTTTTTCTTTAAGAAGCCCTCCTGTTCTCCACTCATTACCTGTATTAACTGCACCTGTTTGAACTCGTTACCTGTATAAAAGACACCTGTCCACACACTCAATCAAACAGACTCCAACCTCTCCACAATGGCCAAGACCAGAGAGCTGTGTAAGGACATCAGGGATAAAATTGTAGACCTGCACAAGGCTGGGATGGGCTACAGGACAATAGGCAAGCAGCTTGGTGAGAAGGCAACAACTGTTGGCGCAATTATTAGAAAATGGAAGAAGTTCAAGATGATGGTCAATCTCCCTCGGTCTGGGGCACCATGCAAGATCTCACCTCGTGGGGCATCAATGATCATGAGGAAGGTGAGGGATCAGTCCAGAACTACACGGCACGACCTGGTCAATGACCTGAAGAGAGCTGGGATCGCAGTCTCAAAGAAAACCATTAGTAACACACTACACCGTCATGGATTAAAATCCTGCAGCGCACGCAAGGTCCCCCTGCTCAAGCCAGAGCATGTCCAGGCCCGTCTGAAGTTTGCCAATGACCATCTGGATGATCCAGAGGAGGAATGGGAGAAGGTCATGTGGTCTGATGAGACAAAAATAGAGCTTTTTGGTCTAAACTCCACTCGCCGTGTTTGGAGGAAGAAGAAGGATGAGTACAACCCCAAGAACACCATCCTAACCGTGAAGCATGGAGGTGGAAACATCATTCTTTGGGGATGCTTTTCTGCAAAGGGGACAGGACGACTGCACTGTATTGAGGGGAGGATGGATGGGTCCATGTATCGCGAGATCTTGGCCAACAACCTCCTTCCCTCAGTAAGAGCATTGAAGATGGGTCGTGGCTGGGTCTTCCAGCATGACAACGACCCAAAACACACAGCCAGGGCAACTTAGGAGTGGCTCAGTAAGAAGCATCACAAGGTCCTGGAGTGGCCTAGCCAGTCTCCAGACCTGAACCCAATAGAAAATCTTTGGAGGGAGCTGAAAGTCCGTATTTCCCAGCGACAGCTCCGAAACCTGAAGGATCTGTATGGAGTGGGCCAAAATCCCTGCTGCAGTGTGTGCAAACCTGGTCAAGAACTACAGGAAACGTATGATCTCTGTAATTGCAAACAAAGGTTTCTGTACAAAATATTAAATTCTGCTTTTCTGATGTATCAAATACTTATGTCATGCAATAAAATTCAAATTAATTACTTAAAAATAATACAATGTGATTTTCTGGATTTTTGTTTTAGATTCCGTCACTCACAGTTGAAGAGTAGCTATGATAAAAATTACAGACTTCTACATGCTTTGTAAGTGGGAAAACCTGCAAAATCGGCAGTGTATCAAATACTTGTTCTCCCCACTGTAGATGGGTTTCCTGACAACGTCACGAAAATTATGAACGCGCATTGCAAGGGTAGAAGGCCTTGTGTTATGATTATGAACGGTCAGATAGCTAGCCACAATGACCAGAAGCTGTCATGTGGGGAATCGTAGGAGGTTTGTTTCAGCTAGTTGTATCTTGTTTTTGATACCATGTCTTGTTTTGAGGTGCTTTGACCTATACCACATCTATGATAATATGGCAAAAATGTTACCAGCTAGCTAACCATCAACTGTAGCAATGTATTTAAGAGACAGCAAGTGCTTATTGTGCAAATGTATTTATGTTTTCAATAAACATTTGGAGACAAAATATAATTTACATGTCAATAAGCCAACACCGTCTGCTTTACCCACAAGATGTGCACGCATTGGTTTTGCTGCTAAACAACCTTATAATAAAAGGGCAATAAACCCCCAGACAGAAGGCCATGTAATTAAGTGGGCTATAACCTACACTGTGGGAGCTTCTCAGGTTGAGGTGATGATAAACAAACACTATAAAAAACATTTAACATGAAAAAAAAAAAAAAACTCAGCTATGAAATACTTACTGTATGTTATCAAAAACAAAACTCTTACTCACTCACATGCATGAACACACACACACACACACACACACACACACAGATGTCCTGATGATCTCTCTCTAAACAGAGATAATGTGAATATGTCTACAGTTTGTCTTGTCTCACACAGAAACCAGCCATAACTCTTTCCTCTTCTCCTCTGACCTTCTCCACGTCTGACTCTCTCCACTGACAGGATATTCACTGTTTATTAGCTTGTGTTTTCCCATGTTCATTTCGTAAAGGCTGAGTGAACTCAGGGTCAGAGCCAAGAGAAAAAGGGAAAACAATAATCTAAGAATAAGAGACATTAAACCGCAGTCGTATATTTAATCCCAAAATCATTACGTTCTCAAGGGACATTATCTGAGCTCATAGCAAGGACTTCTGAAACTAGTTAGCCGTTGTCCAAGGCTGATTTTGATATGGGCCAGAATGAAACATACTTCACTTATGTTTCACTATAACTAGATAAATAACCAAATTATCAATATTAATGTCACAGGCATGAAGCAACAGTTGAGGGTGGAGGGAGAGTTGGGTGAAAGTAGGGTGAGTACACCCCCATTCCTCCACCTCTCCACTTCACCCCCGTAGCCACCTGAATACAAACTCTTTTTAACTCAAAAGTCCTAGAATGCCTACTCAGTGTAAATCATGGCTTCCTCTAACACATTCAAAGGATCCAATGGAAAAGTCGATTGCGACTAGTGTCTCACAGTAAGGAGTAAATAGCTTATTATGTGTAATAACCCGCTGCTCACAGAAGCCCTGTATTCTCACCCAGCCACCCAGAATAAGTGGCTCAGAGTCAAAATTCAGTGGGTGTCCCAATGGGTGGCGCACAATTGGCCCAGCGTCGTCCAGGTTTGGCCGGGGTAGGCCGTCATTGTAAATAAGAATTTGTTCTTAACTGACATGTCTTGTTAAAATTTAAAAAAAAAAATAGCCTACTGCTGGGTTAGTCAATGGAACCCTGGGATGGAATGTACAACAATGTTACAAGCATTTAGCTACACCCGCAATAACATCTGCTAAATATGTGTATTTGATAGATAGATAGGTACTTTATTGCTCCCCCGGGGGGGAAATTTCATTGTCAAGCAGCTACAACAAAACACAGGGCAGGTGCAAAATGCCACAACGAAAAGTACATAAAAGACAGATACACGGTACATGATACATAGAGCGGCAGTATGAAAAAGTATAGAAATACAAGATATCTGGAGTGCAAAAAAAAAAAAAAAAAGCTATAAAAGGACATTGCATAGTATGAGTGGTTGGCTGAATATGTACACTATACATTGGTGGATGTTGGATGGTTAACTATACTATACAGGTCGATGGCAGAGAAATACTTCAGTAGCTAAAAATGCGTATGATATGAGCGAGGGTAATAATAGTTTACTTAACAGACAGACTGGGTAAATTAACAGGTAAGTGAAAATTTTGCATGGTTAAATTAGCTGTACAGTTAGGTATACAGTTATATTTACAGATAAGTGAATACTTGCATGTTTACACAAACTGTACAGGTAAATGACAGGAAGAGATACTTAATAGCTAAATGTGTGTATGATATCATTTGGGGTAATAATAGTAATTCCCTTAAAATACAGTCCTTAGTGCGCAGGGTTTAATTACAGACAACTGCACTTATTGCACATTCGATATACTAAAAGCAATGAGAAAAGGTGCAACTGGCAGGATACTAATATGCATTCCTGAGTGAATGCCTACGTCCAATAATTACTTACAATATTGCATGTGATATAATATAACAACTGTACATGAGTATGTATATACAGACCTGTATGAATAAATAGGTCCTGAGTGGATGAGTGCTGACGGACCAGAGTTACTCACGGATGGATGCATAATTGTTAAACTAGGTCCTAGCACCCCAACAGTTCCAGATCTATGTTGCCGACGGCACGGCACCCCGGTGAGGCATTATATAGTCTCATAGCCGCCGGCAGGAATACCATTTGATTTGATTTGAATGTCAGGGCTCTCTCTCTATATATAATAATATATATATATTTTAATGTAACCTTCATTTAACAAGGCAAGTCAGTTATGAACAAATTCTTATTTATAATGATGGCCTACAGCGGCCAAACTCGGACGACACTGGGCGCTGCCCTATGGGACTCCCAATCCCGGTCGGTTGTGATACAGTCAGGATTCAAACCAGGTTGTCTGTAGTGACGCCTCTAACACTGAGATGCGGTGTCTTAGACCACTGCGCCACTTGGGAGTCCTAATATCATCTCCATCCCTTACAATCACATGGTTATGTCTTAAAAAGCCAGGTTATGTACCAGGAGTCTGGGGTCAGAGGGTAGTAGGGAACAGTAGAGGAGGTAGCTGATTATCTACATCTCTCATGACAAACACATTATCACAATTTGTAATGTTGATCAAAGGTACATTCTTAACCCACTAATCAATTCCAATCATACCCAAGCCGTAACCTATGGCCCTTTTCACTGTGATGAGACAAAGCTTGAAGTCATTTGTATTTTTTTAATCTCTGTCCTATCTTATCTGGGTTGTTGTTTTCACATGCAGGCAAATGACCGCAGTCATATTGATAGCACTGTCAGACAAACACACAAAGCTTTTGTAAATGCAGTCAAACTTTTGTAAATGCAGTCACATTTTTGTAAATCCAGACACTGTGGGGGTACTGACCAATGATTACACAAAGCCAAGTCAGGTGCCTCCTAATCAAAAGTAAAGCCTGTCTTGTCCTGTTGCTTCCCACATCATATCCCATGTAAATAAACGTCCAAACATTAACCCAGTGTAACCCTGTGTACCAACAATCTGGTATCTTTGAAGCAGTAAATCCTAAAATCATTCATTCTGATGAAGGAGAAGAGTAAGTTGACTGAATAAAACAGCATCAACACAACCAATCCCAGAGACTCCCCATTCCCACAGATCACAGTTATTCACCAAAGCCATATAGAAAGACAATACACTATGACAAAACAGTAAGGAGTAATTTAAGACAGAGTGAATGTGTTTTTTATATTCTGTTTTACACACCTTCGCAGCAGTCCTGCCACATGCGCAGGTCAATGTTGGGTATGTCGTCACAGCTGCCGTATCCGTGGGGAAGCTCTGCCACATTGAACACGTCCTGCTGGATACGAGTGATGTTGTCACCGTTGTCACACAGCACCCTTGTCAGAGACGCCTGCTTCAGCTGGGTCAGCTGTGCCGAGGTGAATACACCTGGGTTCTCATACCAGAACCTGGAAGCCAACCCAGGAGGAGCGAAGAGGAAACACTTGTTACATGTAAACACACACCATGCAAACACAAACGACCCTGTGTCCATCTCTCTCTCTCTCTCTCTCTCTCTCTCATCCTCCTAAAAAATGTGTTGGGGAAGATCAGAATTAATTTGACTAGAATTGGGAGCTGAGGGGATGTGAGCTCACCGGTCCCCATCTCTAAGGCGTTTGAACTGGGCAGCCAGCAGACACATGAGGGTGGGTCCCAGCCGGCTCCCAGGAACCAGGTCCTCAGACATCAGAGCAGGGAACAGGTCGATGTTCAGGGGAGTGCCGTACAGCCTGGAGAGATAGGAATAGACAGACAGACAGTCACAGCACTATTACTCAACCCCATTGAAGTCACAGTTCTGCAAATTATTAATAGCTAAAACCTGGTTAGCACCTCTGCAGCTTCTCCCTGACTTGGGGGTTCTTGATCTCATTCCTCAGGTCGTCAAAGCTCTGTGCCGAGGTCAGGTTACAGAAGGTCCGGTAGTCGTTGTAGGGCGGTATCCCATGATCCCTTCCTCTCTGGATGTTCATGGCGGCCAGGTCCAGCGCCACGGAGTGGGCCATGGAGAACAGCCTTTCCGTCAGCTCTGTGTTCAACAGCTGGGTCGACACACGCATCTTCCCCGCCACACCGAACAGGCCCCGCAGTAGGGGGTCGATGCCCCCCTCGTTGACGATGCGGAAGGGGGAGAAGAAGGCCCGGTGCAGGGAGATGTGGCCCTGGGGGATGGGCTGGAAGTGCTCGTCCAGCCGGTACAGGATAGGGTTGATGAGGGTGTGTCCGAAGCGGAATGCGGCCGCGGCGAAGGCATTGAGGATGCCGGCATTGATGTTGGGGTTGTAGCCGTGGTAGTCACCCATCAGCTTCATGCCTGCGTCACCCAGGACCTGAGGGAAAGGGGTGACAATCATCATCATCATCACCAATAATAATAATTTACAGAGACAGCACCTTTCATCAATCTGAAGACCCTTCACAAGACCCTTGGTTAGAGTATGAGACAGAGTAGTAGATCTATATTATGAGAGAATAGTATCCAGTGCAGGTTCTTGCCTTGGGCAGCCAGTAGTTGTAGGTGATGTGCTGCATCTGTGCTCCAACTATCTTCCTTGCCTCGTGGTAGATGGTGTCGCCATCCCAGTGTGGGTTGAGTCTGAGCAGCTCTGTAGCTACGCGGTTGTGTTCCCTGAACCACACAGTGTGCATGGCTGTCAGACCCAGTTGCTCGTTGGCCCTGTGGTCTCCAGCCAGGAAGCAGGGGATTGGGCTCTCATTCTCATCCCTCATACACTCTGTAGGGGGCCCTGTGGCGAAGGGTAGCAGGGGCTTCCCAGAGCGCTGGACGATGCCTTGCTTCAGCAGACCCCTCTGACTGGCCAGGTCCCGAACCTGCTCTGACTCGTGGCGTGAGCTGCCGTATACGTTGGATGCGTCGATGTACGACGTCAGCTGGTTGATCTGTTCCCGTGGAAACACTCTGTTCATGAGAAGTGATGTCATGCCACTGCCGCACACCGGACTGGAACGCACAAAGAACATGCATCGTGCCCCGCTGCGCGCCTGCCGCGGGTCCCCTGGGGGGAACTGGATGGGGAAGCAGGGAGGGTCGTTGGTGCACACATTGGTGCACAGCTGGCCGTCGGAGAAACGTGACTGGCTGAGGGCGGCAACGGTGGAATCTAGATCATGGTCCAGGAACTGTCCCCACTGCATGAGCATGTGGGTGTAGCGGTCATCGGGGGTGATGGTCTCTGTGCCGATCATGGTGGTGGAAACGAGGCGGGGCAGGGGCAGGGCATGGCCGTTGTGATGGCGGCTGCTGGCGCCGCGCGGCAGGTTGAAGCCGTTGTCGTAGACTGACTTGAGGAGGCGCTGGAAGGCGGTGAGGGAGGCGCCCCACATGGGGTGCTGCAGGTTGTTGCAAGTGCCGTCGTGGCTGCGGTACTTCTGGTGGAAGCAGATGTCAGAACAGTTGTTGAAGCGACGGTGGGCCGTGCAGCCTGACAGGTTGGCGATCACATCCAGGAAGTGAGGGGACACCAGGTCATTGTAGCGGAATGCTGGGGACGAAGGGAGGGACAGGAAGTAATAGTGAGGACTTCATGGTTTACTGTATTAGGCCACATATAGAGAGAAAACAAGCACACCACTACGTAGTTCCACCTAACAGAGGAGCATGTAGGCTACTAATATTTGCCCTAGGAATGTAAACCTGCATCTTGAGGGCACATATTGGAGTGTTCCTCTGACATGTCCTGACTTGCTGGGAAACTAGACAGCGCCTGTGTTACAGCTGTGTATGTGTGTGTGTGTGATGTGTGAGGGTCTTTGTGTAACTCAACTCAATGGGGAAAAGTGACACTTCCCGTCAGAAGTCAGCAGGCTGATGAAACATCAACAACCACCAACCCTCCCATCTCCCAACAAATCCCACCCTTCCACCTCCACCCCTCTGGTCATTCACAGAATCGATCCAGCCATACATACACAACCTTTGGGGTAGCAGTGTGTTCGGGGAGAGGGTCTCCCAGGTCACATAGACATAAACCAAACAGACTACATTGTTTTTGCTGACTTGCAGAAGTTAGGAGTCAGTGTAACAATGAACACTTGACTGTTGTCATAATCACTGAGTCTCTCTCTCTCTCTTGCTCTCTCTCGCTTGCTTTCTCTCTCACTTTCTCACTCAAAAAATCCAAAAAATGTGGGACCAGTCCCCTTCTTTGGGTTTTTGGAAACCTCCCTGCTCCTTCCAAATCTGGGATGGTTTTCACCTGTGACAACTGACCACATTAGGCATGATGTATCGGTAGTAAAGCCCTTTATGAGCATCCAATCAAATGCTCAGTGGTTATCTCACTGGGTCAGAATGAGAAGAAAATGGCATACAGATGTCATACACATCTATCTACAGCCAGAGATGTTTAAAAGTAACCCATTGAATGTTTGTGGATTGGGGCATTGGCATGTCCTCTTCACCTTCATACGAAAGTCTGCTAACTCATAACTCAATCAAACCCTTCATTTATGTCCTCTTCATTCTATAGGGATGACTGTCTGTTATCTCACCTGTGCCGTTGGTGTCGACCATGAGGCCCTGGTTGACATGGTTCTGGATGAGGAGCAGGGTTTGTTCAAAGATCTCCCCCGCCCTGGCCTGCTCCACTGTGTAGGGGTCCCTGGGGTAGCGAAATAGGGCCAGTAACTCTCCAGGGGTACGAGGGTTACTACAGAGAGAGAGAGAGAGATGGAGAGAGTTATTTTCTTTTTTGTTAACTATTTGCACATCATTATAACACTGTATATAGACATAATGACATTTGGAATGTCTTTTTTCGTTTGGAACTTTTGTTAATTTTTTATTTCACTTGCTTTGTCAATGTAAACATATTTTTGAGAGAGAGAGAGAGAGAGAGAGAGAGAGAGAGAGAGAGAGAGAGAGAGAGAGAGAGAGAGAGAGAGAGAGAGAGAGAGAGAGAGAGAGAGAGAGAGAGACCACAGGCCTCCTCTGCAGTTGCCACACCCAACCCCAAATCAAAACAAATGGCTATCATTTAGAGACATACATGGCCAATGACGCAAAGCACATTCCCTTCTCCTCCTTACAAATATGTAGTATTACAAAGAAATACAGTATGTAGTATTACAAAGAAACACATAAATAATACTACAAAGAGCATACAAATTAAGAATGTTTGATATGCTAGTCATATACAGTTGATGTCGGAAGTTTACATACACATACACTCCACCGATTCCATGGGTTTTTGGAAACCTCCCATTTTTTCAACCACTCCACCAATTTCATGTTAACAAACTATAGTTTTGGCAAGTCGGTTAGGACATCTACTTTGTTCATGACACAAGTAATTCTTCCAACAATTGTTTACAGACAGATTATTTCACTTATAATTCACTATATCACAATTTCAGTGGGTCAGAAGTTTACATTTGTATTTTTTTTCACCTTTATTTAACCAGGTAGGTCAGTTGAGAACAAGTTCTCATTTGCAACTGCGACCTGGCCAAGACAAAGCAAGGCAGTGCGACAAAAAAACAACACAGAGTTACACATGGGAAATAAACAAACGTACAGTCAATAACACAATAGAAAAATCTATATGCAGAGTGCAAATGTAGTGCAAAATGCAGTAAGGTTAGGAAGACAATAAAAAGGCCATAGTGGTGAAATAAATGACAGATTAGCATTAACACTGGAATGATGGAATGTGCAAATGATGATGTGCAAATAGAGATGCTGGAGTGCAAAATTGAGCGGAAGTTTAAAAAAAGTATATGGGTATGAGGTAGTAGGATGGGCTATTTACAGAAGGGCTATATACAGGTGCAGTGATCGATAAGCAGCTTTGACAGCTGATGCTTAAAGTTAGTGAGGGAGATAGGAACCTCTAGCTTCAAGGATTTTTGCAATTCGTTCCAGTCATTGGCAGCAGAGAACTGGAAGGAATGGCGACCAAAGGAGGTGTTGGCTTTGGGGGTGGCCAGTGAGATATACCTGCTGGAGCACATGCTACGGGTGGGTGTTGCTATGGTGACCAGCGAGCTGAGATAAGGTGGGGATTTACCTAATAAAGACTTATAGATGACCTGGAGCCAGTGGGTTTGGCGACTAATATGTAGTGAGGGCCAGCCAACGAGAGAATACAGGTCGCAGTGGTGGGTAGTATATGGGGCTTTGGTAACAAAGCGGATGGCACTGTGATAGACTACATCCAATTTGCTGAGTAGAGTGTTGGAGGCTATTTTGTAAATGACATCGCCGAAGTCAAGGATCGGTAGGGCATGGGCATGTTTGGCAGCATGAGTGAAGGAGGCTTTGTTGCGAAATAGGAAGCCGATTCTAGATTTAATTTTGGATTGGAGATGGTTAATATGAGTCTGGAAGTTGAGTTTACAGTCTAACCAGACGCCTAGGTATTTGTAGTTGTCCACAAATTCTAAGTCAGACCCGTTGAGGGTAGTGATGATAGTCCGGTGGGCGGGTGCGGGCAACGTTCTATTGAAGAGCATGCATTTAGTCTTACTAGCATTTAAGAGCAGTTGGAGGCCACGGAAGGAGTGTTGTATGGCATAAAAGCTCCAAAGAGGGGCCAGATGTATACAGAATGGTGTCGTCTGTGTAGAGATGGATCAGAGAGTCACCAGCAGCGAGAGCGACATCGTTATAGGGTTGGCCCAAGAATTGAACCCTGTGGCACCCCCATAGAGACTGCCAGGGGACCGGACAGCAGGCCCTCCGATTTTACGCACTGAACTCTGTCCGAGAAGTAGTTGGAGAACCAGGCGAGGCAGTCACTTGAGAAACCAAGGCTGTTGAGTCTGCCAATACGAATGCAGTGATTGACAAAGTCGAAAGCCTTGGCCAGGTCGATGAAGACGGCTGCACAGTACTATCTTCTATCGATGGCGGTTATGATATCGTTAAGTACCTTGAGCGTAGCTGAGGTGCACCCATGACCAGCTCGGAAACCAGATTGCATAGCAGAGAAGGTCCGGTGGGATTCGAAGAAGTCAGTGATCTGTTTATTAACTTCGCTTTCGAAGATTTTAGAAAGGCAGGGTAGGATGGATAGAGGTCTGTAACAGTTTGGGTCTAGAGTGTCTCCCCCTTTGAAGAGGGGGATGACCGCAGCAGCTTTCCAATCTCTAGGGATCTCAGACGATACAAAAGAGAGGTTGAACAGGCTGGTAATAGGGGTTGCAACAATTTTGGCTGATAATTTTAGGAAGAAAGGGTCCAGATTGTCAAGCCCAGCAGATTTGTAGGGGTGCAGATTTAGCAGCTCTTTCAGAACATCAGCTGTCTGGATTTGGGTGAAGGAGAAGCAGGGGGGGTTTGGGCAGGTTGCTGCGGGGGGTACAGAGCTATTGGGCGGGGTAGAGGTAGCCAGGTGGAAAGCATGGCCAGCCGTAGCAAAATGCTTGTTGAAATTTGTGAATTTATCGGTGGTGACAGTGTTTCCTAGCCTCAATGCAGTGGGCAACTGGGAGGAGATGCTCTTATTCTCCATAGACTTTACAGTGTCCCAGAACTTTTTGGAATTAGTACTACAGGATGCAAATTTCTGTTTGAAAAAGCTGGCCTTTGCTTTTCTAACTGACTGTGTATATTTGTTCCTGGTTTCCCTGAAAGGTTGCATATCCCGGGGGCTATTTGATGCTAATGCAGTGCGCCACAGGATGTTTTTGTGTTGGTCAAGGGCAGTCAAGTCTGGGGTGAACCAAAGGTTATATCTATTTTTAGTTCTACGTTTTTTGAAAGGGGCATGCTTATTTAGGATGGTGAGGAAAGCACTTTTAAAGAACAACCAGGCATCATCTACTGACGGGATGAGGTTAATATCCTTCCAGGATACCTGGGCCAGATCGATTAGAAAGGCCTGCTCGCAGAAGTGTTTTAGGGAGCGTTTGACAGTGTTAAGGGGATGTCGTTTGACCGCTGACCCATTACGAACGCAGGCAATGAGGCAGTGATCGCTGAGATCCTGGTTGAAAAAGGAGTAGGTGTATTTGGAGGGCAAGTTGGTCAGAATGATGTCTATGATAGTACCCATGTTTACGGATTTAGGGTTGTACCTGGTGGGTTCCTTGATAATTTGTGTGAGATTGGGGGCATCTATCTTAGATTGAAGAACAGCCGGGGTGTTAAGCATATCCCAGTTTAAATCACCTAACAGTACAAACTCTGAAGATAGATGGGGGGTAATCAATTCACAATATGGTGTCCAGGGCACAGCTGGGGGCTGAGGGGGGGCTGTAACAGGCAGCAACAGTGAGAGACGTATTTCTGGAAAGGTGGATTTTTAAGAGTAGAAGCTCAAACTGTTTGGGCACAGACCTGGACAGTATGACAGAACTCTGCAGGTTATCTCTGCAATAGATTGCAACTCCACCTCCTTTGGCCGTTCTGTCTTGACGGGAAATATTGTAGTTGGGGATGGAAATTTCAGAATTTTTGGTGGCCTTCCTGAGCCAGGATTCAGACACAGCTAGGACATCCAGGTTGGCGGAATGTGCTAAAGCAGTGAATAAATCAAACTTAGGGAGGAGGCTTCTGATATTAACATGCAAGAAACCAAGGCTCTTACGGTTACAGAAGTCAACAAATGAGAGCGCCTGGGGAATAGGTGTAATGCTGGGAGCTACAGGACCTGGGTTTACCTCTACATCACCAGAGGAACAGAGGAGGAGTAGAATCAGTGTTCGGCTAAGGGCTTTAAGAACTGGACGTCTAGTACGTTGGGTACATAGAATAAAAGGAGCAGATTTCTTAGTGTATTACATACACTAAGTTGACTGGGCCTTTAAACGGCTTGGAAAATTCCAGAAAATTATGTCATGGCTTTAGAAGCTTCTGATAGGCTAACTGACATCATTTGAGTAAATTGGAGGTGTACCTGTGGATGTATTTCAAGGCCTACCTTCAAACTCAGTGCCTCTTTGCTTGACATCATGGGAAAATCAAAAGAAATCAGCAAAGACCTCAGAAAAAAAATGGTAGACCTCCACAAGCCTTGTTCATCCTTGGGAGCAATTTCCAAACGCCTGAAGGTACCACGTTTTTCTGTACAAACAATAGTACGCAAGTATAAACACCATGGGACCACGCAGCCATCATACCGCTCAGAAAGGAGACGCGTTCTGTCTCCTAGAGATGAACAAATTTTGTTGCGAATCATTGCAAAATCAATCCCAGAACAACAGCAAAGGACCTTGTGAAGATGCTGGAGGAAACAGGCACAAAAGTATCTATATTCACAGTAAAACGAGTCCTATATCAACATAACCTGAAAGGCCACTCAGCAAGCCACTGCTCCAAAACTGCCATAAAAAAGCCAGACTACGGTTTGCAACTGCACATGGGACAAAGATCGTACTTTTTGGAGAAATGTCCTCTGGTCTGATGAAACAAAAATATAACTGTTTGGCTATAATGACCATCATTATGTTTGGAGGAAAAAGGGGGAGGCTTGCAAGCCAAAGAACACCATCCCAACCATGAAGCACGGGGGTGGCAGCATCATGTTGTGGGGGTGCTTTGCTGCAGGAGGGACTGGTGCACTTCACAAAATAGTTAGCGTCATGAGGAAGGAAAATTATTTGGCTATATTGAAGCAACATCTCAAGACATCAGTCAGTAAGTTAAAGTTTGGTCACAAATGGGTCTTCCAAATGGACAATGACCCTAAACATACTTCCAAAGTTGTGGCAAAATGGCTTAAGGACAACAAAGTCAAGGTATTGTAGTGGCCATCACCAAGCCCTGACCTCAATCCTATAGAACATTTGTGGGCAGAACTGCAAAAGGGTGTGCAAGCAAGGAGGCCTACAAACCTGACTCAGTTATACCAGTTCTGTCAGGAGGAATGGGCCAAAATTCACACAACTTATTGTGGGAAGCTTGTGGAAGGCTACCTGAAACGATTGACCCCAGTTAAACAATTTAAAGGCAATGCTACCAAATACTAATTGAGTGTATGTAAACTTCTAAACCACTGGAAATGTGATGAAAGAAATAAAAGCTGAAGTAAATAATTCTCTCTTCTATTATTCTGACATTTCACAATCTTAAAATAAAGTGGTGATTCTAACTGACCTAAGACATGGCATTTTTACTAGCAGTAAATGTCAGGAATTGTGAAAAACTGAGTTTAAATGTATTTGGCTAAGGTGTATGTACACTTCCGACTTCAACACTATAGTGATGATGACACATCGGACGGAGCATTGCAATCCAAGGCCTCAGGCTGTGAGAATACCTGGAGTGGACGTGCCAGTTACAGAGCACAAACAAAAACACACAAGCCAGTGAAGCCACTGAGCTCTGAGGGCCCAGAGGAAGATTCACTATCTGGGCATGTCATTAGAACAGAGCTGGAAATCCCCAGCTAGCTAGCTGGCTGTGTGTGTGTGTGTGTGTGCGCATGGAAACATGCTCCTGTTAACCACATCATCAGTTCAAAGAGCTCACACACAAAACATGACTCAAGATAGGTTTCAGAAATTATAATGCAACAAATCTTAGATTCATAACCCTGATTCCAACCCGCTGCCTAAAAGTGCATTTGACTTACCCATCAAACAGATGCCTCCTGGTGGATTCGATGGCACTGTCCACGTTGCGGATGGCCTCTTCAATAGACGACGTCACAAAGGTGTCTCCTTGTCTACTTACTGGAGGCACTGCAAACAGATAGGCACTGCTTTCATAGCCAGTCGTAAAATGAACTAATACTGAAAATAAAATGCTAGGATAATTTGACATCAGATGTTTCAACTGCGTATGTCATACGTTGTGTCGTGGTCAAGACAGCATGAGGTAGTTACTATAACCTAGATCAGGGGTAGGCAACTAGATTCATGATTACATTGAGACACGATCACGTCCCTTTTTGTATTAATGAGAATACTTGGGAACAGATTTCTGGTGATTGTACTTGTTTTATCAAAATAAAAAAAACCTGACAGGCCTTAATAATACTCTGTCCGGACTGCCCATAGAGCAAGTTAACTGGGTGATTGCACCATATAGGGTTAGACTGCTCTACTTGTGTATTGCAACCCTGGAGATTGGAGAGAACAGAACACATTTCTGGCAGACAGCGTAGTGTAGTTCTACAGTGTGCCATGTAAAACATCGAGTGTCTGACGTGTGGGCTGCAGACCAGTCCAACAACAACCCAACATGGTCACAGTTCACTGATGGCACGCTAGCTAGCATCGGCTATGAGACAGCATGCAGGCAGGCCAAGGAAAATAAGCAACACTGGGGCTAGAACTGAGGAGTAGGCCCAACCTATGGTGTTACAATAGCTGTTGTAACACAGTCACAAATCCTTGACCTGGTGAGGTGTGGGGTGTGTGCAGAAATGTTGGTTCTATCCCAGCAAAAATACATCTGATTCAACTATCAGCTGAGTCAGGTGTGTTATAGCAGGGCTGGAACAAAAGCCTGCAATGTCTATAGTTCTCCACGATTAGAGTTGTATAGCTTAGCATACTCTAGTCTTACCTAGGACGTTCTTACCTAGGACGGTGAGCACCATGCTAGCGGACTGGTAGCCAATAGGGTTGCGGGCGACACACTCGTAGTGTCCGCCGTCGGCTAGACCCACGTCCTTGACCTCCAGGAAGCCCTCAGCGGCGATGTGGAACTTCCCACTTTCCGTCACCTGGACACCGTCCTGCAGCGTTGCCGGGAGAGACGGGTTGAAAGGTCAGAAGGTGTGGACTAGTGTGGGGTAATGGGGTCAAACAGGGAGCAACACAGCCATAAGGCCTCACAGTAGGGCACTGTCTTGAGTTACACTGTCAAAGCCATACGGTCTGACAGGCCTGCTTAAAGCCTACATCCTGTGCACTCCGTTCTGCCACCTCTGGTCTCTTGGCTCTCCCACCCCCATGGGAGAGCTGCTCCCGCTCAGCCCAGTCCAAGCCCTTCTCTCTCCTGGCACCCCAATGATGGAACCAGTTTCCCCCTGAAGCTATGACAGGAGAGTCTCTGCCCATCTTACGAAAACATCTGAAACCCTACCTCTTCAAAGTTTATGTTAAATAATCCCACAGCACACATATATACTGTATATACACTATAAATACAAAAGCATGTGGACACGCCTTCAAATGAGTGGATTTGGCTATTTCAGCCACACCCATTGCTGACAGGTGTATAAAATCAAGCACACCGCCATGCAATCTCCATAGACAAACATTGGCAGTAGAATGGCCTTACTGAATAGCTCAGTGCCTTTCAATGTGGCACCATCATAGGATGCCACCTTTCCAACAAGTCAGTTTGTAAAATTTCTGCCCTACTAGAGCTGCCTCGGTCAACTGTAAGTGCTGTTATTGTAAAGTGGTAGGCAACACAAGCTCACAGAATGGGAACGCTGAGTGCTGAAGCACGTAGTACGTAAAAATTGTCTGCAACACTCACTACCGAGTTCCAAACTGGGTTTCCATGGCCGAGCAGCTGCACACAAGCCTAAGATCACCATGCACAATGCCAAGCTTCACCATCTGGCAGTCCGACGGACAAATCTGGGTTTGGTGGATGCCAGGAGAATGATACCTGCCCCAATGCATAGTACCAACTGTAAAGTTTGGTGGAGGAATAATGGTCTGGGGCTGTTTTTCATGGTTCAGGCTAGGCCCCTTAGTTCAGCATACAATGACAATATAGACGATTCTGTGCTTCCAATTACTGTTTGAGCATGACAATGCCCCAGTGCACAAAGCGAGGTCCATACAGAAATGGTTTGTTGAGATTGGTGTGAAATAACTTGACTAGCCTGCACAGAGCCCTGACCTCAACCTCATCAAACACCTTTGGGATGAATTGGAACGCTGACTGGAAGCCAAGCATAATCACCCAACATCAGTGCCCAACCCACTAATGCTCCTGTGGCTGAAGAATGTCCCCGCAGCAATGTTCCAACATCTAGTGGAAAGCCTTCCCAGAAGAGTGGAGGCTGTTATAGCAGCAAAGGGGGACCAACTCCATATTAATGCCCATGATTTTGGAATGAGATGTTCGACGAGCAGGTGTCCACATACTTTTGGTCATGTAGTGTATATAATGCAATTTTTTAAACCACCACCACCCCGCCCCCCCCGTCTGCTATATTACTAAAATGTAAAAAATGGCTGACCAGGTTGAGTTATATGGAGTGTATCACATCAGCTTGAGTTACATGGCTATATTTTACAATAGGCTGTGATATTCTAGGCAGTAAAAATACTTTTTTCATAAATATAGGCCTACTAATATTGGGAAATGTACTAACAGCCATTTCCTGATCTGAGCAGACCTTGATTTCCTTCCCCTTCCCTTTCCCCATCCCTCCTTTCCCCATCCCCTGTCCTCAGCGAGAGCCTGGCTATGCTAGCCTTGTTGCCGTGGAGGCGGTGACAACGGTGACCAATAGTTGGTGACCAGGTGACAGGTGTCTAACCTTGTTCCAGGTGAGGACAGGCTCGGGCAGTCCCTGAGCTCTGCAGGGAATCTGGACATCCGTGCCAGACTCCACGGTCACGTCCCTTGGAGCATTTGTGAAAACAGGCGTTACTGATGATTTAAAAACATGTGTTAATGATTACATCAATGCTCGCAGCAGCCCACAGTGCAGTGCAATGAATCCCAATGCAGTAAAGACAGTTTGTTATCCAAATGTTCTCAGCATGTCAAAAGAGACCCTAATATGTTATTATATTGCTGGGACGCACACAGACACACACACACACACACTGACATGTGTGCACACACCCCCATACTCTCTCGCTGTCTTTTTCTTGTTTTAGTTCCATGTCCTCTTATATTGCTCTTCTAATTACATTAACAGGGACCAGCTGAAGTTTTTCATTCACAGACAGCACTAAAATGTACTTTCCTATCCAGTCAGTGTGTCCCTGTGATTAGACGAGGGGTACACTCCTCTCTCACACATACAGCTGGGGAGGTGCTTTTTCCTCTTCACAGTAACAATTCCCATTCCCCAATGGTGTGTGTGTAACCGCTGCAGCTAGCCACCTGGTCATGGGAAGATCAATTTCCCTGTTTGAGGAAGGATCTCTAAGCCCTGAGGTATCCTGAGGTTTAAAGCATATAAACTTTTCACAAGATATCAATGTAGACTACACTCCTAGAAGAAAAGGTACTATCTGGAACCTAATAGGGTTCTTCAGCTGTCTTCATAGGAGAACCATTTGAAGAACCCCTTTTGGTTCTAGGCAGACCCCTTTTTCTACCTGGACCCAAAAAGGGTTCTACCTGGACCCAAAAAGGGTTCTACCTGGACCCAAAAAGGGTTCTCCTATGGGGACAGCCGAAGAACCCTTTTGGAACCCTTGTTTCTAACAGTTTAGAAAACTCAATGCTAGGAAACACTACAACACTCTGAACACAACCCTATGATCTAATGCTGTCAGGCTAAAAAACAATGTCAATGTAGCCAACTAACCATTAATCTTTCCCTGTCCCCGAACAGTGTCTCTCTTTGTCTGTCTGTCTCTGTTTGAATGTCTCCCCCTCTCTCTCTGTCTGTCTGAAAGTCACATTTTGTTTAAGCAGCCATCATACACTAAAGTGTTGCCCAGGGTTGTGTGTACAGTGTTGTAGGTCATTATGCAACATGTACTGCATGTTAACAGCCATTACTACATGGAAAACATGGTGTCATCTGGGATTACAGGGTGTCATGCTTTCCTGCTCTGCTCAACATCCTACTTACAACTACAAGCCTTTAATTTGAGAGAGAGAGAGAGAGAGAGAGAGATAGAGAGAGAGACCACCCATATGTAGAATGTATGCACGCATGACTGTAAGTCACTTTGGATAAAAGCGTTTGCTAAATGGCATATACAGTATAATTATTATTATATTATTTCTCTGATTGCAGGCTGTCTAGAGGGTAAACGACAAATTAGCCCAAGACGTTGTGTACCGTCACTCCCACTCTCCCTCCACTCCCCTCCCCTCCTTTTAAAAAGCCTAGGAGTGTCTGTAGAGGCCCTTACAATAACACATTGAAATGTTTTTCTTTCTAGCCTACACAATGATGCAGTATAATTATCTCGTCACAGATGGTATTCTCAAAAAAATGTCAACATTGACAAGGTGTCCTTGGAAGTTTTTTAAAAGTGCTTAAAACAAAACGTACTATAATTACCACACAACATTTGAATTCATAAGTCAATCATAACAGCATTCAGATTCATAGCATATTCCTACATAAGGCATAACATCTGGATCCTGCTAGGCTATAGAGGAGAGATCCGTCTCACCTCTCTGCTGGATGTTAAGCTGTACGGCGGTGCGCACTGTGCCCAGCGGGCTTACAGCCTGGCACTCATACTGGCCCTCGTCGTGGGGCGCCACGCGGGCGATCCTCAGTGAGCCCGTGGAAAGGACCATGTGGCGGTGGTCCTGGGGCAGGGGGATACCCCCCCGTGTCCAGGCGACGACGGGCTGGGGGTAGCCGCTGGCCTCACAGGTGAAGTCCACTGTGTGACCCTCCAACACTGACTGGTCCTGGGGGGTCACTATGAACTGGGGGGTCGCTGGGGAACAGGGAAGCACAGGAGAGTTAGGCACAAAAAAAGTTAGATCATGTTCTTTCAACAGGGTGCTGTATAAGTGCAAGGATTTATGTTCAGAGAGGTCTCTGGAAACCTTTATGGTTGTTCAGGTTTAGTGTCCAGAGACCTCTCTGGATATCTCTATGTTCCTTTTGGAATTGGTCCCCAATTAGAGGCCTATTTATGTTCAGTATTCCCACCTGTGTTTGTGGGTTTTTGTGTGTGTTCCTTTTTGTTTTCACGCCGATTCATGGTCGCGGTCTATCCTTTGTTTGGTTTTGGGATTACTATACTGGAATAAAGGAATGTTTTCGCACCACAGCTCTGCGCCTTGGGTCATGTCTCATAGCGATCGTGACAATAAGATGCCAGCATATGGGCAATTCTTAGCAGCTGGATGTTTATTGTCATGTGTTTTGTCCTGGAGGCAGAACTGAGTGATTTCCCCTTAAATAGATCAGCTGCAAAGTCAAAATTGGATATATTGGAAAAATGTATGAAAACAAAAATGTACTTTTTGGTCTTAATTTAAGGTTAGGTTTAGGCATGGTTAGCAGTGTGGTTAAGGGTTAAAGTTAGGGTTAGGTTTAAAAGCAGATTTTATGACTTTGTGGCTGTGCTAGCTAGTAACCAGTCTACAGAGCTGCCTTCAGAACAACATTCACTATGAAAACCACTAACCTGACAATTTAAACATCAGTACCATTAAAATACAATTTACACGTATGGTTCTTCATTGACATCAGATGATACTGTGCATTGTTGCTTAATATCTTGGTCCATATTTGTCCATGTTTTATTTATTATTTAACTAGGCAAGTCAGTTAAGAACAAATTCTTATTTACAATGACGGCCTACCCGTGCCAAACCTGGACCAATTGTGCGCCACCCTATGGGACTCCCAATCACAGCCGGATGTGATACAGCCTGGATTTAAACCAGGGACTGTAGTGATGCCTCTTGCACTGAGATGCAGTGCCTTAGACCGCTGTGCCACTCGGGAGAAATGTACACCAAAGTCAAGAATATACAGAAGATGCTCTCTCTCTCTAAATGCTGACTCTACAGCGTTACTCACCCTGTACGATGATGTGAGCGGTGGCGTGGATGGTGTCCAAGTTGTTGGAGGCGAAGCAGGTGTACTGCCCCCCGTCTGCCTGCACCACGTTCTGGATGAACAGCCCCCCAGACGGGGTGGTGTTGATACGTGCATCGGTGGGAAGGGGTGTGCGATCCCCCTTGGTCCAGGAGACCCGGGGCTGGGGCTGGCCTGTAGCGCTACACTCCAGGGTGATACTCTCCCCCACCAACACCTCTGTATTCTGGGGTTGGATCACAAAACTGGGCCGTGCTGGGGGGGGGGTCGGGAGTAGGGAGATAGATAGAGAAGGAAGATTGTTCTAGAAACTAAAGAAGACTATTCTTTAGCACATAAGGCCTTGAGTTGTTCCTGACCACTTCATCTGACCAGGATAAACATCTGGCCCCGCACAGAACCATATAATCTGGCTCTACACAGAACCATATCATCTGGCCCTACACAGAACCATATAATCTGGCTCTACACAGAACCATATCATCTGGCCCTACACAGAACCATATCATCTGGCCCTACACAGAACCATATCATCTGGCCCTACACAGAACCAAATCATCTGGCCCTACACAGAACCATATCACCTGGTCCTTCACAGAACCCTATCACCTGGCCCTTCAAAGAACTATATCATCTGGCCCTTCACAGAACCACATCCGCGGGATATTTATACTGAGAGGGAGCAACAGAGCCCAGATATACAGTACCTTGCTCACTGTACATGAGCATAACTGGTGCAGCCAAATATTCCTCCATGTAACCACTTCACTGTCATTGTCTGAGTTCAAGGGATGTATTATGTAATTCCTTCTCTACAAACTCTGTTATTATTTTTTTATATATTCAAATATGTATTACATAATATGAGGGGTCCACTCACAGGGGGCTCCGAAGTATCTGAGTGTGACCTGGGAGGTCTTGACCTCTCCAGCCACGTTCTTGGCCATGCACTGGTACACTCCCTGGTCCGTCTCCCGCGTGTCCTGGATCATCAGAGTACCGTCCTCCAGCAGGTTCAGACGAGAGTTGTCATGCATGTTCAGGGCATTACTGGGGAAAAATACACACACATAAATAACATTACATAATCGCATACATACAGTATGTTTATGTGTGGCGGTAGGTAGCCTAGGTGTTAAGAGCGTTGGACCAGTAACCGAAAATCTGCTGATGTACCCTTGAGCAAGGCACTTAACCCTAATTGCCCCTGTGTATAACTCTGGATTAGAGCGTCTGCTAAATGGCAAAATGTTAAATGTGGGGAAAAAAGTAGTTAGGACACATTGCTGAATGACTGTTTCAAAGTTGATATCATCATTGGAGAGCGGGCCTTACTTGTTCCTGAGCCAGATGATCTGTGGTTTGGGGGTTCCCTCGGCCCTACAGGTGAAGTACACTGTGTTCCCAGACGTCACGTCAACATCCTGGGGCTCCGACGTGATCCTGGGCACCTCTAGGAAAGAGGAGGAGGAAGGGATAAAGACAGGTTATCTACATAAATACAGGACCATTTCCTTTCAGGACAAGAGTCATGTCTCTGTTAGTCTGATATAACTAGAGCCAGAGCAATGGTCTGTAGAGAGGACACTCGGATATAACTAGGCCTGAGTAATGGTCTGTAGAGATGACACTCGGATATAACTAGGCCAGAGTAATGGTCTGTAGAGAGGACACTGATATAACTAGGGCAGGAGTAATGGTCTGTAGCGAGGACACTGATATAACTAGGCCCAGAGTAATGGTCTGTAGAGAGGACACTGATATAACTAGGCCAGAGTAATGGTCTGTAGCGAGGACACAGATATAACTAGGCCCAGAGTAATGGTCTGTAGAGAGGACTCTGATATAACTAGGCCAGAGTAATGGTCTGTAGCGAGGACACAGATATACAGCGGGTGAAATAAGTATTGAACACGTCACCATTTTTCTCAGTAAATATATTTCCAAAGGTGCTATTGACATGAAATTTTCACCAGATGTTGGCAACAGCCCAAGTAATCCATACATAGAAACCAAAACAAATAAGTTCAGAAATTAAGTTATGTGTAATAATGTGAAATGACACAGGGAAAAAGTATTGAACACACTTACTGATATTTATTTAATACTTTGTACAAAAGCCTTTGTTGGTAATGACAGCTTCAAGACGCCTCCTGTATGGAGAAACTAGTCGCATGCATTGCTCTTGAAGGTTCCGTGGGCCTCTTCTATGAATCTTGATCTTCAGTTCTTTCCATAGATACTCAATGGGATTTAAGTCAGGTGATTGGCTGGGCCATTCTAGCAGCTTTATTTTCTTTCTTTAAAACCAATTGAGAGTTTCCTTGGCTGTGTGTTTGGGATCATTGTCTTGCTGAAATGTCCACCCTCGTTTCATCTTCATCATCCTGGTAGATGGCAGCAGATTTTTGAATGTCTCGGTAAATTAAGTTAAATTAAGTTAAATTAAGTTAAGTAAGTGAAGTTTGCCAGTACCATTTGCTGAAAAGCAGCCCCACACCATGATGTTCCCACCTCCAAACTTCACTGTTGGTATGGTGTTTTTAGGGTGATGTGCAGTGCCATTTCTCCTCCAAACATGGTGTGTATTATGACATCCAAACAGTTCAATTTTGCTCTCATTGTCACGTTCGGGTGTGTAGAGAGACCAAGGCGCAGCGTAGCGATAGTTCGACATCGTTTATTGAAATGAATCAACTATACTGATGGAACTATACAAAATAACAAATGCAATATAATAACAGAAACACACGTACTCACGACACGGGACAATCGACAACAATTAACCACGCCAAGGGAGTGGAACACAGACATATAAGTAGGATCCCTAATTAGAGGTAATGCAATGCAGCTGCCTCTAATTAGGGATCCCACACACAACGCCACACAGACGTAGAAATACTAGATCTGCCAGACTCTGACCATAGAAAAATAGAGAAGCAAAGCTTCTCTATGGCCAGAGCCTGACACTCATCTGACCACACTATATTCTCCCAGTATTTCACTGGCTTTTCCAAATGTTGTGCAGCAAACTTTAAACGAGCTTCAACATGCCTTTTTTCAGCAATGGAGTCTTGCGTGGTGAGCGTGCATACAGGCCATGGCGATGGAGTGCATTACTTACTGTTTTCTTTGAGACAACAGTACCTGCTAATTGCAGGTCTTTTTGAAGCTCTCCACAAGTGGTCCTTGGCTCTTGGACAACTCTTCTGATTATTCTTTTCACTCCTCTATCAGAAATCTTGCGAGGAGCACCTGGTCGAGGCAAATTTATGGTGAAATGATTGTCTTTCCACTTCCGTATTATGGCCCCAACAGTGCTCACTGGAACATTCAGAAGCTTAGAAATGCGCCTATAACCAATGCCATCATTATGTTTTGCAACAATTAGCCCATCAGTTGGGACTGAAGCAGCTGATATTATTTTGCACTGACATGGGGCTGGATTGCTTTTTAATTACTGAGTTTTCAGCTGTTGTCTTGGCTTTCCATGCCTTTTTGCACCTCCCTTTCTTCATGTGTTCAATACCTTTTCATTGTGTCATTTCACATTATTACACATAACTTAATTTCTGAACTTATTTGTTTTGGTTTCTTTGTATGTGTATGTATATGTATGGATTACTTGGGTTGTTACCAACATCTGGTGAAACTTTCATGTTAATAGCACCTTAATGGTGACGTGTTCAATACTTATTTCACCCGCTGTAACTAGGCCCAGAGTAATGGTCTGTAGAGAGGACTCTGATATAACTAGGCCAGAGTAATGGTCTGTAGCGAGGACACAGATATAACTAGGCCCAGAGTAATGGTTTGTAGAGAGGACACTGATATATCTAGGCCAGAGTAATGGTCTGTAGAGAGGACACTGATATATCTAGGCCAGAGTAATGGTCTGTAGAGAGGACACTGATATAATTAGGCTAGAGTAATGGTCTGTAGAGAGGATCCTGATATAACTAGGGCCAGAGTAATGGTCTGTTGGTAGGACACTCGTATATACTGTAACTAGGCCTGAGTAATAGTCTGTAGAGCGGACACTTGGATATAACTAGGCCAGTGTACTGGTCTGTAGAGAGGACACTGATATAACTAGGCCAGAGTAATGGTCTGTAGAAAGGACACTGATATAACTAGGCTCGGTTGAAGGGACCTGGTGTGGGGGCCTGGTGAGGGTGCTTGGTGTGGGGGCCTGGAGAGAGGGCTTGGTGAAGGGTCCTTTGTAGCTCAGTCGGTAAAGCATGGAGCTTGTAACGCCAGGATAGTGAGTTCAATTCCTGGGACCACCCATTTGTAAAATGTATGCACGTGTGACTGTAAGTTACTTTGGATAAAAGTGTCTATTAAATGGTATATATTATTTAAGCAATAAGGCCCAAGGAGGTGTGGTATATGGCTAAGGACTGTTCTTAAGCACGACGCAATGTGGAGTGCCTGGATACAGCCCTTAGCCATGGTATATTGGCCATATACCACAAACCCTTGAGGTGCCTTATTGCTATTATAAACTGGTTATCAATGTAATTACAGCAGTAAAAAGACATGTTTTGTCATACCCATGGTATACGGTCTGATGCCAATCTTGGTGGTTTGAGCGCTGAATGCTGATTGGCTGAAAGCTGTGGTATATCAGACTGTAACAAAAAACTTTTTTTTTACTGTTCTAATTAGCATTAAGGCACCTCAGGGGTTTTTGGTATATGGCCAATATATTACAGCTAATGGCTGTATCCAGCACTCAACGTTGCGTAGTGCTTAATAACAGCCTTTAACCGTGGTATATTGGCCTTATAACAAACCTCCTCAGGCCTAATTGCTTAATTATATATTATAAGGGGCCTGGTGAGGGGGCCTCTCTTGTTAGGAACAGGGATGGAAACAGGGGCAATTGTGCACACACAAATCAACTCCTGTGAGGAAATAGTTAAACTGCTCCAGGAAGAAGGCAGGCAGTGTCCCTGTGTGTGATAGAACTTCAGGCTGCTGCCTCCTCAGAGATTCTGACCTCTCTGGCAGACTGGCACTTTTAGGTGCACATACGTCATTAATTCACTCAAAACACACACACACACACACACACACACACACACACACACACACACACGCACACGCACACACGCACACACACTCCCCTTTGTCTACATGTGGCAGACACATTTAATAGACAGCATAGAGTAGGCCCTCCAGTCCAACATCTCTCCGCTCTCTTCTAACGAACAAACCGTGCACATGGGACAGGCCAAGACATACTGTAAATCTGTCGTCTCTGGGCCTTCCAGGTCCTCCACCACCAACCAGCCCAGCAGGCCAACCAGCAGCTCCAAGCAAACCGATGGGAAGCAGTAACCTCAGCTGTATCCTCTCACCACTATACCACATTAGACCACATCAGCACGGGGCACTAATTACACTGTTCGCTTTCCTTAACCCTCTAATGCATGATTTATGATTTTGTACTTTAAAAAAATATTTGATCTTATTTTATGGAAGATTTGGGATAACAGATTAACAAAATATATATATTTTTTTAAATCACACCCCCCCTTAGCAGATTTTATTTTGTTGCCTCAGGGCAACGATATGCATTTAGGTAGTAAATCACAGAGAAATATCCAATATTGTCTCAACATTTATTAGGAACATCAAGAGGGAACTGATACTCTTTTCAATTGAAAATCTGTTACAAATGTTTCATTATGGCATTTGGCCACTTAAATACATCTTAACAAGTATTTTATTTGACTAAAACTCTTTTGTCAGTTTATATACACAACTGGTAGTTTTAAAAAGATTGTAACCCCTAACCCTAACCCATGTTTGCAGTGTTCACTTTTTCACTCCGTGTGAAACTTCAAGAAGCAGTTGGTAGTGCTTGTGAAGCAGAGGTGGGCATTACACTTCCTGCATTTAGCTTTCGGAGTGCCTTTGCAGCCTGGTACCCTGCACCTGCCCTTCTTTTCACTCATGATGATCCAGTGGGCTGTAGCATCCATCCGCACATCTGGGACTGGGATTGGAGCAGTGGGTCCTTGCCTCATCTTCTTTGCCTCATACTCACTTGAAATCCCACCACTAGGCCGGCCTCTTTTCTTCTCCAGACGTTTCCCAGATTTGCAGAGTCCCTGTGCAATGTAGGATTTGAATGCATACAGCGCCATTACCTCAGCATTTGACAGGTTACTGTGTTTACAATCCCGTTTGTACATCAACCAGCAGGTCACCACAACCATGTCTAGAAAGTGGAAAATCAGACGGTGATACCACTTTTTAGATCTAATTTTGGTCCGGTAGAGGGCTATAAGAGAATCGAGAAGGTCAACACCTCCCATGTGCTGATTATAGTCTCTTACAACAGCCGGACATGGGACATCAATGACCGCCTTACTTCTTCTGTCCCATCGTTGGACATGAGTGACAGGGTGTGCTCCTACATAATCGCTCAGTAGGGTCACTGAGCGGTTGTCATACCACTTGACTGCATGCAACACGGTATCGCCAACAATTGCTGTCTTTTCTTGAAAAGACCCACGGCCAGATCTTTTCAGCTCAGCATCAGAAACCATGTTACTGCCTGGTAATCTGTTGGAGCGAACAGTGCCAAGACAGTGCACCCCTTGACGAGCTAGCTCAAGTTGTAGTGGGACACTGGTGAACCAGTTGTCAAAGTACAGCTTGTAGTTTTTGTGTTGTGGCACTGGTTGAGCGAGGCGGAGGACAACATTTCCACTGGCTCCTACGTCTACCAACTGGGGGGGCTGCAATACTTTCCCAGTGTACACTTCAAAATTGTGTGGAATACCATCAGAACCTGCCAAGACCATAAGCTTATACCCCCATTTTTTGGGCTTCTTGGGCAGATATTGCTTCAGGCGATTTCGTCCCTTAAATGGGACCATTTGCTCATCAACGCTCATCTTTTCTGACATGGGTATTGCATTCATTTTAGAGACAAGATGAGTAATCAGGGGCCGGATCTTGAACAGCTCATCAAAATTGTCATCAGATCGAACTGGTTGATCATCATTATCATTGAAATGCAGGAATCGCTTGATTTCTTCCCATCTGTTTAGAGACAATGTGTCTGCTACTTGAGAGACTCTGCTTGCAGGGCTCCAAAACATGCGTGTTGCTGGCAATCCAAACAAGGACATGTATAAGACAGTGCCCAAGAACTGCTCCAGTTCAGATGTGGATAGGTTGAGCGGCTTGTTAAGATCAGTCTGTGCTGCATACAAATTTGACTGCTCTACAATGACGGCAAGTATATCATCAGAGAAGAATGTTTTAAAGTATTGATAAGGGGACAGGATGTCATCAGCTTGTGGAAGGCTGCCTTGCCAATCGGGGTATGCAGGGAAGCTGGGATCATGGCTGGTTTTCCACCGTGGTTGCTGAGGGACATCCCCACCATCATCATCCTCAGATTCATTTTCCTCTTCACTTCCCTCATTATTGTTTACTTCATCACCTTGAAAAAGAGAACATTTATGGTTGACTGAATTGCAAATTGTAACATTGATAGAATTGCCTTCCTTCCCTCCAAACTTCCTTATTCTGTCTTTGCATGTAGACTCAACTGTACTTTCTGTAATCCTATTTTCTTCAGGAGTTACTGTATTTAAGATTTAAACATGCCTTTTATTCAGAATTGACTGAATATGAAACTAGTTTTTTTCTGCCTCTCAAACCTCTTTCTGGGGTCCATTCTTCATCACTGTCACTTCCCTCAAGCTCACTGTCCTCACTACAAAATCCATTGGTGGGTATTATTCTCACTAATAGCTCCTTTCTCTTCTTTCTACCATAAAATGTCTCTGTGTCCATTTTCCTGGAAACATCAGTGCAGAAAACAATACAAAATCAAAAACACTGATTTTGGCCTTCAAGAAAGTCACGTCTGTCATTAGCATGATATTGAGGTGAAAACTAGCTTGACTGCATAACGTTGCCCTGAGGCAACAAAAACAAAACTACTTTTTATATATATATTTAACCAAGTAATATGTTAAAAAACATTTTAATATGTTTCCTTAGATGTTGCTACACAAGCACATATTTTTTTATTCTCACGTTTTAGTATCTAAACATCCAAAATAATGACATTTTGCTTACCCTTCACTCAAACCACATGCTCATGTCAATGGTCTTCCTGTAAGAAGGCTCCTCCCCCAACTGTTGCATCATATCAATTTGTCCATCTCATTGGATTGCTTCCTGACATGTCAGGATCAGTGTCAAGTATTTAAATTAACAAAATATCTGTATGGCTAGTTGTGAGAGCCAAAAAGGTATTCTGTTGCCTGAGGGCAACGCTATGCGGTAGAGGGTTAACTCCAAACATGGCAACCCATCCCTGTCTCCTCCATAGGCCCAGGTCAGATAAGGGACAGGAAAGAGAGTGGGTAGCCAGGCCAGCAGGGAGGAGGCATTTAACCACAGGCCCTGTTGTTTTGACAGCTGCTCGGCCCACTACACATCGTTCAATCGTTTACAGGGTGAATGGATGGAGAGGAGGGGAGATAAGGGGAGAAGAGCAGAGAGGGGAGGGGAGCAGAGAGGAGAGGGGAGAGGAGCAGAGAGGAGAGGAGAGAGGAGAGAGGAGCAGAGAGGGGAGAGGAGCAGAGAGGAGAGGGGAGGGGAGAGAGGAGAGGAGCAGAGAGAAGTGAGGGGGAGAGAGAGAAGAGAGGAGCATAACGGAGAGAGAATCAGAGAGGGTAGAGGAGCAGAGAAGAGCAGAGAGGGGAGAGGAGCAGAGGGTAGTGAGTAGCAGAGAGGTGCAGAGAGGAGCTGAGAGGGGAGAGGAGCAGAGGGGAGTGAGGAGCAGAGAGGAGCAGAGGGGAGAGAGGAGCAGAGAGGGGAGGGAGAGGAGGAATGAAAAGGGGAGAGGAGGGTAGAGAAGGAGAGCAGGTGAGAGGAGAAGGAGAGGAAGGGAGAAAAGGGAAGGGAGAGGAGGAGGGCTTTATGGGGTTTATTCTTTCATTCTGCCAGCCTCACCCATTCATCCCTCACACCAGTGGAGGCTGCTGAGGGGAAGACGGCTCATAATAATGTCTGGAACACAGTGGCGGTCAGTGCCGTTTAAGATGAGGGATTATTTCTTATTTCTATTACAGCATATTGTATGACTGTCATTCATATTCCATTCACCCAGTTCAATGTAACATCGATAGGTTTAGGCTACTACATGATACTCAAATGTTCCCTATACCCATATGAATGAGAGTTTACAACTTAGGCGCACACAGGTTGAGAGAAAGACTTGAGTTGACAGACAGTGACATATGGACAGACAGTGACACATTCAATACCGCCTTGCATACTCTTGCCTGCATCTAGCTGCCCTAGGGTGTAATCATCAGTCCAACAGCTGCAAACGATAGTTTCTATTGGACAAATTCAGGTATGTTTATCCCCGTTTTGTTCTGTTTGCTTCCGTTTAAGAAATGTTTTTCAACCGAATCAGCTAAATGAATACACCCCCGATTACACACAAACAGTTCACTTTCACAACAGCCACGTTGTGAGGGCTTGGTTGTGGTAAGGCCTCTTACTCCCACCTAGGGGAGGAGAGAGGCACACAACCAAGTCCTCACACACTTATCAGGGAGATTATCATCCCCAATCAGAGACAGCTGTCTAGCGTTGTCTCTGATTGGGGATGGTATTTAAGCTCCACACAAATCCACCTGTGTGTGGATCATTGTTCCTGCTTGTCTGCCGTGTTAAACAGAAAGCAAGTAAGTCACCGTGTTTTGTTTTGTACTAGTTATATTTTTTCACTCTCCTTTTTATTTGTTAAATGCTTTGTGAGAACACCTCATTTCCAATAAAAAGGATGACACTTCACCAGCGCTCTGTCTACCGTCCCTTATATAAAGCGCACCGTGACAGAATGATCCACCACCCTGGGACGCAAAGGAGCTTAACTTTAGGAGATATCCTCCTCGGTATGGGAAAAATTACCGAGGAGGAACACTCTTATTATCGTTCGGTGGAGGAAGGCTGGGGTCCGGAGCAGCAGAGGCGCCGGAGACGGAGGACACGTCACCGGGCTAAAGTTGAGGACCAGCCTGGAGCCCAGAAAACCCCTCAAACTGATTTTGGGGGGGGGCTATGGGGGTGGTCGGGGATCGGGGGAGAAGAGCCCCGACCACTGCACTCGTGGGGGTTCCAGGAGGAGCCCCTACAGCCATGGGAGCAGGAGTACAGAGAGGAGTCGGAGGAAGACGACGACGATGTGCTTCTGTTCCCTCACTCGTGGGGGTTCCCGGAGGAGCCCTCACAGGATGGGGATTGGCGGTGGAGTAGGGACGACAGGGACAGTCGTGCTCCAGCGCCAGATCCCAGTCCGGTGCCTCCAGCGCCGGTCCAGAGTCGGAGGAAGAGGAGACCGACTCTGCGCACCAAACCATCGGTGCGCAACACTAGCCCGGTGCGACCCGTACCAGCTAAACGCACCAATCCAACGGTGCGTTTCCCCAGCCCGGTACGGCCCGCGCCTGCTCCACGCACCAGCCCTATGGTGCGTGTCCCCAGCCCGGTGCGACCCGTGCCAGCCGGACGCACCAGCCCAACGGTGCGTTTCCCCAGCCCGATACGGCCCGCGCCTGCTCCACGCACCAGCCCTATGGTGCGTGTCTACAGCCCGGTGCGACCCGTGCCAGCTAAACGCACCAGCCCAACGGTGCGTTTCCCCAGCCCGGTACGGCCCGTGCCAGCGCCTCGCATCAGACCAGTGGTGCGTTCCCCCAGTCCAGTACGCCCCGTGCCTACTCCTCGCACGGAGGCTACAGCGACGGTCGCCAGCTCAGCTCTGTGGTTGGAGACCATCTCTGCGTCGGTGCCCAGGGTGGGCACGACGTTCAGCCCCGCTGTGGAGCAGGAGCTCCATAGCGCGTCGGTGCCCAGTCTGGGGCCGACAGCCAGCCCAACCACAGGGCTGGAAACCATCTCTGCGTCGGTGCCCAGGGTGGGCACGACGTTCAGCCCCGCTGTGGAGCAGGAGCTCCATAGCGCGTCGGTGCCCAGTCTGGGGCCGACAGCCAGCCCAACCACAGGGCTGGAAACCATCTCTGCGTCGGTGCCCAGGGTGGGCACGACGTTCAGCCCCGCTGTGGAGCAGGAGCTCCATAGCGCGTCGGTGCCCAGTCTGGGGCCGACAGCCAGCCCAACCAGAGGGCTGGAAACCATCTCTGCGTCGGTGCCCAGGGTGGGCACGACGTTCAGCCCCGCTGTGGAGCAGGAGCTCCATAGCGTGTCGGTGCCCAGTCTGGGGCCGACAGCCAGCCCCACCAGAGGGCTGGAAACCATCTCTGCGTCGGTGCCCAGGGTGGGCACGACGTTCAGTCCCGCTGTGGAGCAGGAGCTCCATAGCGTGTCGGCGCCCAGTCTGGGACAGACAGCCAGACCTACGGCAGGGCTGAAAACCACCTCTCCGTCGGTGCCCAGGGTGGGCACGGCGTCCAGCCCGAGGTCTCCGGTGAAGGTCAGCAGCCCGAGACCTCCGGTGAGGGTTAGCTGTCCGAGGTCTCCGGAGAAGGTCAGCAGCCCGAGGCCTCCTGTGACGGTCAGCAGCCCGAGGCCTCCTGTGACGGTCAGCAGCCCGAGGCCTCCTGTGACGGTCAGCAGCCTGAGGCCTCCGGTGAAGGTCAGCAGCCCGAGACCTCCGGAGAAGGTCAGCAGCCCGAGACCTCCGGAGAAGGTCAGCAGCCCGAGACCTCCGGAGAAGGTCAGCAGCCCGAGGCCTCCTGTGAAGGTCAGCAGCCCGAGGCCTCCGGTGAAGGTCAGCAGCCCGAGGCCTCCGGTGAAGGTCAGCAGCCCGAGGCCTCCGGAGAAGGTCAGCAGCCCGAGGCCTCCTGTGAAGGTCAGCAGCCCGAGGGCCCCGGTGAAGGTCAGCAGCCCGAGGGCCCCGGTGAAGGTCAGCAGCCGGAGGGCCCCGGTGAAGGTCAGCAGCCCGAGGGCTCCGGGGAAGGTCAGCAGCCCGAGGGCTCCGGGGAAGGTCAGCAGCCCGAGGGCTCCGGGGAAGGTCAGCAGCCCGAGACCTCCGGGGAAGGTCAGCAGCCCGAGACCTCCGGGGAAGGTCAGCAGCCCGAGACCTCCGGGGAAGGTCAGCAGCCCGGGACCTCAGGTGAAGGTGAGCAGCCCTGAACCTCCACCAGAGCCACATCCGGGTCCAGCAGTCTGCTCTGCTACAGCGCCAGAGCGGTCCGCTCCACCGGTGCCCAGTCCGGGGCCGGTCATCTGCGTCGCTCCAGTGCCGGAGCAGTCCGCTCCACCGGTGCCCAGTCCGGGGCCGGTCGTCTGCGTCGCTCCAGTGCCGGAGCAGTCCGCTCCACCGGTGCCCAGTCCAGGGCCGGTCGTCTGCGTCGCTCCAGTGCCGGAGCAGTCCGCTCCACCGGTGCCCAGTCCGGGGCCGGTCGTCTGCGTCGCTCCAGTGCCGGAGCAGTCCGCTCCATCGGTGCCCAGTCCGGGGCCGGTCATCTGCGTCGCTCCAGTACCGGAGCAGTCCGCTCCACCGGTGCCCAGTCCGGGGCCGGTCGTCTACGTCGCTCCAGTGACGGAGCAGTCCGCTCCACCGGTGCCCAGTCCGGGGCCGGTCGTCGGCGTCGCTCCAGTGCCGGAGTAGTCCGCTCCACCGGTGCCCAGTCCGGGACCGGTCGTCTACGCCGCTCCAGTGACGGAGCAGTCCGCTCCACCGGTGCCCAGTCCGGGGCCGGTCGTCTGCGTCGCTCCAGTGCCGGAGCAGTCCGCTCCACCGGTGCCCAGTCCGGGGCCGGTTGTCAGCCCCTCTCCAGGGTCGAGGGCTCCCACACCAGGGTCCAGACAGGACTTGGTGGATGGCGGGAGTACTGAGGGGGGAACCATCGCGCCGGGGTCCGGACTGGACCGGGCGTGCAACGGAGAGGTAGGAGGGAAGCTACTCTCACAGCCTGTGCCACGCCCGGAACCAGAACCGGAGCCCCCACCAGCAACCACCTCAGTACCCCGCCATGTCCCCCCTAGTTTTTTGGACATTTTTTCTGGAGAGGGGGGATTGTTTGTGTGTGATCGGGAGTCCGCACCTTAGGGGGGGGTACTGTGAGGGCTTGGTTGTGGTAAGGCCTCTTACTCCCACCTAGGGGAGGAGAGAGGCACACAACCAAGTCCTCACACACTTATCAGGGAGATTATCATCCCCAATCAGAGACAGCTGTCTAGCGTTGTCTCTGATTGGGGATGGTATTTAAGCTCCACACAAATCCACCTGTGTGTGGATCATTGTTCCTGCTTGTCTGCCGTGTTAAACAGAAAGCAAGTAAGTCACCGTGTTTTGTTTTGTACTAGTTATATTTTTTCACTCTCCTTTTTATTTGTTAAATGCTTTGTGAGAACACCTCATTTCCAATAAAAAGGATGACACTTCACCAGCGCTCTGTCTACCGTCCCTTATATAAAGCGCACCGTGACACACGTACAAACAGCTTGTTGTATCCCTTCTCACATTAATGCGCTCTCCTTCGCTCACCTTTTCCCTTCGCTTGTGGACTTCAATGCACAACACATCAACTGTCTGTGACCAGGCAAAAAACCTTTCCAAGCCAAAATACCACATCACTACACACAGCCTAGATCACTGTCACCATATTAGCTAAAGTAACATCCTAGTCAACATAGCTAATAGAGCTAACACATTAGTAAACCTGCTACAATCATGCAGTACAGTTTAGCAGTTAGACTAGCAGGCCCGGGTGGCAATACGTTTGTAAAACCAAAAGCTTACCTTGACTTGGAAGAGTTCCCGTGTTGGATAGTCTTAGCCAGCTAGCTAACATAGCATCCTTCAGTTTGAGCCGGGTATTTGAGTAGGCTAAACTAGCTAGCTGCATTTGCTAGCTAAGTAAGTAAAAGTGAAAAACAAAAATGACAATGACATGATTACTGTGTATGTCTATGGAAGGGGGTAAGAACCATGAGTCTCTTAGATTTTGTATTGAAGTCAATGTACCCAGAGGAGGACGGAAGCTAGATGTCCTCCGGATACACGATGGTGCTACCCTACAGAGTGCTGTTGAGGCTACTGTAGACCTTCATTGCAAAACAGTGTGTTTCAATAAATTATTTGGTGACGTGAATATATTTTGTATAGTTTTATCTAAAAGAGGATAACTTTTTGAATGCTTCACTATTTTTATTTTTATGAAATTCACTGAGGAGTGGGATGGTCCTCCCCTTCCTCCTCTGAGGAGCCTCCACTGCTGGAACGGCGCAAACAGAATGGCATTAAACACATGGATAACATGCGTTTGAATATGATACCATTCCGCTCCAGCCATTTCCAAGAGCCTGTACCCTCAATTAAGGTGCCATATCACTTTCTCAGTTCACCCACCTCTTCCCAACCCTCATACAATCAGACAGGTGCTTGATCCCTTTATCCAATCCACACTCCACCTATCCATCCATCATACACACCCAGAACACAGAGTCCTGATAGGTTAAGCTGATGCTTCATTCTTGTGTATTCTTCTTGAGTTATAATATTTTTTACTGTGCATCGTTGGGAAAGGGCTTTTAAGTAAGCCTTTCAAAGTAAAGTCTACACCTGTTTCAGCGCATGTAACAAATAAATTAGTTTTGTTTGCTGGCTGCAGGAGGCAGGCTGCTAGGTTCTGGGGCTCAGAGCAGTGGCAGGGGCTCCTGCGTGACATGCTACCCAGCTTAGGACCACATCTGCTGGGGCCGTGGCGAAACAACAGCCAGCTGACGGCTGGAGGCCCCTGTCACAGCTCAAGACTACTGCGGTCGGAAGCCGAAAGCTAAAGAGACAGGTAAGGTTTTATATGGCTGAGAAAGCTGTGGTTTGTGTGGAGTGAGTTGTGGGTTTTAGTGAAGTGGATGGTATGTGAAAGAAGGTATGTGTGTGTTAACACAGGCCTCGGAGTGTGAGCCACTGTTTTTGCCACATTTAAAATATTCTGCACAGCTGGCTACGTGAGCGCAGGTTTACTGTCTATTGTCATGAATCTTACCCTGGAGGCAGAATAGCGGGATTTCCGAGAGATGGGCCGAATGCAAAGTCAAAATTGGCTATATGGTAAAGATTTATGAAAACAGAAATGTTATTTTTGTTCTTAATTGAAGGTTAGGGTTAGGGTTAGGCATTAGGGTTAGCAGTGGGGTTAAGGTTAGGGTCAAAACAATTTGTGGCTGTGGCTGTGGCAGCTGGTAACCACTCTGCAGAGCTGCTTCCAGGGCAAGATTCATGACAATAAATGCCAACCTGCTAAGTGAGCATGAGTGTGTGCGTGTGTGTTGTGTGTGTGTGTGTGTGTGTGTGTGTGTAAGCACCTGCGCCTGTGTGTGTGTGCTCATGCCTGTGTGTGTGTGTCCTCACCACAGTTGAGCTCCTCAGCAGTGAGTGTGGCCACAGATCGTCCCTGCAGCCGTCTGGGGTAGTCACAGGTGGCAGCAGCCTGGGCGTTGCCCGACTCAGCATACTGCTTCAACAGGTCAGCCAGCCACAGCAGCTCACAGTCACAGTTCAGAGTGTTAGAGTCCAGACGCCTGCACACACACAGAGACAGAGACAGAGACAGAGAGAGGGGGGGGTAGATTATTACAGTATTACTGACCATCTCATGCCTGTTTATAGTAGTGCTACAAATGTAGTGTTATAGTTGTTTTTTATGACTTGTTTGTCAGTTGCCGATTTCTGTGTATCCTTCACCTGCACAAAGCTGTGAGATTGTATACATTTTCTCTTCCTCAGTATAACAGGGCTCACAGCCAAAGCCAGGGATGTTCAAATACTGCTGTTTTTCTGTTCTGCTTGATAATGAATTGCACCCACCTGGTGTCTGAGGTTTAAATCAGTCCATGATTAGAAGGGAAGAATTTAAAAAAGCAATGGAATTGGCTTGGTGGTCCAGATTTGAATTTGAGGGGCCTAGACAGAGTGGTGTACTGTTGAAATACAGCTCGTATTCTCCCCTCTGACCCCTCTGTGTAATGGAAGTCAAATGTTGACGATTTCTGTGTATCCTTCACCTGCACAAAGCTTGGAGTCAGTAATGGGCTGAGTCTGCCTGGAGTCAGTAATGGGCTGAGTCTGCCTGGAGTCAGTAATGGGCTGAGTCTGCCTGGAGTCAGTAATGGGCTGAGTCTGCCTGGAGTCAGTAATGGGCTGAGTCTGCCTGGAGTCAGTAATGGGCTGAGTCTGTCTGGATGGTAGTGTACATCCTTTTCTGGCGGCATACCAGTGTGGACTGAGACTGGCCACCCCCCCCCCCCCAACACACACACACACACACAGCTATGCCACACAGATATGCCACACAGCTAGTTCCAGCTCAGTCCAAACACTGTGACTCGGCATGGCCTTTTTGGGAGAACTCCTCTCCTGCTGTGGGAAACTGTCTGTCTGCTGCAGAGTACAGACTGGCTGGCACTTCACTTTCTTTTTATCCTTTATTCTACTAGTTGATCTCTTCAGGTTTCAGAGAGATTGATACATTCCAGGAGACAGTAATATTCTCATTTAATCTGATCCCACTCTGAACATCCTCCAAAACTAAGTGCCGTAATAATCAGAGGGAAATATTGTTTTTGAATCCCGTTCCTCCCACGTTGCCAGTGGTCCTGTCTGTCTACTGTACCTCTCAACCACAGCATACTGGTTCTGGAGTCAACACATCCTGGAAGTCTTTTTCAGAGTGAGATGTTGAAAAGGGGAAGAAAATAATAGGGGCAGGCCAAAATCGGATCCTAATGTACTGTCTGTCCGCTGTACACATACAGACAGGGCTTGTCTATCTCACAGCCAAAGCCAGGGATGTTCAAATACTTCTGTTTTTCTGTTCTGCTTGATAATGAATTGCACCCACCTGGTGTCCAAGGTTTAAATCAGTCCATGATTAGAGGGGAAGAATTTAAAAAAGCTATGGAATTGGCTTGGTGGTCCAGATTTGAATTTGAGGGGCCTAGACAGAGTGGTGTACTGTTGAAATACAGCTCGTATTCTCCCCTCTGACCCCTCTGTGTAATGGAAGTCAAATGTTGGTGGATGCGCATTCTCATACAACACAACAGCTGCCCTGTCCATGCACGTTGTCAGTGAACTTACAGTCTCTTCATGGACTGGAGATGGGAGAAGGTCCCCAGCACAAGATGGGCGATTCTGTTGTTGTGCAAAAACCTGCAGGGGAGAAAGAGACAGAGACAGAAAAAGATAATCAGATAATGTCATAGATAATTATAGACTTCATGCTGTGTGTAATGTGTACATCTGACACACTGTTGAGTAGGTTGACAAGGGTTGACCTCTAAAGGGATTGAGCTCCATACATAATTCCTATAGCTACAGCACGGCACAGTGTCAATAAGCACATAAGGTGAGTGAATCATGAGGAATGTGTATGTTTACTATGGATGACTTGAGCTTACTACATTGACATTCATTCTATGCGTTGCTTAAAGCATCAGTCCCTTTGATGTAGGTCTACAGGCTCATATTGGGAGCCATGTGTTTTTTGGAAGACAGTCATTTGACCATTTTATATCATTATTTTTCATCTGGGGTAAGAAATATGACCAGTTTATCATACATGACAAATGATCAAGGCTCCCCTCCATGACCCCTTTCTTCACAACCATATAACAATGATTCCTTCATCGAGAACAGATGACAGATAAATAAATAAAGCTTTGTTTATGGAAAGCTTTTCCCCAAACAATGCCAGCAAACCTCCACGTTTGTTAGCAATCACCATAAATCAAAATAAACAACAAGTTGTTTTCCTTCTTATCCTTCTCCTCCAATCCACAGGAGAGAGATACATATCCCAGACTTCTCTTGTCCAACAACTAGCCGGACTGGACAATCCGTTTTCATGGAGATCTTCCCCAACAAAACGTTCCAGAATCAGTGCACCTGGGAATTCCTTCCCTTTTTCCATCTGTGAGCAGGCAGCTTTTCTCCCTCTCTGGAGAGGGTTGGGAACGTGTGTGGCAGGATTCCAGGGGTAGCCAAGAAACACGGCGAGAAGGAGGAATTCAGCTCTGGTGTGAAGAGCGCGAAAACAGAGTCCAGCCGGCCGGTCAGCCGTCCATCCATCCATCCATCCATCCATCCTACCTTTCCAACAGATCCCACTTCATCTCTCTTCATAACCACACCTCTGCCACAGCCACAGTCACCCAAGGCGTTCCCCAAGGCTCCGTACTTGGCCCCCTCCTCTTCATCATCTACATCCTCAACCTGAACTTCCATTGTTACGCCGATGACACCCAGATCTACCTCAGCACCAAATCCCCCCACAATCCTCCCCTCTCCCACATCAACTCCTGTTTGTCAGCTATTAAAACCTGGATGCAACACAACTTCCTCAAACTCAACAGCAATAAAACACAATTCATCCTCATAGGCTCGAAATCCACACTCAGCAAAACCAATAACCCCACTCTCACCATCGACGGCACCATTGTCTCTCCATCTCCCCAGGCCCGCAACCTCGGCGTGATTTTTGATTCAACCCTCTCCCTTGAGCCCCACATCCGTCATGTCATTAAAACCTCCTTCTTTCACCTCCGCAACGTCGCCAAAATCAGACCCTTACTCACACCCCCTGCTGCTGAAAGACTCATTCACGCCTTCATCTCCTCACGACTGGACTACTGCAACTCACTACTCCTTGGTATCAGCTCGACCTACATAAAGAGACTCCAACTGGTCCAGAACGCAGCCGCCCGACTCATCACCCGCTCCAAATCCTGGCACCACATCACTCCAGTCCTAAAACAACTACACTGGCTCCCCATTTCCCACCGGATCACGTACAAAATCCTGGTCCTTACCTACAAAGCCATCCATCACCTGGCCCCCTCATACCTCACTGACCTCCTCTCCCCCTACCAACCCTCACGGTCCCTCAGATCCACCTCAGCCGGTCTCCTTTGCATCCACAAGTCCAAGCTCCGCAGTTTTGGGGACAGAGCCTTTTCAAGGGCAGCTCCCAGGCTCTGGAACTCCCTCCCCCATGAGATCCGCACCTCTGAGTCCCTCACCATCTTCCAGTCACGCCTCAAGACCCATCTCTTCACCTCTGCCTATCCTTAGCCCCATGCCACTCCCAATTATATATATATATATATATATATATTTTTTTTTTTTTTTTCTCTGTCTTGTCTTGTCTTGTCTTGTTTATTTACCTCCCCTGTAAAGCGACTTTGAGTTCGTGAAAAGCGCTATACAAATTGAATTTATTATTATTATTATTATTATCCATCCATCCATCCATCCATCCATCCATCCATCCATCCATCCATCCATCCATCCATCCATCCATCCATCCATCCATCCATCCATCCATCCATCCATCCATCCATCCATCCATCCATCCATCCATCCATCCATCCATCCATCCATCCATCCATCCATCCATCCATCCATCCATCCATCCATCCATCCATCCATCCATATGGCAGAAGGTCCAGGTCCAGTGGGGTCGCAAGGGTCTGACACAGTTCACTAAGCTTCAACACTTACTCTATTCATCCACTGAATCTACTGCTACTTTAATAAGAATGTTGTTTTATTTAATTTGTTCCCTCATATTGTTCCTTTATTTCCCTGGTGAAATTCTCTCAGATCCCCCTTGTGTCAGGAGAGTTGGTATATCTCCAGACAAAAGGCCCAGGTGTTATCAGTGGACCCTCTGGCCCTGTAGGATAACTGTATCTGCACTGGGCTCTCAACTTCTGTCCTACACAGCACATAGAGATCTGATGGTCTGTGATGAACACACACAGACCTCTGAAGTCGTAACAGGTTGTGGGCCCTCTCAGAATACCTATGAGTAGGGCCTTGGGTTTTTCCTGTCAGAAATCTGAGTTTGAAGGGTTGGGATGAGCACCAGACAGACGGCAGAGTGAGGGCTCTGGGCAAATACAGCTAAACACATGCGCTGGGTAAATTTATACCTGTCCAGTCTGTCCTCATAGCATTCCTTCATGCTAAACACGTAGGGCTCTGTCGGTTGTGGACAGTGCATTCTATTCACAGTACATTATATTTCCCAGGATGTTTATACGTTGTAAAGTCTGTTCTGCACTCAGTGCAATCTGGAATAGGTCAGCTCAGGTAGAAGAATGACAGTGACAAGTATGCACACGCCACAACAAATCATTATATAATTTGGAGAGATATGTCCTATTGTTTGTTTAAGATGTATCACTCCATCATTTAGAAAAATGAGAACCTTAGAGTAAGAATGCCACTTTGTATAATAGAGTGAAAAGTGAAGACAGTGGACTTACAGGCGTTCAAGCTTTGGGAGGTGGGTGAAGGATTCCGGTTCTAAGGACTCGATGTTGTTGAAGTGCAGGTACCTGGAGGAGAAAAGATCATGGACACAGCACAGTATCACCAGATTAGGATGAATCATAACTCAGAACTAATGGCAATAAACAGCAAGGTTAGACAAATGAAATATAAATTCCAATTACTCACTGAAAAGTAACTGTTAGGTTCAGTGACATATTTGTTAATTAAACAGACAAAGCAACAGTCAAAGCAAGCAAACGTTGAGCCAAGCTGCACTAATCAGCAATGAAAGACATGATAACGATCTTGTGCAATTGCAATATAGCACAACATCCACTTACTACACTATAGGTAGACAGGTAGCCTAGCGCTTAAGAGCGTTGGGCCAGTAACCGAAAGGTGAAAGTGAAACATCTGTCGTTGTGTCCTTGAGCAAGGCACTTCACCCTAATTGCTCCTGTAAGTGGCTCTGGATAAGAACATCTGCTACATGACTCATAAGTCAAATAAATGCATTAAGACTTTGACACAACACACAAGCTTTACTAATAGAGGCCTCAATTTGACACAGCCTAGGATCTTAGTGAACGGCATCTGGTTCATATCCAACCTAAGATTTCCTGCATCTATCTAAAAGAGATCGATTTAGGGTGTTGTCTGAGATTTTTTCTCTCGTCATAGAGTAACAGCGTTAAGGCTGGTCAGGGGATGTCCAAGGACAACAGAACACTGAACAGCCAAGAGGAATTACACAGACAGCCATATTTAATCTCTGAGAGAGAGGGATTGAGAGAAAACTTGGCAAAAGACGTATGGCTCTGTAATCACAGCCAGTTGATGTGTGTGAGTCACAAACCAGTGATTTAACTTTAAATGTAAACATGTCTTACCTGACAGTTAAAGCACAGTGTAATAGAACAAAGTGTCGTAAGACATTTCAAGCACCAAATTGAGACTTATTGTGACAAGGTACTATTGCTTATATATGTTGAAGAGGAGCAGAAACGTGCTTTGTGTACATTTATACTCATGTCCTATAGTCTCTTTGGAGTTAAATTCGTTTTTGGCCACAGAAAACCAAGTGTAAATTTAATATGGTCGACAACAAGCGAGCCAACATGCTTGTAAAAAGTATCTCATTTAAACAGCAGGGGAGCGAGGGACATTAAATCTGAGACTGGCAGTACTTTAAGAAATGTTTACTCCCTCTCAATCTAACCTACGGGTTGAATAGCATATTCATAGACCAACAGAATAGCAGAGGGCCATTAAAGTGGTTCAAAACGTGTCAGCCACACATAAGAACCTTCATTACTGTATCAAAACTCAAACCAGCTGCAGGGCAAAGAGCCTGGAATTTGATTTGGTTTCGCTTCATGAATCGCCATTTGTTCAGTGGCTATGCATGTTGTTATGGAGGGACAAACAGCCACAAGGCCTTACCCCAGGATCAACCACGACGATCAGCTATGAGGGGGAAGATGCATGTCGGCCATTTTTCTTTTGGTGTAGTTTAAACACAAACGGCCTACATGGAGGACATCTTGTCATGACTTTGCCAAATATTGTATGCAGTAATATCCACACCTTTTTAGACTGATGTCAGTGTAACTGTATACTATTGACATATGAACAACTTGTTGTGATATATACAGTAGCTTCGCAGAAGGACTAGGGTTAACCAACAATAATAGTCTCACTAAGCGCAGCCTTTGCCAACAGTTGCATCACAAAATAGTTTCTTGTTGAAGGACTATTGGCTGAAATAAGGCCATTTCAGTTCAATTACATTGGTGGTCTATGTGTGACAATAACAGATGTGATCCTCTATACACGTTTATATACTACTCTGCATGGACAGCTTGCTTTGTTGTATGTTCTGTATCCCACATACACATTCACCGGACACAATTCACGCATCATAAAACTGTTACATCAATAAAAAGTGCAAAAATCTTAAATTAATCTAATTTCTGGGATGATTTGAACATATTAAAGTCATTGAGACAACATGCAATTTGGTAAACGTGTTATAATGATGGCTTTATACAGATTTGAGCCAACCTTACTCATGCTGATACTAAAAGAATCTCTCACAAGCACATGTAATAACAACATGTTGACCTCTATCACCCTGCTTGAGAAATGCGTGGGGGCCCTCTATGAAATAACAGAACTAGCGTATAATACAATTAGATTGACAATCACAACTAAGGTCAAAGGTGAAGCAAACAGTCAGTGTACAGTAGTCCCCACAGAGGATGTAAGACACGCAGTGAAGGGCAAGCTGTGCATGGGGCAAGCAGGAGCTGGATCTGTAGTCTAAGCACATGTGAAGCCAAGGCCTGCTTGTGTCTGCATTTGCTTAGCTACAGTACGTCTGGGGCAAAGCAGGGCCAGGGGTAGGGACAGGGTTGAGACAGGGCCAGGGGCAGGGCAGGGGTAGGGTTGAGACAGGGGCAGGGGCAGGGCAGGGGTAGGGTTGAGACAGGGCCAGGGGCAGGGCAGGGGTAGGGTTGAGACAGGACCAGGGGCAGGGCAGGGGTAGGGTTGAGACAGGGCCAGGGGCAGGGCAGGGGTAGGGTTGAGACAGGGGCAGGGCAGGGGTAGGGTTGAGACAGGGCCAGGGGCAGGGCAGGGGTAGGGTTGAGACAGGGCCAGGGGCAGGGCAGGGGTAGGGTTGAGACAGGGCCATGGTTGGGGCAGGGGCATGGTTGGGGCAGGGGCAGGGGCAGGGGCAGGGGCATGGTTGGTGCAGGGCTGGGGCAGGGCAGGGGCAGGGCTGGGGATGTCATGCTGTAGCTTTACTCACTAGGACCGGGTGACACACATCCGTTGTCGTGACAAAGACACATGCTACTCATGCAGGGGTTCATAAGGTCAACGCAACATACAAGGGAGAGTGCATACACGGTGACAGTGGGGGCTGGGACGCAAGGTGGGAGTTTGAACAAACGGACAGATCAGATATGAAGGTGCAGAGGGAAAAGGGAGGAAGAGGGTGAGTAGGAGGAAGAGGAGGATGAGGAGGTGGTCACTTACAGTTGCTCTAGAGAGACAAGTCCCTTAAATGCTTGTCTGTCAATTGATTGGATTTCATTCTTGTACAAATAGCTGAAAGGAAAAATAATCAGTAACATTAGTCAAACACACAGCGGATCAAATTAATTCTCTCTAATACCTAACACAATGACACCATGTCTTAGTTCAATAGGTGAGTTACTGTATGACAGGAGCAATTATAAAACCAACTTCATGGGATCAATATTTTAAATAGTATTTTGACAGTTAGAAGGCCCATCCACTCAGTTTTCACAAACCCTGAACAATAGTTACAGCATATCACTGCACGGCTGCACCATTACATAGATGAAAAGCAACTGAATGTACAAAAAGACATCACAAACAGAAAAGTGTGTAAGGAAACAAATCTCAACAGATATACAGTATGACAGAGGGTCGGTGGGTTCCTCAAAGTTCCATGATGACTTCCAAAAAAGAACACAATGTCTCCACTATAATGTTCCAGAATATTTAAAGAAAAACATCACATGACATGTCTGTGTTTTCCCTCCCTCTAACATGATAGAGAGACGTGACACTAGAATAGCAATGCCTTAGGGCAATCTCTACTCATCTCCAGTTGCTTTACATCAATGGGTAGAGTTGATGAGAGATTCACATGCTCTCAGCAAATATGACGCAATGTGGGCCTAAGGAAAGATAAACAGCTCCGCTTTCTCCATCTTCCACTATCAGGGCTCTCTCATCACTCAGAGAGCTTATCTTCCTTACTAAACTTTACATTAGGGATGCACCGATCACTTTTTTTTAGGCCGATACCGATTTCCGATTTTCAGTCTTCAAAATCGGCCGATACAGATTTTATACTTTTTATATGTACATTATTCATTAAAGATACCTTTTTATTCCAGATAAACTCAAAGTTTGTGGTGAATTGAATGTCATTTTATTGACAACTAGCAGATGCAGTAATGCAGGCTATAACCTGACAAAAATTGACATTAACTGTATTATTTAGGAACAAAACAGAATAACCTGACAAAAAGTGACACTAACTGTATTATTTTAGCAACAAAACAGAGTTTATATAATAGGCTAATCTAAATATTTTTCAGCATAAGTCACCTGCCTATGGTCTATTTCCAAATCTGAATATTTAGAATACTTAAATGATGCCAAAAACCTATGTAAATAGATAACTAAAAAGCCAACAAATAGGCAATAAAAGGAAACAAAATTAATAGGGTTTTTGTAAAAAATCAAATACGAAACAAATGAATTAGCCTATGAACATGGACCTTTGAAAATAAGTGAGGCAGTGAGATGAACTTAAAATAGGTTAATTCGTCAATGCCATATGGCTACATCTCCTATTTCTCACTTTTAAGCATCAATGATAGATTTCTTTTAACAAAGACGAGCATCTCCACTTTTTCAGAAGACAGTCTGTGCCTCTTTTCATCCACGATATGTGAAACAGAGCTAAACAAGCGTTCGCTGTCCACACTTGTGGAGGGCGCAGAGAGATAAGCTCGTGCCGATCTCTTGCCGATCGAACGGTGCATCCCTACTTTACATGTCAACAAGGATGATGAGGCAAATTGAACACACAAATTGTCAAAGAGCGTTCAGATGAGTAGGCCTACTGGTATTGGTGAAACTGAAGGCATCATGCACCTCTAGAGTCCAAAGCACCTCTAGAGTCCAAAGCAGCTCTAGAGTCCAAAGCACTGTGGACTTGTTGCTGTAACAATATGGAGTCTAGCTGAATGTTTAGCTTATCTTGGTTTACAGGGAGTGTGTGTTTCGAGATGTGTGTGGAGAGCTTCAAGTTCCTCGGTATCCACATCACTAAGGACCTATCATGGTGCAAACACACCAACACAGTTGTGAAGAGGGCTCGATAACGCCTCTTCCCACACAGAAAGCTGAAATGATTTGGCATGGGCCCTCAGATCCTCAAAACGTTCTACAGCTGCACCATTGGATAGGATTTGGACTGGCTGCATCACCGCTCGGTATGGCAGCTGCTTGACACCCGACCGTAAGGCGCTACAGAGGGTAGTGTGCACCAGAGGAGGCTGGTGTGAGGCGCTATAGAAGGGCTCATTGTAATGGCTGGAATGTTATAAATAGAACCGTATCAAACATATTCCATTTATTACAATAAGCCCTTCCTCCTATAGCTCCTCCCACCAGCCTTCTCTGGTGCGTACGGCCTAGTATATCACTTGGGCTGATTTTCCTGCCGTCCAGGACCTCTATACCAAGCAGTACCAGAGCGCAAAGTCTGGGACCAAAAGGCTCCTGAACAGGTTCTACCTCCAAGCCACAAAACTGCTGAAAAGTGAATAAAATGGCTACACGGATTATTTGGATTGACCCCCTTCCCATTGCACTGACTCTCTTGCACAGGCTCTATGCACACTCAATGTACTCGACCCACACAAACACGCAAACACAATGTTTATTGTGTTACTATTTGTGCAAATTTCTCTTACTTTTTTAACTCTGCATTGTTGGGAAAGAGCTCGTAAGTAAGAACTTCACGATAAAGTCTACACCTGTTGTATTCGTTGCATGTGACAAATACAATTTGATCTGACTTGATTTGCGTGTGAGAGGTTGTGCTGAGGCCTGGAAGTGTGTGGTCTGCGTGGGAAACCGGATGGATTCGGAAGCTGTGGGGTCGACTCTCAAGGGGAAGAGTACTGAGACCTTTTGCTTGAATAACCCTAAAGCCTCTGTGGCCTCGTCCTCACACAGTTCAATGAGAACTCAACTGACCCGCCATTTTGCAGGAAAAGAGAAGGAAGGAAAGCGTTGCTAAGGTACACAATAGTAGGTTTTGGTAGACAGAAGGTGCTAATGTACACAATAGTAGGTTTTGGTAGACAGAAGATGCTCTTTGGTAAAAGGGGTAAATTGGTCATCAAAATAAAAGGAGGACCAAGGCCTTCTTCATATAATTAATTAAAATGCCTTTAATTGTATGGTTCAATGGAAACAAAGTAAAAAAATTCCTGCCATTTTACTCTGACTGTACACCCACACACATACAGTTGGGAGAACAAGTATTTGATACACTGTCGATTTTGCAGGTTTTCCCACTTACAAAGCATGTAGAAGTCTGTAATTTTTATCATAGGTACTCTTCAACTGTGAGTGACGGAATCTAAAACAAAAATCCAGAAAATCACATTGTATGATTTTTAAGTAATTAATTTGCATTTTATTGCATGACATAAGTATTTGATACATCAGAAAAAAATTACTTAATATTTGGTACAGAAACCTTTGTTTGCAATTACAGAGATCATACGTTTCCTGTAGTTCTTGACCAGGTTTGCACACACTGCAGCAGGGATTTTGGCCCACTCCTCCATACAGACCCTTCAGGTTTCGGGGCTGTCGCTGGGCAATACGGACTTTCAGCTCCCTCCAAAGATATTCTATTGGGTTCAGGTCTGGAGACTGGCTAGGCCACTCCAGGACCTTGAGATGCTTCTTACGGAGCCACTCCTTAGTTGCCCTGGCTGTGTGTTTCGGGTCGTTGTCATGCTGGAAGACCCAGCCACTACCCATCTGCAATGCTCTTATTGAGGGAAGGAGGTTGTTGGCCAAGATCTCACAATACATGGCCCCATCCACCCTCCCCTCAATATGGTGCAGTCGTCCTGTCCCCTTTGCAGAAAAGCATCCCCAAAGAATGATGTTTCCACCTCCATGCTTCACGGTTGGGATGGTGTTCTTGGGGTTGTACTCATCTTTCTTCTTCCTCCAAACACGGCGAGTGGAGTTTAGACCAAAAAGCTCTATTTTTGTCTCATCAGACCACATGACCTTCTCCCAATCCTCCTCTGGATCATCCAGATGGTCATTGGCAAACTTCAGACGGGCCTGGACATGCGCTGGCTTGAGCAGGGGGACCTTGCGTGCGCTGCAGGATTTTAATCCATGACGGCGTAGTGTGTTACTAATGGTTTTCTTTGAGACTGTGGTCCCAGCTCTCTTCAGGTCATTGACCAGGTCCTGCCGTGTAGTTCTGGGCTGATCCCTCACCTTCCTCATGATCATTGATGCCCCATGAGGTGAGATCTTGCATGGTGCCCCAGACCGAGGGAGATTGACCGTCATCTTGAACTTCTTCCATTTTCTAATAATTGCGCCAACAGTTGTTGCCTTCTCACCAAGCTGCTTGCCTATTGTCCTGTAGCCCATCCCAGCCTTGTGCAGGTCTACAATTTTATCCCTGATGTCCTTACACAGCTCTCTGGTCTTGGCCATTGTGGAGAGGTTGGAGTCTGTTTGATTGCGTGTATGGACAAGTGTCTTTTATACAGGTAACGAGTTCAAACAGGTGCAGTTAATACAGGTAATGAGTGGAGAACAGGAGGGCTTCTTAAAGAAAAACTAACAGGTCTGTGAGAGCCGGAATTCTTACTGGTTGGTAGGTGATCAAATACTTATGTCATGCAATAAAATGCAAATTCATTATTTAAAAATCATACAATGTGATTTTCTGGATTTTTGTTTCTTCTACATGCTTTGTAAGTGGGAAAACCTGCAAAATCGGCAGTGTATCAAATACTTGTTCTCCCCACTGTATGTTGTGTAACGGTACGAGAGAGATCTTACTCCTCACTGCCAATTACAGAATACTGAGGAGAACCCGAAGGCCTGTAACGTGATCTTCGTCCTTCACCATCTAATTTCTAACTATGCAACCTGACCCAATGCCAGCCTAAAACTCAATCAAGAGCTCCACAAAACAAAAACAACAGCAACAGAAACCACAACAGGAGATGTGGATTTAGGTAAGAGATAAGTAGGGCCCTGAGTACCTCCTGACCATGTGATCTGACCAGTAAGAAACTCAGAGCCCTGCTTAGGCTATAGCCTAAAGATCACATAGGAGATTGGGGGTAAGGAGGTGTGATAGACTAGCGATAGACAGGGGGTGTACTTGTACATCACACTACAGAAATAGGAGTTAGACTCCTGCTCCTATGAGCCGTTCCGGCTGGCACAAGACGACCTACTTCTAGATCACTTCAGATGGTCAGAAAAATACTTCTTGTATTAGTCATTATTACCATTAACCATATTCCAGTAACACTAGTCCCTTTGACCGAGAGCTGACCCTTAAAGGGGTCAGACTTCAGTCAGGTCATACTTTACTAGGGGCAAAGGGGGGTGGAGAGAAAACCTCCCAGGATATGGGGGCAGGGTGGTAGAGGGACCAGGGGGTGGGGGTAGAGAGACAATCCCCCAGGATATGAGGGCAGGGTGAGAGGGGGTAGAGGGACAATGCTATGCATGCATTCTACAGTATTTTAAATATACTGTAAGTATCTACACACACCAAAGTAGGCCTTGACTGAATTAGTCTGTCTCAAGTTATTCTCAGGAATGTATCCATCACATGATAATCAGGTATGAGTAAAGACAAAAAAGTGATCTACAGAACAGCCAACCAAAATCAAATCAGTCAAGTTTTGTACAGTCCAACCATTTCAATGCCTACAGTCAGCCTGAAGTTCTGAGTTATCTAACCCAGGGCCAAGGAGAGGAGCAGAGGAGAAGGTTCCTTAAGGGGAATGCAGGGGGTATATGAGACTGAGTAGGTGGGGAGACTAGAGAGACAGACATTTCAGACATATTTACCATATGTGAATGTAAACACAGACATAGCTGCCTGCCACCACAACTGACAGGCGCTGGGGTTATAATAGGCAGTGACTCACAAACACAAGGACTAAACCATACTGCAGCAACCCAAGGCTACGTGCTGCCTGCCTGCTGCTCAAGCCTGCCTCTGCTCTCCTCATTGCCTTCAGGTCACCACGCGCAGACAGATTAGTTCAGAGGATTAGACAATGGGGATTCTTTTTTTGTCTTACTTAATTTCCTGTACCACACTACCTGTACCACCCTAACACACTTTTTCTGTCCTGACTAAGCAGTCTAGCAATGTCAAGTTTACAGCCACAGAGTGTGTTTGTGTTATGTTTCCAGACATAAGCCCGAGACACGTTCTGCCATGCTTTATCATCAGCCGACGAGGCGAAGAGTGAAACTTTAACCACAACCTTTTGCCTATTGGGCCTGTCAGAGCAAAATGGCTGCCACACTGTTCCAACGAAACCAATCCATCTGTGACTTGACATCCAGAAGGGAATAAAATTGGCATAAAGGCATAACAACTCACAGATATTTGAGGTTTTCCAGGTCTTCAAAGGCTCCTCTGGGGATCCGTCTGATGTGATTGTTGTTGAGGAGGCTGTAAAGTCAAGAGAATGGCCATTATTAAAGACCTCCCAAAGGACTATTAGACTTACAAAAAGTGAATCCATGCAGACTAGTAGATACAACTTTAAAGTGGTCCATGCTGGCATACTGCTGTGTCACGATCTAATGCTAGGCTAATGCCAGTCTAAAGAGTTCAACATTCAGAGTACATATTATATGTTCCGATTTGGTTGATCCCTTAACTCAATGCCATAGAAACTGGCATTAATGCAGAGAAATACGTTTAAGAAAATAATATGATATGTATAAGCATAACATTACTTGGGCAAAACATGCCTCCTCAGTCTTCACCTAGCCTAAAAACATTTGGCCTTTAAATTTTGGTGATGTGCTATCTAGAACCTTAAAGGGTTCTTCGGCTGTCCCCATGTAGAACCTTTCTAATGGTGCTACTGGAAACAAAAAGGGTTCTACTTGGCCAAAGCAGAAAAAGACAGGCAGTAGGCCCCTAGCTGCAGTCTTTCCTTCATATAAGAGCCAGACATCTATTTCTGTCTGCTTTAGACACTAATATTGAACTGTCTCCCAGCAGGCTTCAGATACCTTGCTATTCTTCAGTCTGTGAGACAGAGGTTAAATTAAATTCTCAATGAAATATGGAACTCCACAGACTACATGGTTAGCAGGTGGTCTGCTACTGTAGGAACATCTCATCTGAGCTTTCTCTGCTTTGACATTACCTTGCCCTACCCTTCATCTCAGGGTGGCAGGTAGCCGAGTGGTTAGAGCATTGGGCCTGTAACTGAAAGGTTGCTGTATCGAATCCCTGAGCTGACAAGGTAAAAATCTGTTGTTCCTAGGCTGTCATTGTAAATAAGAATTTGTTCTTAACTGACTTGCCTAGTTAAATAAATAAAATATTCAGAGGCGCTAGGCTCATTGGCTGATACATGGCAGGACTTTACAAGGAAAACAAATGATATGACTTGTTTCTGAGCCTTGGGACAAAAGATAGACACAGAGAACTTGGTTCTTCTGGGAAGAGGTGTGGCTCACAGGAGTAGTCGACTCCTGATGTGTGCCGATTGCGTTAGTGTTCAGTGCATTCAACTATTCAGACTCCTTCCATTTTTCCACATTTTGTTAAGTTACTGTCACATTGTACATAATGATCGGGAGACAGGCGCAGAAATACGTAATATATATATATTTTTTTATACCCAAAATAAAGCATGTGTATATATATATATATAACACAGGGCTGTGACCCAAACAAAAGAGTGAGGTAAACCTTTAATAAATACACGGGATGAGACCCGTAATCACAAGTGTACAAAACACGAAGCACGAAAGCCAAAACAACAAAGCACAGGTACTCACAAGCCCAACGGACATGGGAACAATAATCGACAAACAATGGTGAACAAAGGGCACAATTATACAATTACTAATAAGGGGGGAATGGGCACAAGGTGTGTGTAATGAGACAGTTCCGTGATGCCTAGAGGCCGGTGACATAGACCTCTGGAACTGGTGCAGGAATGAGCAACAGTACCGGGAGGATCCGTGACAGTTATAACCTTATTCCAATCTACACATAATACCCCATAATGACAAAGCGGAAACATGTTTTTAGAAATCTTTATACATTTATCAAAAATAAAAAACAAAAATACCGTATTTACATAAGTATTCAGACCCTTTGCTATGAGACTCGAAATTGAGCTAAGCTGCATCCTGTTTCCATTGCTCATCCTTGAGCTGTTTCTACAACTTGATTGGAGCCCACCTGTGGTATATTCAATTGATTGGACATTATTTGGAAAGGCACACACCTCTCTATATAAGGTCCCAGAGTTGACAGTGCATGTCAGAGCAAAAATCAAGTGATGAGGTTGAAGGAATTGTCCGTAGAGCTCCGAGACAGGATTAAGTTGAGACACAGATTTGGGAAACGTACCAAAAAATGTCTGCAGCATTGAAGGTCCCCAAGAACACAGTGACCTCCATCATTCTTAAATGGAAGAAGTTTGGAACCAGCAAGACCCTTCCTAGAGCTGGCCGCCCGGCCTAACTGAGCAATCGGGGGGAGAAGGGCTTTGGTCAGGGAGGTGACCAAGAACCCGATGGTCACTCTGACAGAGCTCCAGAGTTCCTCTGTGGAGATGGGAGAACCTACCAGAAGGACAACTATCTTGGCAGCACTCCACCAATCAGTCCTTTATGGTAGTGGCCAGATGGAAGCCACTCCTCAGTAAAAGGCAAATTACATCCCACTTGGAATTTGCCAAAAGGCACCTAAAGGACTCTCAGACCATGAGAAACAAGATTCTCTGGTCTGATGAAACCAAGATTGAACCCTTTAGCCTGAATGCCAAGCGTCACGCTTGGAGGAAACCTGACACCATCCCTACGGTGAAGCATGGCGGTGGCAGCATCATGCTGTGGGGATGTTTTTCAGTGGCAGGGACTGGGAGACTAGTCAGGATCGAGGGAAAGATGAACGGAGCAAAGTACAGAGAAATCCTTGATAAAAACCTGCTCCAGAGTGCTCAGGACCTCAGACTGGGGCGAAGATTCACCTTCAAACAGGACAACGACCCTAAGCACATAGCCAAGACAACGCAGGAGTGACTTCGGGACAAGTCTCTGAATGTCCTGGAGTGGCCCAGCCAGAACCCAGACTAACCCGATTGAACATCTCTGGAGAGATGTGCAGCAATGCTCTCCATCCAACCTGACAGAGCTTTAGAAGATCTGCAGACAAAAATGGGAGAAACTCCCCAAATACAGGCGTGCCAAGCTTGTAGCATCATACCCAAGAAGATGTAAGGCTATAATCGCTGCCAAAGGTGCATCAACAAAGTGCAAAGTAAAGGGTCTGAATACTTATGTAAATGTGATATTAAACTTTTTTGCTTTGTCATTATGGGGTATTGTGTGTAGATCGATGAGGGAAAAAAACAATCTAATATATTTTAGAATAAGGCTGTAACATAACAAAATGTGGAAAAAGTCATGGGGTCTGACTACTTTCCGAATGCACTGTATATGTGAACACTCAGTTTAAAAATATTTGCAGTGTGTTCTCCAGGACCAATTCAATTACAATCTCTTCAATTGCTGAGTATGTAGGGGAAAGACGGAGGAGGGAGGAAGGAGGGAGAAGAGGAGGTAGAAGGGAGGAGAGGATGGAGACTTACAGTGTGTTGAGGTTCTTTAGCCGTCTGAAGGAGCCAGGCTGTAAGTCCTTGATTTTGTTAAACCTCAGGTCTCTATGGAGGGAAAAACAGGAAGAACACATTCATTAACAACATTGGGACAATCGAGTCTGTCAAACCAATTATTACCATGCCAAAGATTTTACTAGCTGATGTCTATGAAGAAACAGGCTGGTACAATGAGTACAGTACACAGTACACACATATATTTATCCAAATCACTTAGGAATCTCTACTAACACTTTTCATTAGAAAGGATGAATAATATCCACATTATTCATATCACAGGAATGCCAGCTTTAATAATGGGGATAGTTTTACTTAACATTTGCACAAAAGCTAACAATTAAGAGATGAGAGATTAGTAGCGTATCACTTTACTTGAACCTCTCATTGTAAAGGCTTAGGGACGATGTCATGTCATGACATTAACCACTCATGCCCATTATGACAAATGACTTATCACGATAGGCCTATAACACCTAAGTAAAATACTATGGAATTTAGAGCTAGACGCACGTCGTCTCATTCAGTGAAATGTGAACATTTCTAAACAACGAAGTTATGCTTGTGGAACTTAGCTACTAAGTAATTTGACCTTCAACTGAGTAATTTGCAAAACGTATTTTCATAAGACAGAGGGAAAAAAAGCTCTGTAAGTGGAACCAGCTATCCATATAAAGGAAATACTGAGGAGTAAAAAAGATGAGAGGGTTTGTTTCTGCTGCCTTGAAAATGTGCCTTGTTTCCCGTCATTGCATTACATTGTCATATGAATGGGTGTTTAGAACAAAGAGCTGTAAAGCCCTAACAGCAAAGACCATAACAACCACAGTCCACAGGCCTCTGACTCCATGGCTTGCTGAGAAAACTAGGAGACATAGTCCAGCCACACTAACAATGTCAAGACAAGACAATGTTGGAGTCACAACACAGATAGGCTTTATCTGAATGGTTAGGAGAAGGAATCCTAGATCAATCACCCTGCTACCCACATTCAACTATAAATAATAGAATTCACTCTCATCAGCTACTCTAGACTGACCTTAACATTCACGGACTGACTCCAGGTCACAATACGCCCCAATGCTCCACTAACAGAGAGATACCAGTTAGACTTTGGCCAGACACTGTCAAGTGATTCCAATGATAATTCCTCTAAGTGTTGATGAATGGGTAACTGGTATTAAAGTCAAGGGTTTGGGGTAGAACATGCTGATAAAGGATTTCAAGAATTCAAACGGTATTCCTACTATGTCAGTAAAGTCTATTCTCTATTCTCTTTCACCTTTGTTGATGTGGTGTTCTCTAAGACAGTCTACTTTTCAGTGCTGTGAATTCCATCGGGAACATGGGGTTCTTGTTCACTTTCTGGTCTGTATTTGCTTTGTATTAATGTTGCCTAGATACCACATGCACAACAGTCACCGAGGGCCAAATCATAAAAACGAAACATTCCTGAATGTCTTGCTTTCTCACGTTTCTGTGAAAATGTCAGCCAAAAAACAAAGCGACCTGATTTCATAGCCTGTGAAATGTTTATGGTTCACACACTCTGTAAAACCCCTGCATGGGATCCAACTACAGAGCCCAGCTTTTCATACACTCACTTCCCTTCATAGGAGCTTCAACAAAGGCTGAGTGCACCAGTGGTTAGAGCAGGAAGAGCAGGAAGCCAGCTGAGCACCGTTCACTGTCTGTATCAATATCAGAAACATTGCTCTGATATCTTACCATCTACAGGCCCCAACCTCAACAGAAGTCAAGTTACATTACATAGTTTTATTTGGCAATGTGAGAATTTTGTGGCAAATTATTTCTGTGTCTATTTTGTTGTGTTGTGACATATTTCAAACTCCATTGAAGAAGAAATAAAGCATAACAGACCACAAACAAACCCAAAGCAATAATGACAAAAGGACACTTTTCTAATGTTTCCAAAACAGCTGTACTTTTCAACAGTAGGCTCCTTCCTAACAAAATAATTCAGATGCAGTAGAAACTGAGGATTTACAGTACCTACAACAATGCTTTCCAAAACAGCTTGGCGTACAACCATAGATATGAAACAGGAGATGGGAATTCCACTTCTATCTGACATTCTAATAGGTCTGCCATTTTAGCTGATGTATAGGGGCTCTGTGACATCAGCCTGTCTAGGGTTCTTTATCTACAGTATGTATACAATTACATTCCCAAGTGAATGTATTTATGGGAAAAGGGGAAGGGCAAAAATAGGTCAGTGCTGAAATATCATTGATGGCTGTTGGTCTCAGATACATGAGGATCAGGTAGGCCTAATATCCCAGAGAACTAGTAACATCAAAAGGTTGGAGAATGGAACAATGTTTCTATAATCCAACCAGTTGAAAGTGTCCGTTGGTACTTAAAGGATATGATGTCAGATCAGTTGGTTGTTATGGGATATTATTACGGATAAATAGGACATCATAAAATGTATCTTTTGAAAGTCTACACATTCTAGTTATCAGATTTACATGTAAATGTTGTCCAAATGTATATGATTCAATATGAAACTATTTGTGAGAAGATTAAATGTGATTTAGTCTTCTAAAAGAGAAAATTGTTTGCATAGTAAACTTAAGCAACAGTCAGTGGCTTTATCATCCCTCTCTCTATCATCTGCTCCTTTTCATCCCTCTCTCTATCATCTGCTCCTTTTCATCCCTCTCTCTATCATCCCTCTCTCTATCATCCCTTTCTCTATCACCCCTCTCTCTATCATCCCTGTCTTTATCATCCCTCTATCACCCCTCTCTCTATAAACCCTCTATATATCATCCTCTCTCTATCACCCCTCTATCATCAGTCTCTCTATCATCCCTCTCTTTATCATCCCTCTCTCTATCATCCCTCTCTTTATCATCCCTCTATCATCCCTCTCACTCCCATCCTTCTCTCTATGTATTTTGATACTTTTTCATACTGCCGCTCTATGTATCATGTATCTCTCTTTTGTGAAATTTCCCCTCGGGGATCAATAAAGTATCTATCTATCTATCTATCTATATAAACCAATGCTTCCGTGGTGCCCCAAGTTATTCATGGGTTAATTATTGCACGATTTAATTCAATCACGTAATCAATTAAACGTTAGGTAATCGATTTGATAAAATAGCATGTCAAAACATTAATCAAAGCAACGTTATGACACAACTCTGTGCACAAGGACTACTTTTAACATTTACTTGAAGAACAGTGCAGATGCAAAGTTTGGTAAGAGAATGACAGTTTGTACTGTTTGTGCTGTCATTGTTAAATTAGTCATTGTGCATAGAGTTGTATGGTTTGTTTAACTCTGCAATCATTGGTTTTTGTTTGACATACATTTGAAAGCGAAATTTCGGAGTCTCAGTATCACTCTGTTACAGTGGAATTGCCCAGGAGCGTCTGGAGCCAGAGTCAGCTGGTGCTGGCTACACAGTGGCTTATCACCATGGAGTAGTGAGAAGACTGGGAAGAGGAGGAGGAGGAGGGAGAGTCATGGAGAAACAACAGGAACAGATTTGGCAGGTCTCCAATAAACAGCTTATTGCGCCCGCCCGCCCGTCCGTCCGTCTGTCTGTCTGACTCCACAGCAAACAGACTCCTTCCATCAGCAGGAGGCCGTTCAGATGTTGTAGAAGAAATGTGCGCTTATTGTTGTTCATTGGAGGGTTTCTGAACAAGCTTCAATGACAGAATCCATTAACTGAAGTTCATGTTTGATAGTACTGCTCCCCCCCCCCCCCCCCCCAAAGCTTATCAGGCCTCTTAAGACATTTTTTAGCACAACATTCTAAATCACCTTAACCAAGAACAGTAACACAAAGTAGCAACAGAAACAGACTTGCCTGTCTTGGCACTGCAGATACTGTCAGAAATAGGAACCTAAACACAACACCGAATGCATTTGCTTTTCTCCAGAGGGAAAGCCATGTTCCATCCATCCATCCGTCCATCCGTCCGTCCATCCATCCATCCATCCATCCATCCATCCATCCATCCATCCATCCATCCATCATCCACCTAAACTTCCTTTTCTCTGTAATATCTTTAATCCCATTCAGCGTGTAGTACATGTTAGAACTGTGATATCTTTAATCCCATTCAGCGTGTAGTACGTTAGAACTGTAATATCTTTAATCCCATTCAGCGTGTAGTACATGTTAGAACTGTAATATCTTTTATCCCATTCAGCGTGTAGTACATGTTAGAACTGTAATATCTTTGTCTAGGGTTCTTAGTGACTAAAAACTTCGATCAGCCATACAGCCATACTGTAATATAGTAACCGCTTGGAATATTAATGTATCTGCCTTTACCCTAAAAACAGAGTTTCCCACAAATTAGCACGTCTCTTTGAGACTTGGAACTTCAAAATACATCTTGCGAGATCATACATGTTTTGCCACATGTGCTGCATAGAGTCAACACACTGTTGGAGAGGAATGGAGACAAGAGGTGACACAATGTTCATGGTGAACACTGAATGCTCAGGATGCTGCTCAGTGCTCTTGCTTCTTGTTGGTAGGCTGCCCATCCAGACTCGACCGTTCCACAGTGGAAATTCCACTGAGCAAATGGCCTGATAACCAGGGCCGGCTGTGATTGCCACCGACACCAGGCAGCTTTCCCGCTCAAAACCAATTTTCTCTGTCAGAATGGAGAGACCTGGCCTGGCTATGGGTGGGGTAGCATGGCAGGCATCATAGCTGCATGAGTACAGTTACACTTAGCAAGGTCGTTGGCAACCCACAAACAAAAGTACACTTGCAAAAAGGCTCTGTGGCCTGTGCAATACAAACCCTAATCTGCGAGGCACTAAGGGAGTGGCTGGGACATCTCCAGCTTCAGCTCCAGCTCTAGCATGTGAGTGCCATGTGTGAACCGCTCCCCCTCATCCCTCTCTCGCTCTCACAGTCAGGGGATTATTTAGCTCTCTGACACATGCCCAACTTGGACAACCAAGGACTCTCTCTGGGCGTGCGTGACTCACACATTGTTAAACAAAAACTTGGCAGTCTCCCAACCTCCAAGAACAAGGCCATCTCAATCTCCAAACATGGTTGGAGCTTTTCTCTTAATACATCTCTGTGGGTATCGTGCAGTGCAGAATCCCACAGAGCCTGAAGGAGTTGAACAGAGCACCGACAGGACCTGAGGGCCATTACCACTCCAACAGTCTGGATATGAAGAATACTTTAAAACAGAAGGACTGCTTCTCAGACATTCAATAGAGAAAGCTTTCACAGGCAGTGTAGCAGCCCAGAGAGACACAGGAGACGTGACTGAGGTCATTGTCAGGTATGACTAGCCGTTTGAAGTAAAGGGTTTCCCCATTCACTTTTCTCTGTCAGGGTATTGTATCTTCTTCTCTGACATCCTTTAATGTCTTTATCAAGGAAACGTATCAACAGTCACAAAGATCTTATCAAGCATTATAAAGGTTCATTACGAGGGCATAAAAAGGCAATCAATGTGTCTTCTTCAGCACCAGACAGATAGCTTGGATTCTCCATTTCCTTCCATTCACTGACAACATGGCTGCAAAGTATTGCTTGATTTGCAACTATGCACACACAGCCGCCCCCCTGTACATGCATTAAAACAAGTCACAAGGGGAGAATCTAACTTTTAGGAGACATCCTTGGTGGAAAAATGCCGTAATAATGCTAAGCCCCCACCCCCTATAGGACAGCCACAGGAAGAGAGAGGCCAGGAGGGTTCCTTTCAGCAACTATCTTCGGCCCAATCTCCCTGTGCAAATGAGCAAAGCTTTGGGGGATTTCTGGCTTTGCATTCCATAATGCTGCAGAGACTGAACATCTCACAAAGCCTGACTGCAGCAAATTCCACACAATGGAGCTCCTCTTTTCGCTCCCTCCCTGACTATCTGTCCCGCTCTCTAACTCACTTACTCAGGCCCCTGCTGTAAGTCATCATTACGTTTCATGCACACTATTAATTCTATATTAAACTGATTATGGCAGTAGGCCGAGCATGACATTAGTCATGTAAACACCTTACTATGATTATCTTAATCAGCGTAAGGTCACAATCGAAGTAAGCATTTGCCGATTAAAGCACCTGTTTTTCTCAGCAATCTTTCAAATTATTAGGACATGTCAACACCTTAATCTGAGTTCCAGCTGTGTATTTGATCTGTTCGTGTGATAGCACCAGCAGCAAGAGCGTCCCTCTTTTGTGCAAATGAAGTGTTCAGAAAAACTGAAAGTACGCATCTTTGAAATAGTTTTCACTTACAAACTTTAGGTACAAATACATGACAAAGTACAGATATCTTTTTTATTTTTATTGTACTTTATTTTTGTAATAATACAACAAAAAAGAATAAGAGTTATATAGTGGAAAGTGGAAAGACACCAAGAGACAACACAAATACTATTTACACACCATTCATATACATGTTCAATAATATTCTATTCTAAGTAGGGATTGAAAGAGAAACGGTCACCCCCTGTCGCCTGCCTGACCAAATCTACCCAGTAGGGCTTTAAGGACATCACTTGGGAGTCTCGTAAATGTTACGTCGTAAATCAAGACCATCTTATATAGATGGCAGCTTCCCTGCCTTGTAGCATGCTGTACAGTTCAACTTCCACCCCCACACGCCAGGAACCCTCTCAGTCAACCTCTAAACACTCAGTCTGTCTTATCACAGTCCATTAAGACCAATCAGCAGCTACTCCTCTGATTCTGGCTGCCCCTATCAACTAGCACGTTTCTGCTGAAGATCAGGTGAAAAGAAAAACTGATTAGTTGATTCTCCAAACTATAAAAGCAAAACCTATGACCTGAAATTAATTTTGAAAGCCTATTAGAGTGAACCAAAGACTGAGCCTTCACATTTCATCTCTGATGTTACTTTTAATGTTATTACAACTCTAATACAGAACAGAGTTTCATAAGGGTTTGTTTGTAGTAATTCTGTTAAAAACACCACATCCACCACAGGGTGTGAGAGTGAAAATGCCAAGAAAGGAGCTCATTTTAATATTAAACATTACTTAAAGGAGGCAAACTAGGCCATAACAAGCCACTTTATGAGCTAGACCATTGACACATTTACAATGGGCAGACTCCCCCTTGCCATGGTGTTGCCCATGTGTTTATAATAAGGGTTCACTTTCACAATGTTTAACACATTTCTGCAGTGGGTGCCAGACCATGTGACAACACACACAGGACACCACAGAGAAATGAATTTAAGTAGATAAATAACAAGAGACTATTTGTAAGGCTTCAGACAAGACATCTAACTATGAAATAACCAAAAAAGGAAACAGTCCGTAACAATCCTGTATGCACAGTAATATGTCACATAAACATTCTACACACAAACCTCACAATTACAAGACAAGCAGTCGTATTGTGTCTTTTTGGCTTAAAATGTGTCTTTACAGAGCATTAGCAAGCGGAACAATAAACATCAACAGCCGTGGGCCTGTGGGTCTGTACAGGCCGAGAGGATTCATGAGAGTTGATGGCATAATAGAGCTGACAATGTGAAAGTAATAATTTCTCCATCTTAGGAAATCCCAGAGCAGTAGTACAGCAGTGTCATTACAGAGAGGAGGGGTACTTTACTATTATGCCTAAAACAGAGTCCGCAGAGACAACAGCTGAAAAATAAATGTGGAACATCAAAGGAGAGAGGAAAAAAAGACATCCATGATATTCTGAGAGAAAAACCCTGAAAGTTAAAACAAGGGAGGCATCTAGCACAGGTCCTGGGTGTACCATATTCCCTTTTTCCCTTCAGGAAGTAAAGGAAAGAGAGATGTTTAGAGTTCAACGATACTTTTCTCACACGAGCCACTGACATTTTGAGAGCCTCTTATTCAATGTACAAATACGTGTGCATTTTTTTTTTAACACAAGTGGTTGGGCCAGGATCCATGAGTTCTTTCAGGGGTTGACATCAGTACAAAAGCATGCATTACACACACTAGGCCAAGAGCGTTTAGACACACACACCACATTAGAACTGGGGTCAGTCTGAGCTCCAGGGGAGACACAGGCATCTGGCACAAAGCTGCCTGCCCTGCACCAACCGACCAAAATGTTCCCCTAATCAAATCCATCACAGGAGAGAACTAGGGAGGGTTTGTACGTTTAGAGAGGAAGAGAGAAAGAACGGGAGAGAGAAAGAGAAAGAGGGGGAGAACATAAGAGAGAGAGAAGGGGATACTGTGGATGAATAAAGAAACAGAGGTGGAGAGAGAGAGAAAAGGGAAGACAAAGAGTAAGAGGGAGAGATAGATTGAGAGACAGAGAAAGAAGAAAGAGAGATTCAGGAGATGCTTTCAAACAATAACAAAATACATTCCCACAGCTTTGAAGAACATCTGACTGCAGTGCTCAATACTGATGAGGAGGAATTTTCACATTAGAGACGGGCACACTGCCAGGTCAGGACAGGGAATGCAACGCCCAGACCTTCAGGGCCTGGCCAGCTAGCATTTCTCCAAATAAACCTCTACATACAATACCCCCTGTCTCCAACATGCCCACCACGTCACCTCTGCCCCCCAGCCCTCACAGCCAGCCATCAGCTGACCCAAAGGTCAGAGGGGCCAGTGTTTTGGTCCCGTGACTGTGGCTGAAATTAGTTAATTGTATTTTTAGCCTCCATAAGGGTCCATAAAGCCTCCATAAAGTATCAGACACAGGAATGGTGTCATAACATTTACATTTACATTTTAGTCATTTAGCGGACGCTCTCATAACATGGTTCTACCCACACACAAACATAAAGACTCACTTTTCTCCTTCACAGGAGCTGCTTTGAATCCAGCCTGACTTCTGTTTAATGAGGCTTAATGTGATCTGCTATGCAGACAGATTTCATATTCAAAGAGACACATATTCCCCACAGTCAAGCACTCCGTCAAAAGTTCAGTTGAATGTTGCATTGCCGCCCTGAAGGCCAGCAAAGTGTGCACAATTTACAGTGGAACAATGGGAAGGCAGGCTAGCTGCATTCATGTTCTGACAAGACTGAGCGCAGGCTGGCAGGGCAAGGTGACAGGCAACTGCTTACATCAAAGTCCTGCTAGAAAACTGACACCTGCTTTCCCCTCCACAGCCCTCATCTGTACAACATTCAGCACTGACAGATTTAGAGGCATCCAAAGGAAGAAGAAGAAGAACCAACCATATTAACATTCCCATGGCTGAGGAGACTTTCATGTGTCCTGGATGTACTGTGGAGTTGTCAAGGAGGGCAGGGCTCTGTGTCTGGAGGCTTGCCTACAGATGTTAGGGGGGACTTATTCTGTGCACACTGCGTCCATCGTTAAGACTGGCTGAGTTGCTCCTTTGTGTCCTGCTGCCGGCCTGAATGAAGGTCTTTATTTGCACAGATGCATTGGAGTTTTGGAAAGATGCCAAAATCACATGGGTCACTTAAAAACAAGGGGGCACATATTCCAGAGATATTTTTGGCGCTTCAGAGCTGTGTGATAACTGCCTGGATTGCCATTACTTCCCTACATCTGAGACTCACTCAAAACCACAGCTTGACCCTCTGCCTGACCAAACCCAGATTCTGGTTCTCCAAGAAGCCAATGACACATCCATGACAATACTAGCCTGCAGTTTGCTGAATAGATCATGAATAAAATAAGCCATATTGGTCTTGCATTCAAAGAGGCTTATGTAGGATAATTCTATAACAATTCACCACTATACCATGAGTGCTTGAAGGAAAGGTCAGCTCATGGTGCAGTTTCTCACAAAGCTCACAAGCAGAGTACTCTATTAAGCTATACAATAGTAATACCGGTACACCAATATGATCCAAAATCTGTTCTGTGGCAGATTTCAATAGCTGTCTAACGGCTTCTGTGATCAGTTGGCCTAGCTCTGCAGGTGTCAAAGGTGTCTTGGAACTTTACAAAGGCACTTCCCTGAAACATCCATACGCATCCGACTATGCTCTGATGTCTGAAGCCTTTGTTGTAGTTTCCGCAATGTGGGCAAAGGCTGTCTTGAAACAAGTTATATATTTTTTCTTCAGTGAATCAACTGAACAACCAACGCAAGACAGATAGTGAACAAGCATATACACTGTATGTATAATTTCCATTTCAGACAGAAGATGTGGTCTGTAAAACAAAGTATAAGGCAATGTTTCTATGAACCCCTTTCAAACAGCACTTTATTTACCACTTTATTTACAACCCCTTTGATATATATCAGTGGGTAAATGGCAAATTGGGAGGGGTGGGAGGTGTTGCTTGCTTTTCAAATGAGGGATGTGTTAAAGAATAGAAGTGTTAATACAGATAAAGCAGAGAACCATTAACACAGACCTGATACCTGTATTACCCCCTACTCCTTTCAGCTATACCAACAAGCTTGTATAAAAAGCAACTTTGAATATATGCAACCAGAATGGTTGTCTGGTCCCGAAGAGGATAGCTCTTATGACCCTGCTTTCTCAACTGTGGTTTAAATAAGGTATGAATAGATTTCGGCTTATATACAAACATAAGCGATCGTATGGCCATCGCAAAGCCCTTGGGTTGGTTGTTAGTCCACCAGCAATAAGTACGTTCATTCCGTTCTCTCCATAGCCTACATACTTTCCATTTAGATACAATGTAACGTTACTTACAGGATGGTTGTCGACGGAGCGACAGCAGGTACGGTTTCCAGGTTTAAATGCATACATCTCACGGTTGTACGAAAACATAAACACCGGCTTGGACAAGAAATGACAGGCTGCAGGCCAAAGGCGACCAAAATCAGTACTACCGCGATTAGAAAAGGGGAGAAGAGTTGGCCCATCCTCAGCGCCATTGCTAGGGAGGGAGTCAGCAGCGCAGAGAACACACCGCCAGCTACCCCTCTCGCGGACTAACTACTACATCGGCAGAGTTATTGTAAAGCTGAATTCAGCTGCCTGAGACCCGCTCCCTCCCTCCATGCACAGAGAGAGAGAGAGAAGTAGGGCAGTGTTACAAGTTATATTGGATCGGGGAGCAAGCCTATCAAGAAACCATGTCAAAGTTGATCTAGGCCTACTGGAAAGTATGGTTAATAAAATGATGCGTTATAGCCTGCACTACATTATCTGTTTAGTGATGTCCAATTTAAAAGATGATCAATGTACTCTTCAATAAACCCGTGGTACAGTTGTATCACTTTTCCAGGAAATTGCTATTCACAAGAATTATGTAATTGTCAGAAAAACAATGTAGAAGCACGGTGGCTACGAAAAACTCCCTAGAAAGGCAGGAACATAGGAAGAAACCTATAGTGGAACCAGGCTCTGAGGGGTGGCCAGTCCTCTTCTGGCTGTGCCGGGTGGAGATTATAACAATTCATGGCCATTAAGGCCAGTTCTTTCTCCAAGATGTTCAAACGTTCATAGATGACCAGCATGGTCAAATAATAATCATAGTGGTTGTAGAGGTTGCAACAGGTGAATACATCAGGAGTGAATGTCACTTGGCTTTTCATAACCAGGCATTTAGATGCGGTAGTGAGCGCAGTTGCGGTAGAGAGAATGAGAGAGAGAGAGAGAGAGAGAGAGAGAGAGATGAAAACAGCAGGTCTGGGACAAGGTGGCACGTCCGATGAACAGGTCAGGGTTCCATAACCGCAGGCAGAATAGTTGAAACCGGTGCAGCAGCACGACTAGGTGGACTGGGGACAGCTAGGAGTCATCAGGGCAGGTGGTCCTGAAGCATGGTCCTAAGGCTCTGGTCCTCCGGGAGGGGAGGTAGTGGGAGAGAGAGAGAATTAGAGGGAGCATACATAAATTCACACAAGACACCAGATAATAACATCAGATTTAACAAACTGACCCTAGCCCCCGGCACATAGACTATTGCAGCATAGATACTGGAGGCTGAGACAGGGGCGGTCAGGAGACACTGTGGCCCCTTCCGACAATACCCCCAACAATACCCAATCTCTTGGCCTAGTGTATCCAATAGAGGCATATCAACAGCCACCAACTTACTAACCTGAGACAAGGCTGAGTATAGCCCATGAAAGATCCCCTCCACTGCACAAGCCAGAGGGTGCGACAAACCAGACAGGAAGTGACGCACCCCTCCTAGGGATGGCATGGAAAGCACCAGTAAGCCAGTGACTCAGCCCCCGTAACTCTCAGAGAATCCGGCCAGGCAGAGACAACAAGGGTGGTTCGTCGCTCCAGTTCCTTGCCGTTCTCCCTTGCACCCCTGGGCCAGACTACACTCAATCATAGGACCTACTGAAGAGATGAGTCTTCATTAAAGACTTAAAGGTCGAGACTGAGTCTACATCTCTCACATGGATAGGCAGACCATTCCATAAAAATGGAGCTCTATAGGAGAAAGCCCTGCCTCCAGCTGTTTGCTTAGAAATTCTAGGGACAATAAGGGGGCCTGCGTCTTGTGACCGGAGTGTACGTGTAGGTATGTACGGCAGGACCAAATCTGAGAGATAAGTAGGAGCAAGCCCATGTAATGCTTTGTAGGTTAGCAATAAAACCTTGAAATCAGCCCTAGCCTTAACAGGAAGCCAGCGTAGAGAGGCTAGCACGGGAGTACTATGATCAGATTTTGGAGTTCTAGTCAAGATTATAGCAGCCGTGTTTAGAGCATTGCAGTATTCTAATCTAGAAGTGACAAAAGCATGGATTAGCTTTAATGCATCATTTTTGGAGAAAAAAAATGTCAGATTTTTGCAATGTTACGAAGATGAAAAATAGCTGTCCTTGAAATACTCTTGATATGTTCGTTAAAAGATAGATCAGGGTCCAGAGTAACGCAGAGGTCCTTCACAGTTTTTGGGGGGATGACTGTACAACCATCAAGATTAATTGTCAGACCCAAAAGCAGATCTCTTTGTTTCTTGGGACCTAGAACTAGCATCTCTTTTTTGCCGCCATCCACTTCCTAATGTCTGAAACACAGGCTTCCAGGATAGGCAATTTTGGGGCATCAACATGTGTCATCGAAATGTACAGCTGTGTGTTGTCCGCATAGCAACATTATGTTTCCGAATGACATCACCAAGAGGTAAAATATATAGTGAAAACAAAAATGGCCCTAAAACGGAACCTTGAGGAACACCGAAACATACAATTGATTTGTCAGAGGACAAACCATCCATGGAGACGAACTGATATCTCTCAGACAGATAAGATCTAAACCAGGCAATAACTTGTCCGTGTAGACCAATTAAGGTTTCCAATCTCTCCAAAAGAATATGGTGGTCGATGGTGTCAAAAGCAGCACTAAGGTCTAAGAGCACGAGTACAGATGCAGAGCCTTGGTCTGACGCCATTAAAAGGTCATTTACCACTTTCACGAGTGCAGTCTCAGTGCTACGATAGGGTTTAAAACCAGACTGAAGTGATTCGTATACATTATTATTTGTCTTCAGGAAGGCAGTGAGGTGCTGCGCAACAGCTTTTTCTCAGATTTTTGAGAGAAATGGCAGATTCGATATAGGCCAATAGTTTTTTACATTTTCTGGGTCAAGGCTTGGCTTTTTCAAGAGAGGCTTTATTACTGCCACTTTTAGAGAGTTTGGTACACATCCGGTGAATAGGGAGCCATTTATTATGCTCAGCATATGAGGGCCAAGCACAGGAAGTAGCTCTTTCAGTAGTTTAGTTGGGATAGGGTCCAATATGCAGGTTGAAGTTTTAGAGGCCATGACAATTTTAATGAATGTGTCAAGAGATATAGGATTAAAAAACTTGAGTCTCCATTGATCCTAGTTCCTGGCAGTTCTGTGCAGACTCAGGACAGTAATTTGCTTTCTAATGATAATGATCTTTTCGTTGAAGAAGTTCATGAATTCATCACTGCTCTTGGGGAATGCCGGTTTTTAGTTAGCTTTGCAACAGTATCAAATAGAAATGTAGGATTATTCTTATTCTCCTCAATTAGGTTGGAAAAATAGGATGATCGAGCAGCAGTGAGGGCTCTTCGATATTGCACTGTACTTTCTTTCCAAGCTTTTAGGAAGACTTCCAGTTTGGTGGAGCGCCATTTCCGTTCCAGTTTTCTGGAAGCTCGCTTCAAAGCTCAGGTATTTTCTGTGTACCAGGGAGATAGTTTCTTTTGGCAAATGTTTTTTGTTTTTAAGGGTGCGACTGCATCTAGGGTATTAGGCATGGTTAAATTTAGATCCTCTGTTTGATCGTTAACTGATTTTTGTACTCCAACATCCTTGGATAGGTGGAGGGAGTCTGGAAGGGCATCTAGGAATCTTTGGGTTGTCCAAGAATTTATAGCATGGCTTTTGATGATCTTGGTTGGGGTCTAAGCAAATGATTTGTTGCGATTGCAAATGAAATAAAATGGTGGTCCGATATTCCAGGATTATGATGAAAAACATTTAGTTCCACAATATTTATTCCACGGGACAGAACTAGATCTAGGGAATGACTGTGGCAATAAGTAGGTCCGGGGACATGTTGGACAAAACCCACTGAGTTGATGATGGCGCCGAAAGCCTTTTGTAGTGGATCTGTGGACTTTTCCATGTGAATGTTAAAGTCACCAAAAATGTGAATATTATCTGTCATGACTACAAGATCTGATAGAAATTTAGAGAACGCAGTATGGAACTCTGTAAAAGGCCCAGGAGGCCTGTAAACAGTAGCTATAAAATGTGATTGAGTAGGCTGCATAGATTTCATGACTAGGAGCTCAAAGATGAAAACGCTGTCCTTTTTTGGGGGTAAATTGAAATTTGCTATCGTAAATGTTAGCAACACCTCTGTGACTGACCGGTAAGAATATTTTCATAGGAATGTGATGTTATACAGTGCTCTGTGCTACCATCTGCTGGTTTTCAAGTGGTATGACACTGGGGAAGTACAGTATATTCACGTTACAAAACACCCACTCCACTGCATAGCAGAGGGGGTTGGTGGCACCTTAATTGGGGAGGACGGGCTCGTGGTAATGGCTGGAGTGGAATCAGTGGAATGGTTAGAAATAAATCAAACATATGGTTTCCATGTGTTTGATGCCATTCCATTTGCGCCGTTCCAACTATTATAATGAGCCGTCATCCCCTCAGCAGCCTCCACTGCTGCATAGCGGTCCGAATAAACTTCACATTTACCACATGGCATAAAGAGTTTGCAAAACATCTGAGGATCGTCCTGGTAACTATTTTGTGTATTGAAAAAAACATATGGGAATTAATGCAGCCTTTCACTGAATGCAACATTTTTAGGGTTCCAAGAATGGTGGGTTTTGAAAAAGCATGAACAACAATGATGACTGACCATCAAACTTACAGGCCTGTGGCAACACATTTTTTTCTTTATTCAGAGTAAGATGTGTCAACATCCAGCATGACAAGAATTGTACAAAGTTCACAATTTAAAAATGATATATCACAGCAACTTGTGATCTCCCACACTTATAGCAAAATTAAAATGTCAACAAATCCATGCTGTGTAGTACAAAAATAAATTAAACTTCAGTTCCACAGAGAGCACAATAGTTTGTACAAAATCCTGTTTTTGTTCATGATGACTTAAATCAACCTCAAAATGAATAAGTTAAAATAAATAAACTCTGATGAATTCACAATAATTTATATGAAAATGAGGCATTCTAATATGTGACACCTTTTGTGTTCCCTATGTAAATAGTCACAGATAACTTTTTTCAAATTTGATATTATGTACCAACGGTAGATGAGCAGCCGGTTTGTGCTTTAAATCCATTTCAATTGTACTGATAATGAGAATTAATTCAACAACTGATACTAGGTATTACTCTACTGAAAGCATTACTATATTGGCAAAAAGCTGCAGACACGATGCTGTGGAGAAAGGCATACTGTATGCAGTCATTGACGATGGAGCCCTAAAAGAGGATGTAAAAGTACAATAGATGAGATCAGGTGAACGACAAGCACCTTTGCATTAGCTCTCAAAAAGGCCAATTCTGAACATGGTCGCTAACAACTAATACCACAACATAAAGAGGGGCCGCATACAGACATGAAACTGCATCACCCTATTCAGAGCAGAAGAGTGAATATCCCACTCTCCAAGCCTAATGGGAAAACAACCTCTTTTTACTTTAACCTCTAATTGATTGACTATTTAATTTGTACAGTGATTAGCTATAAAGTGCTGCTGGGGATTATTTCATATTCATATAACATACCAAAATGAAATAGCATCATTATTTGACCATTTGATAATACAGTATTACTGGTATGGTTATAATCGTAATTTCTGATTCAAATCCCTGTAGTCTCTTTCAGTGGTACTAATTCATCACCTAGTGCCTCTTAGCAGTTATTTTCTCCAATCGTGTGCCAAAGGAACACCTGGAAATTGCACGCCGCCACAATTTTAGGATATTATCTATAGGACAAGTGCAAATAGTCTACTGGCAAGTGGGGACAATGACCCTGTAAATCCCACTCTCTCTCTCATGCTTTAGTATAAATACTCTTTACAAAACCCTTGTTACCCTCCGTTTAGGCTCTCAGGTACTGCTTTAGTTTCTGTAAAAACATCAAAACATGGAAACGAAGGTGTCCCTAATGTGCAAAATCGTATGTAAAGAAAGTGGAACTCATAGAGCATCTTTCATCTTTAAAACTTAATGTCCAACTTTTTTAAATACTTTTTTTGTATTAAAAGATTTATATAAAATATTTTATTTTACATATAGTAAAAAGATTAATTTGTTCCTCTACCCCTATGTTTATAAACAAGTCATTGCATATACCCAAACATTTGTTTTCCTGTAGATTGCATCCCATATCTATAAACATATGATTTAGATATATATTGCTGAGACATTGCCCAATTCTAGCAACAGAAGTTTCGAAATTTGAAACAGAACTAACCAGTAAATGCTAGAATGATTCCTGCATACTCTATTGCCATTATACATCAGCAATGGGTATCTACAAACACAAAATATCAAGAACGAATAGTACTTTCTAGATAATGGGATTTTCACCATTGGGTTTCCGTGTCATGATGTTTACAATAAAACTGTAACATTCATACAAACATCAAGTCAGTTTCTTTCCATACTCATTTCCAACACCTATTCAAAATGCCCCCACCTACAGCTACCAACCTTAAAAAAGAAGACAAAGAATTTTACAAGCATTGTTAAAAATAAAGTAATTTGCAACCAAGTCTTGCTATTCAACAATCTGCACACAAGAAAAAACAAACACCTTTAGAATTCCAAAGATCATTGAAAAGTAGCTACCTCCGTGCAGTTCCCCCATCTTTTTGTAACTTTTTTTTTTTCACTGTCCAGTGCAGCTTTTTCATCTAAAATGCTTCATCATCAAGCATCGAAAGGAACTAATGTCTTATGTTATACAGCTTACTGTTCAGAAATATACACACAAAATGTGCATACATGAGCAGCTAGAAACATTACATCACACTATGTCAGCTCATACAGTATGAAACTTACAAAATGTGAATGTTTTCAAAAACTATTTTGTCATTTACAATTTTTTTTCTTCAAAGCAAGACCAAAAAGAAAAATCATCATGAAGTTTTCTAAGTATAACACTTTTTTTATTTATTTTTTTATAATCTATATGTAACACTGTATGATACGTTACAGCAGCAAACCATGAGGCATCATCCTATCATGTCACTTTTAGTTCTTTCCTGTGAATGCTGTTTTTCTTCACTCCTCTTTGAGAAGAAGCTCTGTCATTGGCTGGGCTAGGTAGCAGGCTGGGTTACACTTGGATTCCTTGCACCGCTTGTTTGATGTTTTCCAGCAGGGCTTTGTTCTCTGGACTCTGGTAATGCTCCTGGTTAGTGTACATGTCTGTTAGAGTGGTCACATAAGCGTCAAAGTTCTGATCGCTGATCGGCTCCTGTGGAATATTTCAACAACAGTAGAATTAGGTGAAATCATAAGAAGAAGAGGTGATAAACAGAAAACAGAAGACAGGCCTGAAAATAACCCTCTAAAATCATACTTTGAGGAGCTAAGAATTACAAACAGCTATTCTAACTAAACATCTAACCAGAGATAATAAAACCACTTGAAACAAACAATTTTCCAAACTAGCCCTGTGAAAGAGCCTTTACATATTTGATTGCTCTTAAAATATGGCATCTTGCCACAGGGAAAAGGCTGAGAGGTGGAGGTCTTAGACAAAGATGATCAACACAGAGGAAGATGTCATGCAGTTACGTCCACATTGGGAAGAGAGGGTCATGCTGAAGTGGCTATACACATTTTATGTTTATACACTTTGCAACCAACAAGGGCATTTTCACTTTGCTAAAACAAGCTTTTCCCATTCAAATAGATGATCATTCTGGTTAGAAAGATTTTAATAAAGGAACATTCAGGATTGGATGGGAATCAGGATGATAGGGGAAAATAAATGGTCATATGAATGAAATACAGATGGACATGGGAAAGGCATGAGGACATGCATGGGAGAGTTTCTGAACCAGACAGAGGACTAATTCTGCTGACTCTATTATGGTGCCTTTGATGATGCTACAATTAGGGCCCTGTCTTTTGATGATACTATCATTAGGGCCCTGTGTTTTGATGAGGCTATCATTAGTGCCCTGTGTTTTGAGGAAACACCGTTCAGCTGGCAACTGAAGTCAGCTTGCAGGCCCCCAGAACGCCACAAAGAGTCGCTAGAGCTCAATGGGACAAGGAAATCCCGACCGGCCAAACCCTCCCCTAACCCAGACGATGCTGGGCCAATTGTGCGCAGCCTCGTGGGTCTCCCGTTCACAGTCGGCTGTGACACAACCTGGGTGGGCCCTGTGTTTTGATGATACTATCATTAGGGCCCTGTGTTTTGATGATACTATCATTAGGGCCCTGTGTTTTGATGATACTATCATTAGGGCCCTGTGTTTTGATGATACTATCATTAGGGCCCTGTGTTTTGATGAAACTATCATTAGGGCCCTGTGTTTTGATGATAGTATCATTAGGGCTCTGTGTTTTGATGATACTATAATTAGGGCCCTGTGTTTGCGCAATCATGTGACATGCCTGGATTTGAACCTTTATTTAAAGCTTTTTTAAACTGTCCCATTTTCTTGTCAGATGGTCCAGCACCCTCCTCAGACAATTGCTTTCATTTTTGGTGTAATTCTAATTTCTGGACAAGGATTAAAATACATGACAAAAACTTGCTATGGAACACGATTGCGCAAATCACAGGTCCAGTCTTTCATACAGTGACCTGATTGTTAGATACTACTTGAATTGTTAGATACTACTGCACTGTTGGAGCTAGAAACACAAGCATTTCGCTACACCCGCAATAACATCTGCTAAATATGTGTATGTGACCAATAAAATTTGATTTGATATGATTTGATGAGGAAACAAGAAGAAGGATTAACAGAAAGAAAAGTGGCATTAGAGTAAGAATATGATGAACGATTGTCTTACTCTCTGATGCATCTGTAAGCAGCTGTTATTTCTAATGGAAGCCTCTTTGTGTGCCAGCGGTTTCTATGGGGGGAAAAGTTATTTAATGTTAGTTGCTACCTACTGTAGTTACGGTTACTCTCTCAAACAATCACTAGGTGGTAGCATTTGAGCTACAGTACCAACACAACATCTAACACAATTGATATGTGAAAGAAATAGAGGCAAAACATCACAAAACATACAGTAAAATAAGAATGCATCTGTTGTAGCGAATTGGGCCTGCAACTGAATCCAGCTCACAACATAGTCAGAATGATCATAGCCTCTGGATTGATATATTTGTGTGTTCACACACAAGAGTTACACACTTTTAGATAAGGAGATACAGTTTTAAGAATAAGAAAATGCCAAGATTTTAATTTGTGAATGACACGGGCATCATTCATAGTTTTTGGACCAGTGCTATTTTTCCCTTATTTTCTGAAGATTATAAGAAAAACATTAAATGGATGCTTATGGAGAAAAGCTGTTTTTGACATGCCTTAAATACTTTTAGCACTACAGTAAATACATACCTGCAATTATATAATGTACTGTACAATGAAAATCCATGATAGATCAACAAGTAAGTTTACAAACGTAGGAGCCTATAAGTACAGACAGAGAGTCAAAGTGGTGGAGACTAAGTTTTCATTGCACTGATAACAGGTAGATGGCAGTACTTTCTCAAGCAGTAAGACTCTATAGGTGCCGGTACTCAGCTCTGGTGAGCTCCTGCTCAAGTCAAGCACTGTTAACACCTTTGCTTGAAAATTATTGTCCAATCTGTCTACATGTTGGATATCAGAAAATACTGTCTGCAGACTGTTGTTTGGTCACCATTGTGAATCCCTGTGTGAAATTGACCCCTAATTCACAACACAAGGCTCATATAAAACTCCCTCTTATAGTTTGTCTAAAATTAGGAATACTCTTATTTTTCATTGATCTAGGCTTGGAAAGACCCTGCTCAAATCAGCATGCATAAACACTGGAACCTTATGGGCTTCACAGAAATAAATACTGTACATAGACAAGTATGTAAATGAATCAACTCATATGCTACAGGATGTTTGCTTATAGGAACTTGCCCGATTGCCGTTCTTGGTGTCCCCTTACCATATGAGGGAGCTGGATATTAGCTAAACTGTTAATCAGTGTCTGGCTGAGGCTGGCCAGCTCATGCAGGAGAGATTCATTTTGATGTTCAATCACCTTGTTTTCTTCCTCTATTGACTTCAGATTAGACTCCATTGTGGTAATCTAGGGAAGGGGGGGGTGAGAGAAGAAGAGGGTTACGGTAAAGGTAGTGCTTTTTTTTTTTTTACCTCTGGTTGTTACAGAGGAGCACACAGGGTGCAGTTCACCGTTCACACACCACGGGCAGCGGCATACCTCAGACATGCCACAACTCACTGCTGATTGGCTGGCGTGCAGCCATGTCTATGACATCATCACACGGAGAGATGGATGTAACCGCAACAGAGCAACACAGGCGAAGAGCAATGAAGCATGGACAGATGCAATTCAACACGCTGACACACATATTGTGAAGCTCCTCTCTTTCCTCTCTTCCTGGAGTGTTTGGTACTTCCTTGATACTGGCACAAATAGTTATTTGGGAAGGAACCTTATCAGACAAGCTGTAAAAGCCGTTGCTCCTGTTCCTTTTCTACTGGAGCTTTAGGATGTTAGTGGGCACAGGGTGTTTCACTTTATTGGCTGTGAGTGACTATGCTCTTTCTGTTTGGCAAGCAGGGGATCCCAGAGGTACAGTGCTTTATAGTTAGGAATCCCCCACTTTGTTACACTGCATTCTCCCAGATGTGAGATATGCTGGGATTTCTCTCAATGATGGTAAATCATGTATGACAATTGGACAGCTTTTTCCAAACTGGAGTAACTTTTCTGGTAACCTCTTTAGCGGAGGGTAGATTCATTTAGGTGCATGATGTACATCAATGAAATACACACTTCATTGTAGTACACACTACCATTATATGAGCTCTGACAATAGCAGAATGGTGTGCCACAATGGGTAGAAACTGAAAGGTAAGCATGAAATGAGTCAAATCGTCAAGGAAACAAATGGCGTAGTACTACTGACTTACCTGTGTTCTAAGTTTGATCATATCTGCTTCCACTTGTGAATTAGATTCACTTAAATCTTTGATTTCTTCATCCAGCTGTTTAATCTCTTCCTCATTTCCGATTCCTTAAAAAGATAATACAGTGAACTATTATTAGACACCTGCCACCCACCCCAAGCCCAACTAAATATTTCAAATGATCTGTCAGTGCGGTGGGTGAATGAGATGTGTGATAGAGGCAGAGGGATGGTCTCTTATACACTAATTGTCACTGTCTTGTTTGCTATCTCAGAGGCTGTATGGCAATCTAGCCCCTTTGTTTCAGATCGAGGTTCCACTCAGTAGCTCATTACGCAAACACACTCCTGTTTGGTTCTTTATGTCAGATTGGGATTCTACTCAGTGGCTCATTACACATACCAACTACTGATTGGATCTTTCTGTCAGATTGGGATTCCACTCAGTAGCTCATTAAGCATAACCACTCCTGATTGGCTCTTTATGTCAGATTAGGATTCTACTCAGTAGCTCATTACGCATACACACTCCTGATTGGCTCTTTATATCAGATTGGGATTCGACTCAGCAGATCATTACGCATACACACTCCTGATTGGCTCTGTATGTCAGATTGGAATTTCACTCAGTAGCTCATTACACATACAGACTCCTGAGTGGCTCCATTGTGTGAGTGAGCGGTGAATGTCATTACCGTTGCTGGTGCGCTGCTTTATCGTTAGCATTTCAGACAGTCCAGACAGTCTGGCTTTCTTCATGGCAGAGGTGGCACGCGGACAGCCTGACAAACTGGGGGAACAGGGACATTTTTAAACACACACACAAAACCTGACTGGCTCCACTAGCTTTCACAGAACCCGTCAGATCAGTGATTACTTCAAGGAAAGGAGTAAGGGAGGATGCAGGAACCAGACCCACCTCCGATGTGTGAGGAAGCTCCCACTGACGTGACCCGAGCCGTCACAGCCCGGGGTGGGACAGGACATGCCGTCTGTCTTCCCAGCCTTCCATGTGAACTGGGAGCCGTTCATGTAACCGTCCTTCTGCCGCTTGGCCGCTAAGGGGCAGCCTGATGCGCTGCGGTGAGACGCGTACTTCCCCGTCACATGACCCTGACCGCCACAGCCCGGGACCGGACACCTGTGGATGGCATAGGGATGCTCTGGTTATTCTAATAACCAGGATCAGGAGTTTTTTTGCTAAGGATGCATAGTCAGGAAGAACTGTGTAATTAATTACATAGTTATTGCTAAGGTCTATGTAATGTAAAGTTGGGTCACAAATAACTTCATGGGTGCTTGAGTTGAGGAAATATCATTACAGAATTATGGCTTTGTTTGTGTTTTGAATACCAGTGTGCAGAGTGGGAGACAATACAGTATCTGTAATCACTCCGACTTAAATATAAATAAAAACACCTTAAATCTGGTCTGAACTGGTCTAATCTGTCCATTTGGCAGTTTATCACACTGACACAGATTACAGTCAGTCAACGTTAAATCAGTAGTCGGTACTATGGCTAATCAGATGCAGTGAAGCTGCAAATGTTTCAACAAATCATATTTCCCCAGTGGATTATTGTTACAACTCCCCTTGGTTTTTATTAAACTATCAATCAGGCTTATTATAGTTCAAGAAACAGCCACAATCTCTTTCCCCCTCCCTGGGGGGGAAACTGGTCCAAACCCCCACACACAGTTCCAAATGCTTTCAGAAAGAAAAAAGGTTGAATCTACATTCTAGAACTTTTCTCCACCAGCCCAATGCTTATTTGGAGCTGTTTTTTGTTGTTGATTTTATTAGGATCCCCATTAGCTGAAGCCAGTGGCGACAGCTATTCTTACTCGGGTCCGACACATACGGAAAAGACATTACAGACAATATACTTTACAATTTATATACATTTAAAAACATGAACATGTAGTGTGTGTGTATGTGTGTGTGTGAGTGTGTGTGTGCATCTATCAGTTACACATACATGTCAGTATATACACACAACAAGTACGTCACATGGGGGAGAGGTGTTGCTATATTTGTTTTTTTAAAACCAGGTTTGGTTCACTTGCGCTATATAAGATGGAAGGGAATTCTGTACAATCATGGCTTTTAGTGGAGATATATGGGTGGGAAAGCCACCCTGCCTCTCTTGGCTTGGCTGACCATGTGAGACAGATTGACAGACTGACAGACAGGCCAGGGTGTTGGTTTTCTCTCAGCACCACTGAGAAATCGATGGGAGTGCAGCCAGAAAAGCCCATTAGAGAGAATCCAGATCAATCTATGTCTCTCTCTCTCCAGCTAACTGTCTCTGTATATTTCTGTGATTCCACAACAGAAGATCCCTATGTAGAACAAACCATCATTTTCAAACCATCATTTTCAATCTAAAAATACCCCATATTATGTTGTATTAAGAATAGTGAGAGTTGGGCATCTAGAAATTGGGTGAGAGCTGTAGAGTCTTTGAGAGGGGTTTGGCAGGCTAACTCTACCTGATGGGCTCCTGGTCTTCATTGTCCTCTTTACTGTGTGCGATCTTGATCCCAATTTTCCTGGCCCGCGGACACCCTGATAGACTGCAGAGGAAAGGCAACCACATCAATGACAAATATTACTAACACAGAGAACTTACTCTGAACCAGCCTGAGAGGTGTGTGTGTGCTGTCTACTGCCGGTGCGAATGACTAGAAGTGCGTGTGTATGTGTGAGTGTGTTTTTTTTTTACCTTCTGTGTGATGCGTAGTTGCCAGTATTATGCCCCGAACCATCGCAGCCCGGTGTCGGGCACCTGGGACAGAAAACACAGCGAATCAGGGCCTACAGCAATCAACAGGGCTTGAGGGACACACTCAAAAACACAGTCATTCTGTACCATTACATCTATAACGTATTTCACTGTAACAGTCAGTAGAGTCTACTCCAATTAGGGGAGGGGTGGTAAGGTTAAGGAAAAAAAACAAGAAAATGTATGTCCATTTTTTTAAATAAATATTTACAAAAAATATATATGGGGGATTGGAAATGATACAGACAATTACATTGATAGAAGCCACAATCTATCTGCAATATTAAAGCTGATCTACCCCATAAATAAATAAAATAAGAATAATAACAGTTAGTAGAGTGTTTTTGCTATGTCTGAGGAACTAAAACCAAGTTGATAATTCAGGACTTTTTTCACAAGATATCAACAAAAGAATAAACACTAATAAGAATGAAACATCTCACGCCTTACTTGAGCTCTTGTGAGTTGGTGGCAATCATACTTTGGATGCTTTTATCAGCTAAAGGACAGCCAGAGAGACTGGAAGACATACCAGGACAACGTTAGTGAGGCAAAGAAGAGAGAGGGCCCACCACTGAAACATGAGGACACAGACAAACACGCACAGTACACACAGTACACATACACACACACACTGACACACAAACACACACGATTACAAGACTAGAATTGCAAGAAAGCCATGATGCAAGTGCTGGGGGTACTATGGGTTAGTGAATTTAAAGTGTTAACCCCTCTAAATAACTGCGTAGAACATAAATGTTTAGTTGACATGCTCTGTAAGTTCATTGACTACATTCATTGACACAGTTGGGTATCTGGTAGACCTATGTGTATCATGGTGATACACATCACTTAGACGCTGTACGCTGACTGTAATCATACTCAAAGGGTTAACACAGAGATGCACATTCTGGCTGCAGTAGTCCAACAGCATAGTCGAGGTAAGCTGAAAACAATAAATCCAAGAGACTTATGCCACCAGGAGAAAATGAAGTCACACCTTCTTTGTGAAGAGTAATTGCCAGTTACGTGACCACTCCCGTCACACCCAGATGTTGGGCATCTGTCACCAGAGAAATAGACAGAATTAAACCAAAACGAGAGGAACATAAAATAAAATAAATAGGTTTGTTTATCCATTTTATTGTTGAATGATTTGTTTTTTATTGTTTCCAGTTTAGCGTCACTGTCTGCAAAAATAGTTTGGTTTGGTTTGGTTTGTTTTGGACCCGTTCTAGGGCTCAGCTGCAATATGATGAGATAATCATGTTTATTATGATAAAGCATCAACTTGAAGAGCTGTGGATCAAATGAAAAGCTGGCTAAACAGTGCGCTGCAAAATGTAGCATGCCATTAGTACCAAAGAGGAGAGGTGGGTGGGGTGGTTCCTCTGAAGCAAAGGAACCGAACAGAGACAGGAAAGAAGGAAAAGCAAAGAGGGACACACACACATCCCGTACAGGTCAGTCTTACGTTATCAGGTCCTTCTTGCTCTCTTTGCATTGGGTGTACTTGGGCTTGGGGCTGTGCATGGTGACATCATCAGAGTAACCTCGCTGCTCCAGCAGCTCCTGGAACGGGTCCAGGTCATTAGGCTAGAGAAAGAGAGAGGGATTAGAGAGAAAGAGAGAGAAAAGAGGAGAGAGAGAGAGAGAGAGAGAGGGATGGGGGAGAGTGAAAGAGAGATACACACAGTCAAAAAAATGGCGAGGACGGAGGGGGACTTGTTGTTACAGTTTACACAGGATGGAGCCAGCATGCCATGATTTTTTACACATACAAAGCTGTTTCTTTTAGTCTATTCAAACAGACCCCATTTAAAAGGAAACAAGCACTCATTAAGATCACATTTGGCCAATAAGTGGGCGTGGCCAACACACTTGAACACAGAGTTTTGTTGATGCTGAGAACGGATTGTATATGTTTTTAAATAACATTCTTAGAACGTGCTCTAAAGGTTACTAAAGTTTTCTTGTGTTTTTTTATGGAAATGTATGTTAACGTTCTCGGAACAATTTGAGAACATGACTTTAAATATAACCATGAAGAAACCTGTAGGAAACGTTATGCTGAAGTACAGAAATTCTCACAGAAGAACATTGTTTCTTAACATTCTCTGAACTACTTGAGAACATTCCCAATGATACCAGTTGTAGAAGGTTCCTAGAACATTACCATTTTTATTTTATTTGTAACCTTTATTTAACTAGGCAAGTCAGTTAAGAACATATTCTTATTTACGATTACGGCCTTCCCTAACCCAGACGACTCTGGGCCAATTGTGTGCTGCCCTATGGTTGTGATACAGCCCGGGAATTTAACCAGGGTCTGAAGCACTGAGATGCAGTGCCTTAGACCGCTGCGCCCCTCAGCAGCCCTTACATTTACTTAAATTAAATGCAACCATGTTTGAACTTTTAGAAAACTTTCTGTTAAAGTAATGAAATCCGAAGAAAATATATATTTTTTCTCAAGTTACTTAAGTGTGCTGAGAATGTTCCATAGCCAAGCAACTATCCTGCACCATTCCCAGAAAGTTGTGGGAAGGTTTTATGCTAAATAACCATAAGACAACCACGCTCTCACCAAGCTTTAAGAAACATTGTTCTCAGAACATGATGTGCTAGCTGGGTATGGATTCAAACTGACAGCTATGACAGAGCAACTATCTGTGAAATACTGTAGGAGACAGAGGGCATGGGAGCCATGGCCCATCAGGCTGCCAGTGGATGCCAGCACCAGTTTAGAGCTGTTCCTGGGAAGCCAGCAGGGTCAAAGAAGAACACAAGGTAAAGGATGTCCTCTATCAATTATATGTTTGTTTTACTACCCTTGTGGGGACCAAACAATTGATTCCCATTCAAAATCCTATTTTCCCTAACCCCTAACCCTAACTCCTAACCCTAAATCAAACCCTAATTTGAACCCTAACCCTTCACAAGGATAGTAAAACCAAAAAACCAACACACATCTATAAATACCAACTTAGAGCACAATCGGTTGGTGGCATAGTCACTGGCTCAGAGAGGAAGAATGCCTACTTCATAAACTAAAGTTATTATTCAGACCTTCAGAGGGTGGATTATCAGCCTCTCACACACATACACACAGAGAGAGAGAGAGAGTAAGAGAGAAATAGCAAGGGAGAGAGACAGAGCGAGAGAGAGAGAGAGAGAGAGAGAGAGAGAGAGAGAGAGAGAGAGAGAGAGAGAGAGAGAGAGAGAGAGAGAGAGAGAGAGAGAGAGAGACAGAGAGACAGAGAGACAGCGAAAGAGAAAGAAAGAGTCAAAGCTACCCTGGCGTTCTAAGAGCTTTAGAAGCAGCTTTCTTTAAAACACAATGGCACTTTCTATCTCAATTTGTATGCAAATGGGAGCGGCTGGCTGTCTGGGTAGCTGGCTGGTGGCTGAGGAGGCTCTGCCATGCCATCAATCTGGGCTGTGGAGAGACACATCGCTTAGGAACTAACGTTATCCCTACCTATATGTACATAACTACCTCAATTACCTCGTACCCCTGCACATCGTACTTGTACCCCGTGTATATAGCCAAGTTATCGTTACTCATTGTGTATTTATTCCTTGGGTTATAAAAAAAAAGTGCATTATTGGGAAGGGCCCGTAAGTAATCATTTGACTGTTAGCCTACACCTGTTGTTTATGAAGCATGTGACAAATACAATCAGATTTTCTTTGAATAATACAGTCTACCACCATCTACCACCATCACTGCACCAAGGGATCCTAGGAGCGCCTAAGACAATTTGTTTGTGAGTTTTGCGAATCAACAGAAGAGTCTCTGAATGAGGAGACTGGAAATGGTTGTGTATTTAATGCAGCCTTTGAGGAATGATTTAGTAAATAACTTCTTATCACGACAGACTGGAAACGTCAGGGCTATCTTGACTCTCTAGACAAGAAATCCTGGAGTCTCTACTCAGTGCTGCATATTTCTAGATTTAAGCTATTTATTTGCTTAACTATTTGCAGGATTATACAAGGAAAACCTGATAGTAAGACTCTCTTTGTTGTGCTGCAGTAGGCTTCACTACGTTGTGCCCCTCAGTTTCCCTGTGCCTATTGCCCTCAGCACAATGGAATCACAATAAGGGAGCTGGCTGAGCGTTCTAATGCAGTACTTTACAGATACACTAGATGGCACTCTGGTGAAGTCCCAGATCGCTAGTGTTTGGCTGCAGACTGGCTTTGTCTACAGTGCAGGCTGCCAGGCAGGGCAGGACTATTGATGTAAATCCTATATTTTCCTGTGTGTACAGTAATGCCCCTAAAGACAAAGGCAGATATATTAAGCAAAAATTGAACAGGGTCATTTTGCAAGGTCCTCTACCTCTCAAACACGGGCACACCTACACACACTCAGGCACGCTCACGCACACACACACACACACACGAGTGCGTCATCTATAGTTTGGAAGGGGATCAACTCTTACAAGAGCACCAAATCCAATTTTGGGATTCAATGAGTAGCTGTTGGTATTGTCTTACTAGGGCAATTTACTTTAAGTGCTGGCTTTTACCTAGTAGTCTAGTTAATCATTGCTGTTTGAACTGGCTGATTGCTCAGTACTTGTTGTTGTGAACTTAGATTAGTTTCGGGCTAGTTTCAAGCCTATTTGTGTAACTGTCTTGCTAATTTGTGGGCGTGTTGTATTCTAAGGAATGTTTTCTCCACCTCTGCCAGGCAATCAGCAATCAGTGCTTGGAGGTGTGTCTTTCACCTCTGCTAGGCATTTACTGCTAGTACTTCAGTCTCCCCTGTGTTTTCAGTGGCAGCTGTAAGCAGCGGTTTTGTCACCAAAGTAAAGGCTGTCGCTGAAACAAAGACGTTCTATGAGGAAGCAGAGTTATATGAGGAAGGAAAGACAGGGAAGCTCCACACGACTCTCTCACTTGAGTATCTTACCTAGTTATTTTCTGGTGAACTCATTTTGCTCATTTGTAGCTTTGGCAAGTAAGTGTGTGTTTCCCATCCCAGTTCGCTCCTCTCCCTGTAGAGATGCTCCCCAACCCATGGCTATAACCCTTCTAATTTAGTGTACCTTGCGCGCACAACCCATGTGGAATTCCTAGTCTCCGGTAGCGTTTGGAACTGCCAATCTGCGGTCAGGGCCACTCATTTATCCTAAGTGGATATTTTCTATTTCCCCCCTCTCACCTGTCTATCTCTTCATTTGAATTCCATGCTCTTACTGTCACTTGTCCACTCAAGTGACTCTCACAGCGCCCCTGACACTTATTTTTCCACTAGCACTGATTTTGCTCATGTACATGATACCATTGTGATGTGTTGTCTAACCTAGCATTCTTAAAATTAATGCACTAATTGTATGTCGCTCTGGATAAGAGTGTATGCTAAATGACTAAAATGTAATTGAATATTGGAACGTATTTGGAAATACATTTGGAAAGTATTGGCATGTAGAATGATGAGAATAGCTATATAGATGTGCAATCTATTTATTTGCATAATTCACAATAGCAGAGACTCTCAGTGTGCAGAGAGCATGATCCAAAATAAATCCAGACATCTCTGTCTGCTGTATGGTGATGCTGATGGAAATGTAACATGCAAATAATTCATTGTTTTCCTGGAGAACTCCTAATATGACTTTCTAATCATTCAGCATGTACCCGAGATCTAGGTTAGTGTTAAAAATAACCTCAACATGAAATTGGAGTCTTATGCACAAAAGGAATCAACAGAAAGTCCTTGGAGACAGATGGCTTGGGTTGAACAGATGTGAAAAACAGTATGCCAAATGGATGGGTGTTACTGAAATGCAGAGTAGGGGGGAGTTTGACCTCTGTATGAAGGCCTGTGTGAAATATAAGATATTTGAATTTATGCAGTTTGTTTGCAAAGATGATATTTGAATGCTGAGGTCCAGATATTGAGGTACTGTGAAGCGAATGCAATGGAAAGTCATTAAAGGTAGGATCACCTGATCCGACAATAGGATCTGCAGGTTAGAGTAGTAATCATCATCCTCATTCTAGTACCTCTTTGCTGTCCTCGTCGATGTGTTTGATCTTGGTGTAATCAACGGGCAGGTCCCAGCAGTCATCCCCCATGCCATAGCGCATCAGGGCCTGGCGCTGGGGAGACATGGGCTCCAGGGGGGTGAGCACTGCACCCACTCCATCTCCCAAACGCTGCTTAATACTCAGGTCTAATGTCTCGTTCTCATCTACCTCTCGGTCCGGGTTCTGGAGGAAGAGATAGATGATAGACCGGGAAAGAGGGTGGGAGGGAAGAAGGGAGGGAAAGTAGTATTAATTGACAGAACAAAGGAGAAGGAAGGCAAAACAACACTCAGCTCAAAAACCTATTATATACTGTATATATATGTGATTACATAACTCTCCTAATATTTCCCACTGGGAGGAAAAAGGCATGGTGACTGGTGGGAGAGACATGGTCATCAGTGGTAAAGACATGGTGACTGGTGGGAGAGACATGGTCATCAGTGGTAAAGACATGGTGACTGGTGGGAGAGACATGGTCATCAGTGGTAAAGACATGGTGACTGGTGGGAGAGACATGGTCATCAGTGGTAAAGACATGGTGACTGGTGGGAGAGACATGGTCATCAGTGGTAAAGACATGGTGACTGGTGGGAGAGACATGGTCATCAGTGGTAAAGACATGGTGACTGGTGGGAGAGACATGGTCATCAGTGGTAAAGACATGGTGACTGGTGGGAGAGACATGGTCATCAGTGGTAAAGACATGGTGACTGGTGGGAGAGACATGGTCATCAGTGGTAAAGGGCAAATGCACAGTGAACAAATGTAGTGATCCTACACTAATCTATATACCACTCTCTCCATCTCTATCTCCCTCCCTCCCTCGGAGCGACTGTAACCTCAACAGCCAGAGGGAGCAGATTGGAGCCTGGCTCGTTTGAGTGTGATGTGAGTGGACAGGGGCAGAGCGAGGGCTGTGGGATGAGAGGTTGGTGGGAGGGCAACGCTGGGCGGCTGCAGGGGGACTGCTGCTAGTCAACCAAAAACACAAGAAATACACCAGAACAAACAGGGACACAAGCAGGCTTGAATAATCACCCCAAATACCCCTCCCTCCCTCCCTCCCTCTCTTCCTTCCTTTTCTACCCAACTGAATATCCGTGTGCTGCATCTGGTGTAAATGTGCCCAGTAGAAACCTTCCCTTGAGGGTAGTGTTTTTGGAGGGGGTAGGTGGGGAGGGGTAATGTCTAATCGTCACCTTTCCCTTGCCCTCATTAATATCCTTTACTCCGACCCCCCTCCCCTCCTCTCCCGCTCTCCTCCTCCTATCCTCCCATTTTAACAGTGATTCCATACGACACTACCCCTAGGCTGGATTCTCCCTGTTTTCCAGTGGAGCAAAACCCAGACCTGCTTATCTGTGACGCAGATGAACTTATATAGGCTTCTAGGCTCAGAGGATGAGGTACTGTGTTTTGCTTCCGGAGACATCTTTGGAAGGACCATAGCATTAGAATGAGTATAGCGCACATAGCACTAGCTAACTCTTTATCACTCTCTGGCTAATATGGCAACAGTAGATCATCTGAGATAAACTGATGTATAGCTTCTAAGATATATAATAAACTGATATAGTATACAGTAGCTACTACGATATATAATAAACTGATATATAGCTACTAATATATATAATAAACTGATATATAGCTGCTGAGATATATAACAAACTGATATATAGCTACTAAGATATATTATAAACTGATATATATCTACTGAGATATATAATAAATTGATAAACAAGACCACTGGTATGTATTAAACGTGAGAGCTCATTCTCATATGTGAGAGATGTAAAGCCAGCACTCTCCATGTCCCTGTCCCTGTCCCAGTGTGTCCCCACACTGGTGGTCACTCAGTGATGTGTAACCGGTTCAGTGATCTGTAACCGGCTCAGCTGTCATTGGAGACAGATGGCTTGGGTGGAGCCAAAGGGGCTCTATATTTGTGTGCATGTGTGTCTACCCTTTAAGGAACTTGTTGGGTGTGTATGACAGTACTAATGTGACTGCCCCATGATGTCTATTTAGTAGTAGATTGGGAGAGGAGGGAACCCCTTTAGAGATCTTCCCCCCGTTTCCACACGGACCACAGTATCATCTGACCCCTAGGTAGCCCCTGACCCCTGTTGCCAGGGCTATGCTGGGAGGAGGTGAGCGAGAGAGAGAGAGAGAGAGGTCAGTAGCTGCTTCCCCACATTACTTCAACCTCCTCCAGATCCTAAAACAAAACCAGGTATTCTCTCTCAGTATTCATGAGTATTCCTCAGTCTCCCTCACTTTTACTCAGAGAGATTGTGGGGTGGATGTAGATAGGGGAAAGACAGACAATGTGAGAAAAGCAATGTCATGACTGGAGGTGTTCAGATGAAATTAGGTTAAGGGTCTCCCTGACGTTTCCTGTCTACATCTCTGCCTAGGAGCCTCCTGTCTGTCTCACCTACAGAGCAGGGTTGGACAGAGAGAAAGAGAGAAAGGAAGTCCTAATTGCTTAAGGCTCTTCTACCAGCTAAGTGCACTCCTCTCTACCTCACACTGAAGATGCCCCTCTACTCCTGCCCTTTCTCTTCTGCTTTCCCATCCTTTCATTGCCTCTCCTCTATGCCTTCCTATCAACTCTTTCCCCTCCTCTATTCTCGGCTCTCATCTTCCCTCTCCTCTCCTACAATATTTTCCTCCCCTCTCCTGTCTCTTCTCTCCTCTGTCTTCTCCCGACCTCTCCCCTACGCTGCTCTCCAGCATCAGAAAGTAATGGCGCCGGAAGAGATGGCAGCCGTTTTACAGGCGCCTAACCAATTGTGCTATTATGTGGTGGGTTTTTGCGTTATTTGTAACTCATTTCGTACATAATGTTTCTGCCACCGTATCTTTCTGCAAAAAAAGAGCTTCTAAATATCAGGACAGCGATCACTCATCTAAGATTAGACTAAGATTTTTTCTTCAAAAAGCAGGATGCACAGGATGTACTTCAGACACCCGACAAGGCCCAAATCCCCATCATTGGCAGGAGAAAGAGACGCAGGTATAGAGGACACAGGGCGGTGTGCCTGGTAAGAATCCGCCGACGTCGAGTGGGAAATCTGCCTTTACCATCAGTATTACTAGACAACGTACAATCATTGGACAATAAATTAGACGAGGTACGATCACGAATATCCTACCAACGGGACATCAAAAACTGTAATATCTTATGTTTCACAGAGTCGTGGCTGAACGATGACATAGATAACATTCAGCTGGCGGGATATCCTCTGCACTGGCTAGATAGAACAGCAGACTCCGGTAAGACGAGGGGGGGGTGGGCTGTGTATATTTGTAAACAACAGCTGGTGCACAAAATCTAAGGAAGTCTCTAGATTTTTCGTGGCTGTTTATTTACTACCACAGACGGATGCTGGCACTAAGACCGCACTCAGTCTGCTGTATAAGAAAATAAGCAAACAGGAAAACGGCTCCGACGCTCGTTGGATGTAGCAGGGCCTGCAAACTATTATAGACTACAAAGGGAAGCACAGCCGCGAGCTGCCCACTGACACGACCCTACCAGACGAGCTAAATCACTTCCATGCTCGCTTCGAGGCAAGCAACACTGAGGCATGCATGAAAGCATCAGCTGTTCCGGATGGCTATGTGATCACGCTCTCCGTAGCCGGAGTTGACCTTTAAACATGTCAACATTCACAAGGCCGCAGGGTCAGATGGATTAACAGGACGTGTGCTCCGAGCATGCACTGACCAACTGGCAGGTGACTTCACTGACATTTTCAACATGTCCCTGATTGAGTCTGTAATACCAACATGTTTCAAGCAGACCACCATAGTCCCTGAGCCCAAGAACACTAAGGTAACCTGCCTAAATGACTACAGACCCGTAGCACTCACGTCTGTAGCCATGAAGTGCTTTGAAAGGCTGGTCATGGCTCACATTAACACCATTATCCCAGAAACCCTATACCCACTCCAATATGCATACCGCTCAAACAGATCCACAGATGATGCAATCTCTATTGCACTCCACACTTCCCTTTCCCACCTGGACAAAAGGAACACCTACGTGAGAATGCTATTCATTGACTACAGCTCAGCGTTCAACACTATAGTGCCCTCAAAGCTCATCACTATGCTAAGGATCCTGGGACTAAACACCTCCTTCTGCAACTGGATCCTGGACTTCCTGACGGGACGCCCCCAGGTGGTAAGGGTAGGTAACAACACATCTGCCATGCTGATACTCAACACTGGAGCTCATCAGGGGTGCGTGCTCAGTCCCCTCCTGTACTCCCTGTTCACCCATGACTGCATGGCCAAGCACGACTCAAACACCGTCATTAAGTTTGCAGACGACACAACAGAGGTAGGCCGTTGTCCGTGCATTAATTGTTGTTTTAGTTCGTTTTCTTTCGTCTTTTTTCTTTAGTTTTATTTTTTATTTTGCTACAGTCGAACTATAACAGTTCAGGATTATGGATTTTATGGATTTTATCGCAGCTGAACGTCGACAGGAGTCGTCAACTGTTATTGTTTACAACCAAGCCCAGCTCCTGGATTTAGCCCACACAGCGCTGCTGCTCCCCAGGGAAAAGTTTGATATTCCGGACGAATTGAAAAGACGACGCCGTGGACGCAGGGCGGGATTGAAATGTAAGGCAAAGCGGAGGAGGTTCAAGTACAAGCCGGTTATACCGTCTATTATTATGGGCAATGTGAGGTGTCTACATAACAAGATGGATGAGTTGGCGGGACTTGTTCGTGGACAAAGGATTTATCGGGAAGCTAGCCTAATGTGTTTTACTGAGACATGGCTGAACGACATCATCCCCATACAGAACGTCACTATCGACGGTTTCCAGACCATCACAGCGGACAGGGATCGCGTCTCTTCCGGTAAGAGTAAGGGTGGTGGGCTGGCTTTATTAGTTAACAACAGATGGTGTCATCCGAACCATATTACTCTTAAGGAAAAGTTTTGTAGCCCGGACATTGAACTGCTAGCCGTTAGCCTGAGACCCTACTATCTACCTAGGGAATTCACGGCGGCCATTGCTGTTATTGTTTACATCCCGCCCTCTGCTGACGCAAACGCAGCGTGTGACGTCATCCACTCTGTTATCGCGAGGTTACAGACAGCGCATCCCAGTGCTTTCCTTGCAATTTCGGGGGATTTTAACCATGCATCTCTCTCTTCAACGCTGCCCACATTCAAACAGTTCGTGAAGTGCCCAACCAGGAATAATAAAACTCTGGACTTGTTATATGCTAATGTGAAGGATGCATACAACTCCACTGCACTCCCTCCCCTCGGTAGATCGGATCACAACCTTGTCCACCTCACCCCACTCTACAGGCCTATGGTCCAACAGCAGCCTGCAACCACCAGGACTATTAGGAGATGGTCCCCGGAGGCGAATGAGGCCCTACAGGACTGCTTTGAAACAACAGACTGGGATGTGTTCTGTGAGGCTCATGGGGAGGACATCGATGGACTCACTGACTGCATAACAGACTATATTAATTTTTGTGTAGACAACACTGTACCCACCAGGAAGGTACGCTGTTTCCCAAACAATAAACCCTGGGTCACCAGCGACCTGAAGGCCCTGCTGAATGAGAAGAAGAGGGCCTTCAAGGAGAAGGACAAGGACAAATTGAAATGCGTCCAGAGGGAGCTGAAGTTGCGGATTGCTGAGGGGAAGAGAGTGTATAAGGAGAAGATGGAGGACAAGCTGAGGCAGAGCCAGGTGAGAGAGGTGTGGAAGGGTATGAGAAATATCACTGGCTTCAAAAAGTCAAACAGTGGGCAGACGGAGGGGACCCAGGACAGAGCCAATGAGCTGAACCAATTTTTTAACAGGTTCGATACTGGCCCTGTCCACCTCCCCTCCAGCTCCCCAGACCACACACCCTCACGGCTATCCCACCCCCACTTTGCTCACAGCACCTCTGCTGAGACAATCAGTGACCCCACCTCCGCCCCTGCCCCCCCTGGACTGATCCTCAACACCCCCCTTCCCCCCACCTCCCTACCTGGGCTGGCTTTCACCACCAACCAAGTGAAGAGAGAGCTGGAGAGACTACATCAGTGGAAAGCGGCGGGCCCTGATGGCATCAGCCCAAGGGTGCTGAGGGTCTGTGCTGACCAACTGTGTGGAATACTCCAGCGTCTTTTCAACCTTAGCCTGAGCCTAGAAAGGGTCCCTGTGCTGTGGAAAACATCCTGCCTCGTCCCAGTGCCCAAGAAGGCACACCCCACTGTCCTGAATGACTTCAGACCTGTAGCGCTAACATCCCACATCATGAAGACCCTGGAAAGGTTAGTCCTCGCTCACCTCAGACCCCTGGTGTGTTCATCAATGGACCCCCTGCAGTTTGCATACCAGCGCAACATCGGGGTGGATGATGCAATCATCTACCTTCTGCAGAGGGCCTACTCTCACCTGGACAACGCAGGTTGCACTGTGAGGGTCATGTTTTTTGACTTCTCCAGTGCCTTCAATACCATTCAGCCCCTGCTACTGGGTGAGAAGATGAGGAGGATGAAAGTGGAAGGACCCTTAGTCTCCTGGGTCACGGACTACCTGACCGGTAGGCCACAATTTGTGCGACTACAGAGCTGTGTGTCAGAACGGGCAGTTAGCAACACAGGGGCCCCCCAGGGTACGGTCCTGTCCCCCTTCCTGTTCACCCTCTACACCTCAGACTTCAGATATAACTCTGAAACATGCCACCTACAGAAGTTCTCGGATGACTCTGCTATTGTAGGGTGCATCAGGGGTGGGCAGGAGGAGGAGTACAGGAGCACAATCAGTGACTTTGTGTTGTGGTGTGAGCAGAACCACCTTCAGCTCAACATCAGCAAAACTAAGGAGATGGTGGTGGACTTCAGGAGAACCAAGGCACAACTGACTGCAGTCCCTATAAAGGGGATGGATGTGGAAATGGTTGAGTCATACAAGTTCTTGGGTGTCCATATGGACAACAGACTGGAATGGGCTGGTAACACCGGGGCCCTGTACAAAAAGGGCCAGAGCCGACTCTACTTTCTGAGGAGGCTCAGGTCCTTCAACGTGTGCAGTAAACTACTGCATACCTTCTACCAGTCTGTGGTGGCCAGTGCCATCTTTTTTGCAGTGGTGTGCTGGGGAGCAAACATCAAAGCCGGTGATGCTACTCGGGTAAATAAGCTGATCAGGAAGGCTAGCTCTGTCCTGGGGATGAGCCTTGACACTCTAGAGGAGGTGGCGGAGAGACGGATCCTGGCCAAACTGCTGGCCATCATGGACAACGTCACCCACCCTCTGCACGCTATGGTTATGACGCAGAGGAGCTCTTTCAGTCACAGACTGATCCCACCACGGTGTGCCAGAGAGCGCTACAGGAGGTCCTTCCTGCCGGCGGCTATGAGACTATATAATGCCTCACCGGGGTGCCGTGCCGTCGGCAACATAGATCTGGAACTGTTGGGGTGCTAGGACCTAGTTTAATAATTATGCATCCATCCGTGAGTAACTCTGTTCCGTCAGCACTCATCCACTCAGGCCATACGTATTCATACAGGTCTGTATATACATACCCATGTACAGTTGTTATATTATATCACATGCAATATTGTAAGTAATTATTGGACCTAGGCATTCACTCAGGAATGCATATTAGTATCCTGCCAGTTGCACCTTTTCTCATTGCTTTTAGTATATCAAATGTGCAATAAGTGCAGTTGTCTGTAATTAAACCCTGCGCACTAAGGACTGTATTTTAAGGGAATTACTATTATTACCCCAATGATATCATACACACATTTAGCTATTAAAGTATCTCTTCCTGTCATTTACCTGTACAGTTTGTGTAAACATGCAAGTATTCACTTATCTGTAAATATAACTGTATACCTAACTGTACAGCTAATTTAACCATGCAAAATTTTCACCTACCTGTTCATTTACCCAGTCTGTCTATTAAGTAAACTATTATTACCCTCGCTCATATCATACGCATTAGCTACTGAAGTATTTCTCTGCCATCAACCTGTATAGTATAGTTAACCATCCAACATCCACCAATGTATAGTGTACATATTCAGCCAACCACTCATACTATGCAATGTCCTTTTATAGCTTTTTTTTGCACTCCAGATATCCTGTATTTCTATACTTTTTCATACTGCCGCTCTATGTATCATGTACCGTGTATCTGTCTTTTGTGTACTTTCGTTGTGGCATTTTGCACCTGCCCTGTGTTTCTGTTGTAGCTGCTTGATAATGAAATTTCCCCCCCGGGGGATCAATAAAGTACCTATCTATCTATCTATCTATCTATCTATCTATCTATCTATCTATCTATCTATCTATCTATCTATCTATCTATCTATCTATCTATCTATCTATCTATCTATCTATCTATCTATCTATCTATCTATCTATCTATCTATCTATCTATCTATCTATCTATCTATCTATCTATCTATCTATCTATCTATCACTGACAACGACAAGACAGCCTATAGGGAGGAGGTGGTGCCAGGGTGGTGCCAGGATAACAACCTCTCCCTCAACGTAATCAAGACAAAGGAGATGATTGTGGACTACAGGAAAAGGAGGACCGAGAATGCCCCCATTCTCATCGACAGGGCTGTAGTGGAGCAGGTTGAGAGCTTCAAGTTCCTTGATGTCCACATCACCAACAAACTAGAATGGTCCAAACACACCAAGACAGTCGTGAAGAGGGCACGACAAAGCCTATTCCCCTTTAGGAGACTGAAAATATTTGCCATGGGTCCTCAGATTCTCAAAAGGTTCTACAGCTGCAACATCGAGAGCATCCTGACTAGTTGCATCACTGCTGGTTGCCGTCCGACCACAAGGCACTACAACAGCTTTTACCCCAAGCCATAAGACTCCTGTACAGGTAACCAAATGGCTACCCGGACTATTCGCATTGTGTCCGGCCCCTCTTTTACGCTGCTGCATTTACTCTGTTTATCATCTATGCATAGTCACTTTAACTATACCTAAAAGTACATATTCCCTAAATTAGCCTGACTAACCAGTGCCCCCACACATTGACTCTGTACCGGTACCACCTGTATATAGCCTCGCTACTTTTATTTTTACTGTCATTTTACAGTTTTTATTTCTTTACTTATCTATTGTTTACCTAATACCAATTTTTTACTTAAACTGCACTGTTGGTTAGGGCTTGTAAGTAAGCATTTCACTGTAAGGTCTACACCTGTTGTATTCGGCACACGTGACAAATACACTTTGATTTGATTTGATTTAGACAGACCATGCTGCCAACATTAGTGCCAGACTAGCATTAGCACTCTGCTGTGCTTTCTCTCTCCTATTTACCGGCTCAGCGTTTCCGTGCTGATATTGCCGGACTACCGACGCCTTATCGCCTACTGATGACATATTGGGCTCACAGCGCGTCGACTGCGATCCGTCCTATCTCGCCACGTTACCTATCTACCCTATCTGATCCCTGGAAGGGAAATAAAAAGCTGACCCGCTGTGCGCCGTGCCAGAGACACAGCCGTGGATGTCTCTTTTAACAGATCACCAGCGTTCATGGCTAAAGAGACCATATCGTCCTCACTCATCACTGCTCACATTTCCTGGCAGGACAGAGGAAGCTTGGAGGGAAATGCCTCTAGCAGTGGGATGGGACTGTGGTTGTAGGATACCATTCAAAATTTTAACCAATACAATGATAGACTATGGTAAACCACCGGATGCCAAGTAGGATTTGGATATTTCCAGTTGATCGAAAGTCAAACTCTATGAAAAAAAATAAAAAATAACTGACTGTATGTCATCCTTTCACTTTCTTTGAATAAGGTACATGATGCACAACCCTATTTCCTTGTGTTACACTTTACATGAAGATGGCTTTATAACAACTGTATAAGTAGTTAATAAGCAACCTACCCGAGTACAGAGGTCCTGGGGATTTCCTCCCAGGCAGTGAGGCATCTCTCTGCAGCGTGTGGACAGGTTGAGGATGGCTGTGGCGGCCATGTGGGCAGCCTCCATGTCGTGTGTGTAGTCGAAGCTGCTCTTACTGCAGGTGGAGCTGGCGCTGCTGCCTCCCCCTCCGCCCCCTCCTCCACAGCTCAGGCTGCTACTGCTGCTGCTGGGGGCATAGGTACTGGTCGTACTGCTCGCCGAGCTGGAGTTCTTACAGTAGCGCTTGGCTGATGGACATACACAGGGGTAGAGATAGTTATCCACAAGTATAAACACATTCACCGCATGGAAATGCTCTTATAGTAGCTTGGCTAAGGGAGATGCATTCATTTCAACAATATAGAATTTGGGAAGATTAAATATTGCTGAATTTGGGGCAAAACTACAATGAATCTGTGGAGAAAAATACCTTTGAAATATAGACGATTCATATACAACCCTTTTTGGTTCCAGGTAGAACCCTTTTTGTATAATCTTTTCCACAGAGGGTTCTACATGGAACCCAAAAGGGTTCTACCTGGATCCAAAAAGGGTTCCCCTATGGGGACAGCCGAATAACTTTTGGAACCCTTTTTTCATCCTTCTACCCACAAAATTATTAAAATTGAAAACCTGGAACAACAATAAAGCAGGACAACAGAGTAAAGGGAAGAGACAACACGTCAGGCTGTACCATCATATCCTTTAGGGGAAATGTCCCTGCCTTGGAGTTTGGGTGCGATGGCCCGTTTTCCATATACATTGTTGCTGTGGCTGCTGTCAGTGAAGCTGCTGTAGTCAAAGCTGGTCTTAGAGTACTTCTCCAGCTCCTTGGCCAGGTTGGATCGCGGCGTGCTGGTGGACACGTTGTTCTTGTAGCCGTACTGAGGGATCTCCAGCTGTTTCACAAAGCACATAGGCCTGGAAAATAAACCACGAGGGGGCGTAGGTTGGACAGAGCAGAGGCACCAAACATCACGCAGGGGAGGTGGGAAGGGAGGAGAGGGGGAGGGAAAGGGTAGAAGAATGTAGCAAAGGGAAAAGGCAAAGCAACAGTCGACAGTTGCATTGAGCTTTGAGTTCATCTAAGCTACAGGGCATTCGGAGAGTATTCAGACCCCTTGAATTTTTCCACATTTTGTTACGCTACAGCCTTATTCTAAAATGGATTAAATAGTTTTTTTCCCTCATCAATTCACACACAATACCCCATAATGACAAAGTAAAAACAGCCAAAGTGAAATATCACATTTACATAAGTATTCAGACCCTTCACTCTGTACTTTGTTGAAGCACATTTGGCAGCGACTACAGCCTCGAGTCTTAACGGGTATGACGCTATAAGCTTGGCACACCTTGGCGAGTTTCTCCCATTCTTCTCTACAAATCCTCTCAAGCTCTGTCAAGTTGGATGGGGAGCGTTGCTTTTTTTGCGTTTCATGTCTCCAGAGTTAGATCGGGTTCAAGTACGGGCTCTTGCTAGGCCACTCAAGGACATTCAGAGACTTTTCCCAAAGCTACTCCTGCGTTGTCTTGGCTGTGTACTTAGGGTTGTTGTCCTGTAGGAAGGTGAACCTTCTCCCCAGTCTGAGGTTCTGAGTGCTCTGGAGCAGGTGTTCATCAAGGATCCCTCTGTACTTTGCTCCACTCATCTTTCCCTCGATCCTGACTAGTCTCCCAGTCCCTGTCGCTGAACTGAAAAACATCCCCACAGCATGATGCTGCCACCACCATGCTTCACCGTAGGGATGGTGCCAGTTTTCCTCCAGATGTGACGCTTGGCATTCAGGCCAAAGAGTTAATTCATAGTTTCATCAGACCAGATCTTGTTTCTCATGGTTTGAAAGTCTTTAGATGCCTTGTGGCAAACTCCAAGCGGGTTGTCATGTGCCTTTTACTGAGGAGTGGCTTCCGTCTGGCCACTCTAACATAAAGGCAAGATTGATGGAGTGCTGCAGAAATGGTTGTCCTTCTGGAAGGTTCTCCCATCTCTACAGAGGAACTTTGGAATCCCTGACCAAGGCTCTTCTCCCCCAATTGCTCAGTTTGGCCGGACGGCCATCTCTAGGAAGAGTCTTGGCGGTTCCAAACTTCTTCCATTTGAGAATGATGAAAGCCACTGTGTTCTTGGGGACCGTCAATGCTGCAGAAATGTTTTGGTACCCTTACCCACATCTGTGTACCGACACAATCCTGTCTCGGAGCTCTACGGACAATTCTTTCGACCTCATGGCTTGGTTTTTTCTCTGACATGCGCTGTCAACTGTGGGACATTATATAAACAGCTGTGCCGTTCCAAATCATGTCCAATCAATTGAATTTACCACAGGTGGACTCAAATCAAGTTGTAGAAACATCTCAAGGATGATCAATGGAAACAGGATGCACCTGAGCTCAATTTTGTTTCTCATACATTTTAGAATAGGGCTGTAACGTAACAAAATGTGAAAAAAGGGGTCTGAATACTTTCCGAATGCACTGTACAAGTCTATGCTGTCTGTCATTGCAACACTACAATATCTCCTAAAATGTCTTACCCAAACAGAACTCATTAGTCTTACCCAAACAGAACTCATAATTAAAGCCATGCATTTTCTCTGATATTATGTTCTGTGTCATTTTCAAATGTTCTATTCTAAAAACTGTCAGAGCTTGAATTAGTAATGCAGTATAATTTGATAGAAATATGATATCTACCGTTGCTTCTAAAAATGTTTAATCATTATTTTATCATGTATATCAAAAAAAGGTTTGCTGAAATGATTCTGCTCTCTAAAACCCAATAAAGACATTCACATGAAAATGAACATAGAGCTTCTCCAAACTATAACTGTCTGAGAGATCAAAATAAATCAAACAGACATAGAGAACCATTTCCATCTATAATACAGTAATTAAGAACCTTCCAACACCAACTAATGAAAGCAGAGCCATAGTAAGGTTGGTAAGGGTGTAAGGTGAGCTCTAGAATGGGGTCAATTCCATTTTAATTCAGCCAGTTCAGGAAGAGTACAATCATTTGAAATGGAGTTGAACTCAACCCTGGTAGAGCATTTGACCATTCGACTGTGCTGTCTCTCCCAGTGAGGTGTTGCCCATGGATGCTGATTGTGGTGTGGTGATCAGTCAGAACAGTACCTGAGCACGCGGTCAGAACCCTGGTTAGACTTGGAGGAGCCGTCACAACCGATGCTCTTGTCCTGGGCTTTCTGCAGCTTCTCTGCTGCAGCGATGGGACACCCTGACAGACTGGAGGGGCGGTGGGGGCGAGGAGTAAGACAACAAGGAATAGAAGGGAGACTGGTCATATCTTATTTAATTTATATTAACCAGGAAAATTCTGTTGAGACACAGAAGCCCTGTTTATACCTGCTTCTAACGTGTCATTTTCCTGAGCTTGTCCACATTCTAATTGTGCCCATACTTTACATGATTAAAAGACTCCTTGTGAACTCATTTTGATCAGATCTTATACATGTAAACAGGCATGATCAGGATAAGATCAGGAAAGATCAGGAAGAAGGATGCATGTTAGCGGTAGGTATAAACGGGGCTAGAGTGTCTTTTGCCTATAATGGTCCCATTCAATGCATCCCTGGCCACCTGTCTGTCGGTCATGTTGTCTATCTGCCTGATTATCCATCTGTCTGCCTGCCTGCCTTTCAATAAGTCTTTGGTTCATTTCCAATATCATACATTTTCATCAAACATTTTAAATAACAACACAGTTGGTTATTATAACAGCTTGCTTATTTCTGGTTGAGTGGCTTCAGGGAATTCTGAGATTAAACCACCTGCAGTCAAACACAATCCCTTCTCTGCAAACCAATTTATACTGTAAATACACTACCGTTCAAAAGTTTGGGGTCACTTAGAAATGCCCTTGTTTTTGAAAGAAAAGCTAATATTTCAAATAGCATTCAAATAACATCAAATAGATAAAAAATACAGTGTTGACAATGGTAATGTTGTAAATGACTATTGTGACTGGAAACTGCAGATTTTTCATGGAATATCTACATAGGCGTACTGAGGCCCATTGTCAGCAACCATCACTCCTGTGTTCCAATGGCACATTGTGTTAGCTAATCCAAGTTTATCATTTTAAAAGGCTAATTGATCATTAAAAAACAATTTTGCAGTTCTGCGAGCACAGCTGAAAACTGTTGGCCAGAAACAAAGAACTTTCTTCTGAAACTCGTCAGTCTATTCATGTTCTGAGAAATGAAGGCTATTCCATGTGAGAAATTGCCAAGAAACTGAAAAAGAAGAAAAGCTAAGAAAAAGCCATATCTCAGACTGGCCAATAAAAAGAAAGGATTAAGGGCAAAAGAACACAGACAGTGGACAGAGGAAGATATGGCTTTTTCTTTGCAACTCTGCCTAGAAGGCCAGCATCCCGGAATCACCTCTTCACTGTTGACGTTGAGACTGGTGTTTTGAGGGTACTATTTAATGAAGCTGCCAGTTGAGGACTTGTGAGGCGTATGTTTCTCAAACTGGACACTCTAATGTACTTGTCCTCTTGTTCAGTTGTGCACAGGGGCCTCCCACTCCTCTTTCTATTCTGGTTAGAGCCAGTTTGCGCTGTTCTGTGAAGGGAGTAGTACACAGCGTTGTACGAGAGCTTCAGTTTCTTGGCAATTTCTCACATGGAATAGCCTTCATTTCTCAGAACAATAATAGACTGAAGAGTTTCAGAAGAAAGTTATTTGTTTCTGGCCATTTTGAGCCTGTAATCGAACCCACAAATGCTGATGCTCCAGATACTCAACTAGTCTAAATAAGGCCAGTTTTATTGCTTCTTTAATCAGCACAACATTTTTCAGCTGTGCTAACATAATTGCAAAGGGTTTTCTAATGATTAATTAGCCTTTTAAAATGATAAACTTGGATTAGCTAACACAACGTGCCATTGGAGAAATGGTTGCTGATAACGGGTCTATGTAGATATTCTATAAAAAATCTGCCATTTCCAGCTACAATAGTAATTTACAATTTCTGATCAATTTGATGTTATTTCTGATCAATTTGATGTTATTTTAATTGACAAAATATTTGCTTTTCTTTCAAAAACAAGGACATTTCTAAGTGACCCCAAACCTTTGAACTGTAATGTACACGCGTGCATGCGCACACACACACACACACACACACACAAACACACACACACACACACACACACACACACACACACACACACACACACACATACACACACACACACACACACACACACACACACACACCAACCAATCATCCTGCCAATACACACACACCATCATCCCAAGGCTAAAAAAGCCCTTCGTTGTTATTTATAATTTCCCAAGTTCTTCTTTATAAATGTTGTGAAGTGTAAAGAGTTGAAGTACCAGTAGAAACGTTCTTTAGATCATGGCACTCAGCCAGAGCAGGTGGAGGGAGAGCTGTATTCTTGAGTTGTGAGTATAGGTTGTCAGGTGTCCATATACTGGAGCTGAGTGTGAGTGTGTGTGTGTGTGTGTGCATGACTGTGCACATTCTCTGACAGTCAGTGTGTGTATGACTGTGTGTGTATGTCTGTGTGTATATCTAGTGTGTCTGTTTGTGTGATAATGTGTATATGTCTGTCATAGTGTCAGTGTGTGAGTGACACTGGGCTCAGCAGGAGAGAGCTCCAGTCTTCCCAGGTCATTCCCTCCTGCCAGATGTGGTAGAGAGGTGCTAACGGATGCTTCTACACCCTAACATCTGCTGTGGGTGACTCCCTTCTTCTGTGACTCCAGATTTAGGATCAGATGAGCAACCACAAAGTTGGGTATAGTTGTAGTGGAAACTGAGATTTTGGTTTTGTAAATCCCTTTTCCATCGCAGTCAAAAAAATGGCATTGATGGCAAATTGGCAAATTGATGATACAATTGGAACATAAATTAATGAATGGATAAACAAATGATAAAATAAATACAAAATAATCAGGAATAACCAGTAAAGAACAAAATAAAGACAATATATAAATAAAGAGGCAAGAAACCAGGATAGAGTAACCACCCGTCATTGGACGTAAAATAGAAAAATCTCCAACTGAACAAAAGGAGGATGTAACACAGACCTGCCATTTTCCAACATAGTTGGGCGACTCACCTTCTGTGGGAGTTCCTGTTGCTATTGACATGACCGCGTCCCGTGCAGCCCAGTGTAGGACACTTAAGAACATTCTCATACATTGCAAGGACTTCACACGGACAGACACAGACAGACAGACAGAATAGGTTAGCGATAAAGAGAGAGATGGAAGATTAGAAGCCCCAAAACCAGACAGTATCATTAGTGTGTGAGAGAGAGTGTCAGCAGCTTGGTATTATCATCATCATTAGGATCTGTCCCAGCAATCTGAGATTACCTCCTTCCTTCTCCTTATAGGGCACTGTAGTCTGAAAGGGCAGACATGCCTTTATATTGCCACCATACTGCTTTCACTGATCTAGTATTTTCAGATCACTGTGGATTGAAGAAGGGGAGTATAGTGGAGAAGAGGAAGTCATCTAAGAGTGCTAGCCTAAGACACAGCCAGACACAGAAGACAGAGGAAGCTTGAGGCATGCAGAGAACAGATGAAGTAGCCAACAGCCAATGGATAACAACCATGCAGAAGACATGCCAGAATTCCATGGATTGTAGATTAGATAGATTAAGCTCTTTGTTATCCCCCACCCATTATTAGATATTCTTGCCTTCAATAGCATTGACCATTAAAACAGTCCATAACTGTCTCCACTCCCCCCGGCAGCCAATTAGAATAATGATCTATCTACGGACGTCTCGAAGAGGACCCGGTTGAGAACCCCCAGAGGGGAGAGAGGTGAGGGGAGGGGTCAGACAGACGCACTTGCAGGTCCAGTGCAGCCGTTTTCATCTCAATACCAAATAGTTTCTGGATAACAATTAAATACCTTACTGTGGTTGTTTTCAATTAAAATGGTCAAAAATAAACGAAAATAGCTTCTTAGCAAAGCACAAATTCTCAAGCAAGAATTTTGCTAGGACTCTCCGGTAGTGGTCTGGGAAAACTGAAAACTAGCTGTTATTGTCAAATAAATTATTGGGGCTTATTGTGCGGTGGAGATTGATATGCGTACTCAGTCTTAACACACACTGGTTGAATGAACGTTGTTTCCACATCATGCACACGACACCTCCATTGAGACAATCAGCGACCCCCTCCCCACCCCTGCTCCCTCTGGACTGATCTGCAACACCTCCCTTCCCCCCACCTCTGGACTGATTTTCAAGAAGGCGCACCCCACTGTCCTGAAATACACCTGTAGCACTAACATCCCACATCATGAAGACCCTGGAAAGGTTAGACCTCGCTCACCTCAGACACCTGGTTTGTATATCACTGGACCCCCTGCTGTTCGCATACCAGCGCAACATCGGGGTGGATGATGCAATCATCTACCTTATGCAGAGGGCCTACTCTCACCTGGACAACGCAGGTAGCACTGTTAGGGTTATGTTTTTTGACACCATTCAGCCCCTGCTACTGGCTGAGAAGATGAGGAGGATGAAAATGGAAGCACCCTTAGTCTCCTGGGTTACGGACTACCTGACTGGTAGGCCACAATTTGTGTGGCTACAGAGCTGTGTGTCAGAACTGGCAGTGAGCAACACAGGGCCCCCCCAGGGAATGGTCCTGTCCCCCTTCCTGTTCACCCTCTACACCTCAGACTTCAGATATAACTCTGAAACATGCCACCTGCAGAAGTTCTCGGATGACACCACAATTGTGGGGAGCATCGGGGGTGGGCAGGAGGAGGAGTACAGGAGAACAATCAATGACTTTGTGGTGTGGTGTGAGCAGAACCACCTTCAGCTCAACATCAGCAAAACAAAGGAGATGGTTGTAGACTTCAGGAGAACCAAGGCCTAACCGAATGCAGTCCCTATGCAAGGGATGGATGTGGAAATGGTTGGTTCATACAAGTTCCTGGGAGTCCATATGGACAGCAGGCTGGAGTGGGCTGGTAACACCGTGGCCCTGTACAAAAAGGGCCAGAGTTGACTCTACTTTCTGAGGAGGATTAGGTCCTTCAACATGTGCAGTAAACTACTGCATACTTTCTACCAGCCTATGGTGTGTGCTGGGGCGCCAACATAAAGGCTGGTGATGCTTCTCGGGTAAATATGCTGATCAGGAAGGCTAGCTCTGTTATGGGAATTAACCTTGACACTATAGAGGAGGTGGTGGAGAGAAGGATCCTGGCCAAACTGCTGGCCATCATGGACAACGTCACCCACACTCTGCATGCCATGGATGCAGAGGAGCACCTTCAGTCACAGTCTGATCCCACCTCGGTGTGTCAGAGATTGCTAAAGGAGGTCCTTCCTGTCGGTGGCTGTTAGACTATTTAATGTGCCGTCCTGTCTTGTGTTTTTCGTAGCTGCTTGACAAAGAAATCTGTCTGTCTGTCTGTCTGTCTGTCTGTCTGTCTGTCTGTCTGTCTGTCTGTCTGTCTGTCTGTCTGTCTGTCTGTCTGTCTGTCTGTCTGTCTGTCTGTCTGTCTGTCTGTCTGTCTGTCTGTCTGTCTGTCTGTCTGTCTGTCTCTATCTATCTATCTATCTATCTATCTATCTATCTATCTATCTATCTATCTATCTATCTATCTATCTATCTATCTATCTATCTATCTATCTATCTATCTATCTATCTATCTATCTATCTATCTATCTATCTATCTATCTATCTATCTATCTATCTATCTATCTATCTATCTATCTATCTATCTATCTATCTTTCTTTCTTTCTTTCTTTCTTTCTTTCTTTCTTTCTTTCTTTGTGCAGGTAAACATGACATGAATTCAGGGAGAAAATGCTAGTAAAATAGCTTAAGTTAAAATAATGATCTTAATGCAACAGTGGGTGGGAATTTCAAGTGCTGCCCCCCATAATTATACAGTAGACTGAGCCGGTAATCAGTCATAGACTAACAAGCAAACCCATGACCACATGCATCCAAAGATCACACCAGGAGAACCCGACCATCCCAGAGCACTCCCCACCTGACTAGCAAACACAGAGCAGCCATAACAAACACACAGCATTCAGAGAAAACAAAGAAACATGCAGACCTTGTTTAAGTACAATACATCAAACACACCTTAAAGCAAACTGAGAGCCACAGGCTTTGCAAACAGCAGGTTTGGTGTAAATTCTATTTCAACTCACTCAATTAAGGAATTTAATTGGACTTTTGGTTCATCACCTAAATAGACTGAATTGAAGTGGAATGTATCCATAGTCTGGTTACTGAGATGAGTGGTACAGTGAATTGTGTATGTGCAGTGCTTACTTTCAGGTGGCACCCTGTCTTTGTGCGGACAGCCAGACAGGCTCCGATGGTGAGGGTACAAACCCGTCACGTGACCAGTGCCATCACATCCTGGCGTTGGGCACCGGCTCTCCTTCTTGTCACTGCGCGATAAATCTGAACACACAGAAACATGGGAGAGAGAGCGGAAGAGAGAGAGAGAGAGAGAGAAAGAGAAAATAGCTTGCTTCATTGAAAGCAGCACTTTCACAAGGTAAAAGTCATTGTGAACAGTGTGTAAATGTGAGAATGCTTGTAACCACAGCAACCAAAGTCAGTTGAAGAATTGTTGTGGCTAAAAGCGGTATCACACACCTGAGACACGTGGGCTACTGCAGGAACACAAATAACATAAGGTGCGCTATATCATCGCCATAGTAACATATTTCACACCACTTGCCAGGGTATTTTTAAGTCTTGTTAAATAAAACCACAGCTGTAGGAGAGAAGAGCAGGTGTTGTCATTCTCAAGACAAAGTAAGTCTGACTTTTTCCACCAATTATTTTACGCTAAAGGTCATTATTGGCAATAATGAGACACGAACACACACACACACACACACACACACACACACACACACACACACACACACACACACACACACACACCGGAGGGGATTGTCTTTCCCTTGCCCAACCTCACCCTCTACATTTCTCCAAACCTGATCTGATAATGTTACCATCCAAAAGCAGTGCAACCGGCATCAGGTGCAACAGCCCCCCTTCAAATGTCTTCAACTAGGGAACAAGGTCATAGATTGTTCTTTGATGCTAGGATATTCAGTAGCTATTATCTGCAGCTTGTTTTCCATTAAATTATTATCAGGATTTAAGGATCTCTTGTGTATTTTGGCTGACATATTGCTTGTGCGACACAGATAGCACACACAAATAAGAGGTTTCTTCTAAGCCCATTTGTGGTAGCAAACATTTGCTAAGTGGTAAGGGAACGAGGGTGAAGAAAAAGGATAAGAGCAAAAGAGAGAGGGGATGGATTTCCTTTCACATCTTCCACATAGTAGTAGTAAAGGAGTGAGAGAGAGAGAGAGAGAGGATGAGAGAGAGAGGATGAGAGTAAGGGTGGGAGTGAGAAAGAGAAGACAGAGAGAGAGAGGGGTAGGGGTGCTTTTAAAAGGCAGGGCCACAGAGAGTCTGCTAATTAAAGTTTGATAGGCTGCTGTAACCTGGTACCTTCACCTCCACCACTTTCGTAATAACCCAAATAAACCCAGACACAGAGAGAGGTAGAGAGAGAGAAAGGATTGGGTAGAGCGAGAGAGCGAGAGAGCGAGAGAGAGAGAGAGAGAGAGAGAGAGGGAAAGAGAGGGAGAAAAAGACAGAGAGAGAGAGCGGGAGAGAAGGAGGACGAGAGACACAGATGGAGAAAGACAGAGAAAGAAAGAGAGACCGAGAGAGAGAGAGCGAAAGAGAGAGAGAGAGAGAGAGAGAGAGAGAGAGAGAGAGAGAGAAAGAGCGAGAGAGAGTACATATACACCTACTCATACATAGCGAGACACCAGATGAGATCCCTGTTACTCCATAGAGCAGAACACGCCCCTCATTATCTCCTTGTACATTTAGGCCTCCTTCTTCCTCTGACAGTATCATATTAGGACCCATGGGGTTGGTACACTGTGTCTGTGTCCTGTCTGAGGAGCACACACGCTCGCACGCACACACACACACACACCACGGGCCTCTGACTGTCTGCGTCACGGTGGACAGTGGAGAGTGGAGGACGGGAGGGAGGCAGCCAAGTGGAATGCATATTAGAAAGAAGAGGATATCGATTGTGGCTGGAGACAGGCCGTGCTTTGCATAGAAAATGCCCTCAATTACCATACCATCTCTGGATAATGAATGTGCAGTCAGTGGACCTGTTGTTCGTTATCACTCATTCGGATACTGTTCAATTTCCATTTCCCCGCCTGGTGTTTTTCCCTGGCCGGCTGGCCGGGCTCTCCCCTCGTAGCCACCGCCTCCGCCTCACTTTTAAATCAAGGACAGGTATCCTGGTCAACAAGGTGTCTGCCGCTATCTCTCCAGGGAGAAGATGTTATCGTGACGCAACGGCTGTCACATATTCCTGTTATTCCAACATTAGCCAGATACAGGGGCCGTACCGAGCATGTGAAATTAGCATTTGTGTGGCATTTGTGTTTTAATTTGAGCCTGCTGTGAAGGAGGATCTTTTATGTTTGTCTTTAACTTCCCTCGTTATCTCAGCCTGGAGGCAGGATTGCATTAGTGGAAACCAAGACTGTTCTCAGGGCAGGCCTGGTTGTAGCTAGATATGTTTGAGTTGTGTCAGGAAAAATGTTTGCATTTTAGCTAACTCTAACCCTAACCCTTTTCCTAACCTTAACCTAAGTCTCCTAACCTACTACGTTAATTCTCCTAACCTGCAGCGTAAATTCTCCTAACCCCAGATTCAAATTATCTTGGAGAAGCAACCATTGTAAATGTCACTTTGTAATCTTCAAGTCAGAACTAAGTGTGCATAGTATACTTATGTGTCTGGGCAGATAAGCCATTAAGATAAAGATATTCAAAACACTAGGTCTCAAATCAACCACCCTAGAAGAGCATGTCTGAATATACAGTATGGAAAGGTACCTGCACCACTAAACACCCAATAAAACCACAACTACAACACAAAGTGTCACCCATTCTGGGTGAAAGAGCCACATTATCTTAATTATTTGTCCCTGGGATGCAGGATACAGTGCAACTTTACCCTAAAACCTAATTTCCAAAGATTCTATTGTATGCATTACCCAGTTTCCTTTCAGAGGCAGCTCCAGCAGGCTTCTATTTTGTAGATTCCAGAGTCCCTCTCTGGTTTTAAAAATAGGCAGCTTTAGCCGGGTCTGCATGGCAGGCAGGGATGGATGCGATTTGTAGTCCTAACGGGCCGTGCAGATTGCCATTACTTATGCCTGACAAGCCTACCCTCTGATGTTGCCATGCTGGCCTATTTCAACAACATAAGCTGCTGCGGACGCTGCAGAGATGCTAGTCTCCAAATTGGCTGCAAAAGCTTGTCCTGGGGTCACAGTGAGGTTTCCCAAAGAGCACGTCAGCCTGCCAACCCTATGTCTCACAGACAGAGAGGGGATATGGGGAGGCAGAGCCAGGGACTGACTAGGGTTTACCTGACAAACATATGTACATTAACTATTCATTCACCTCAGCAAAGTGAGAGAGGTATGTGAATGTCTAGTGTTGTGGCAGCCTACACAACACACTGTGCATCCTCTTTATAAGTAAAAATCATTCTAGACAGGTTTACTTACCTTTATGGTAGTAGGGCTTCTTCATCCCAACATGGAAGCGGGCCTTGCGCTCATCTCCGTAGCTGTGCCGTGATTGGTGCTCCCCATGATGGTCTCCATGGTGATGATGATACCTCACCCTGTCCCTCCGCACCGCCTCGGCAGCCATCTTGTCCCTCATGGCCTTGGCCCTCTCAGACTCCAGCGCGATGGCCTTCTCCAGCAGAGACAGGTTCCCCTTGGTCATGTCGAACACCTCCTCCGAGCGGTCTGACGTCACTGACAGCGTGTCCTCATCCCGGTCGTGGTTGTGGTTGTGGTAGCGGTCATCCTGAGCGCAGCTGGAGAAGGCTTTGGAGCGTGGGCTCAGCTGCTCCTCCAGCTTCATCAGGTTGACCATGTCGGAGTAGTTCCTCTCCAGGGTGCGCCTCTCCTCCTGGCTCTGCTGGAGGTCCCCGTACCCAGGCTGGTGAGGGAGGGAGTGGGGGTGGGGATGGGGGTGCTGCCCCTGGGTGTCCCCGCCGCTAGGTTGGCTCTGCTGGGGGAGGCCTGTGCCCAAGCGGTCAGCCGGCTGTGACTCGCTCAGTTTGCGGGCCAGGTCAAAGCACTGGTTCCTCAGACACTCCAGGCTGCTTAGACACACTTCCTCATCACTCTCCTCCAGTCCGTTAGAGGGCTTACCCTGACCGTTACCACCTCCATTGTGGCTCCCTTCCCCGCTCTCCCCCGTCCCTTCCTCATAGTCTCCTCCATCCAGGTTGTCAGAGAGCACGGCCCCATGACCCTGGGCCAGCAGCTTCAGTGAGTCCACCGTCTCCCTCACTACATCACTGTCCACATCCAGAGTCAACTCACCCTTCCTTTGACCTCCCTCCCTACCCTCCTCCTCTTCTTCTTCTTCTTCTTCCTCCTCCTCCTCTTCTTCCTCCTCCTCTTCTTCATCTTCCTCATCCTCTTCCTCTTCCTCTGCGCTGTTGGAGGAGTTGCTGTTCATCTCAGACTCGGTCATGGCACGGTAGGCGGCGTCCTCTGCGATCTTCCCCAGGTTGAGCAGAGACTTGGCCACCAGCTCGTCATAGTTCTCATATTCATCGTTGTTGTTGTCGTCCTTCTCCCCCGTCGGACCCGATTTGGGATGGCCGCCACCGCCACCACTTAGCTGATCATCCTCTGTACACGTAAAAAAAGAAGAACAAATGGATTGTAATCACATTTCACTCATTCTATTTGATGGGTAAATCAGATTTCTGGGCTTGGTCCTTTTAAATTTGATAAGGAACTCTTTGCGTTCCTCAATAATGTACTTTCAGGGTCTTAACAGCAGCCTGTAAACGGAATTGTGAATCAGCACAAGAAGTGGGATAAAGTGGTTTGGAAATTTCCATAGAGATGTTTTGGATGTACTGTACATTCAGTACACTACATCCTAGTAATCTGGATCCTTTAGGTCACAACAACAAGAACACTGTGGCGGCCAGTTGATGGCTAAGTAACTGGCATAAAGCAAAACGCTTTTCATTTCACCACATTTTGTAGGGGAGCAAAATACCTTCAAACTGGAATCATCATGCTTTATGTTATACATTGATTGTCTCATATAATGTGCCATTACCTTGACAGAATAAACAAATCCCTCCATTCTCCTCATTCCAAAATGTACATTTTTGTCCAATCAAGAGGATCTTTAGAATGCTGGCCATTGGTTAATTGATTCCGCCAGACAGGCTGCCTAAGGTAGCCTCTCCTGTCAGTAATCTGAAGCAGCCACTCTCTGGACCACTTCTCACATTCCCTCCCGGCCTGAGCTGCCAAGAGCGCATCGCATCGCTCACACCATACCTGCCACACGTTTGCCACTTACATTCCTGCAGAGAGAAAACCGAGAGGCCAACACATAAATAATACATGTGACTTTGATTTCTGGAGGGAGCGAGAAAATCACCTGACAAACAGTAGTGAGGTGTAATCCTCCCGTGTGAAGTATTTATTATCGCCAGGTTCAAAGCCGCATTGGCTGTCCCAATACACTCGTGCGTGTGAACGGGGACATTTCAATAAGATAGAGATTAAAACGGGGAAACGTGAAGCATGAAAGACTTACATACACAAACAAACACATATACAGTGGGTGAAATAAGTATTGAACACGTCACCATTTTTCTCAGTAAATAAATTTCCAAAAGTGCTATTGACATGAGATTTTCACCAGATGTTGGTAACAACCCAAGTAATCCATACATACAAAGAAACCAAAACAAATACGTTCAGAAATTAAGTTATGTGTAATAATGTGAAATGACACAGGGAAAAGGTATTGAACACATGAAGAAAGGGAGGTGCAAAAAAGGCATGGAAAGCCAAGACAACAGCTGAAAACTATCAGTAATTAAAAAGCAATCGAGCCCCCTGTCAGTGCAAATTCATATCAGCTGGTTCAGTCCCAACTGATGGCCTACAAAAAGGTCTCATTGCCAAGGTGTCACACAAGACACATCTCATGATGTGTAAAAGCAAAGAGCTATCTCAAGACCTTCGCAACCTAATTGTTGCAAAACATAATGATGGCATTGGTTATAGGCGCATTTCTAAGCTTCTGAATGTTCCAGTGAGCACTGTTGGGGCCATAATACTGTCAGGCTCTGGCCATAGAGAAGCCTATTTGCTTCTCTATGTAGCTAGGGTCAGAGTCTGACAGTGTCTTTCTTTTCTGTTTCTGTGTGGGTTTTGGGTTGGATCCCTAATTAGAGGCAGCTGCATCGCATTGTATCTAATTAGGGATCCTATATATGTCGGTCTGTCCTTCACTCTGGTGTGGGTCGTTGTCGTTATATGTTGCAGTCACGGTGAATGTAAGTGTGCCTTTGTTACGTCCGTTCTTTCGTGTTTGTGTTGGTGAACGTGACGTTTAGTCTATTCGTGTTTTTGTTCTGTAGTTCGTCATTTGTGGTTTTTTGTTTATACATAGTAACTTATATTATTATTACATAGTATAAGAAAATAAACGATGTCGAACTACTATCCCTGCTCTGCTCTGCGCCTTGGTCTTTCTCTGCACCCTCACGTGACAGAACGACCCACCCCTCCACCGGTGCCCAGTCCGGGTCCGGTCGTCTACTCCACCCCCATGCCAGAGCAGTCCGCTCCACCGGTGCCCAGTCTGGGTCCGGACCTCTACTCTACTCCCCGCATCCAACCTCCAGTGAGTGTGCCCAGCCAGGTGCTTCCAGTGCCGGCTCCACGCACCCGACCTCCGGTCCGCCTTCCCAATCCGGTACCTCCCATGCCAGAGCAGTCCGCTTCACCGATGTCCAGTCCGGGTCCGGACCTCTGCTCTACTCCCCGCACCCGACCTCCGGTGCGTGCGCCCAGCCAGGTGCTTCCAGTGGCGGCTCCACGCATCCGACCTCCGGTGCGCCTCCCCAGTCCGGTACGACCCGTGCCGGCTCCCCGCAGCCCGGAACCTCCAGCGAAGGTCCGCAGCCCGGAACCTCCAGCGAAGGTCCGCAGCCCCCAACCTCCAGCGAAGGTCCGCAGCCCGGAACCTCCAGCGAAGGTCCGCAGCCCGGAACCTCCAGCGAAGGTCCGCAGCCCGGAACCTCCAGCGAAGGTCCGCAGCCTGGAACGTTCAGCCGTCTGCTCCACTCCAGTGCCAGAGCAGTCCGCTCCCCCGGTACCCATTCCGGGTTCAGCCGTCTGCTCCGCTCCAGGGCCAGAACAGTCCGCTCCACCGGTACCCAATCCGGGTCCAGCCGTCTGCTTCGCTCCAGAGTCGGAGCAGTCTGCTCCACCGGTGCCCATTCTGGGTCCAGCCGTCTGCTCCGCTCCAGTGCCAGAGCAGTCTGCCGTACCGGTACCCAATCCGGGTCCAGCCGTCTGCTCCGCCCCAGTGCCAGAGCAGTCCACTCCACCGGTACCCATTCCGGGTTCAGCCGTCTGTTCCGCTCCAGTGCCAGAGCAGTCCGCCCTACCGGTACCCAATCCGGGTCCAGCCGTCTGCTCCGCTCCAGAGCCAGAGCAGTCCGCTCCACCGGTGCCCAATCCGGGTCCAGCCGTCTGCTCCGCTCCAGTGCCAGAGCAGTCCGCTCCACCGGTACCCAGAGTTCAAGTAACAGACACATTTCAACATCAACTGTTCAGAGGAGACTGTGTGAATCAGGCCTTCATGGTGGAAATGCTGCAAAGAAACCACTACTAAAGGACACCAATAAGAAGAAGAGACTTGCTTGGGCCAGCAAACACGATCAATGGACATTAGATCGGTGGAAATGTGTCCTTCGGTCTTGAGTCCAAATTTGAGATTTTTGGTTCCAACCTCAACCAAATTTAGATGGTTTGGGATCGTTGGTTTTGGAGTCGGACTGCAGTGAAGGAAAAGCAGTCAACAAGTGCTCAGCATAGGCAAAGGGTGGCTATTTGAAGAATCTCTAATATAAAATATATTTTGATTTGTTTAACACTTTTTTGGTTACTACATGATTCCAAATGTGTCAGAGTTTTGATGTCTTCACTTTTATTCTACAATGTGAAAAATAATGCAAATAAAGAAAAACACTTAAATTAGTAATATTACAAACCTTTTGGGCCCAGTGTACGTGTACACAAACTGTACATGCACACCCAGACAACACATCGACATACACTTCCACGCACGCACGCACGCACGCACGCACACACACACACACACACACACACACACACACACACACACACACACACACACATCCCCCAATCTACTGAGAGCAACACAACATGTAGGGTATTGGGGTGAGGGCTCTGGACCACGGAGAGAGAACAGTCATGACTGACAGGCACATATTTTGACAGGGTATCTTACAGTACCCTTCCCTTACCCTGGCTGCCAGAGGTTGCATTTTTGATGTTTTGAAACATGGCTCAGGAAAGCAATTTGAAGAGCAATCAAGGTACTCAAAGGGGATAGGGAAGAGAAACAGATTGAAAGGGGAACTGAGCGATTGCACTGCTCCGTATAAAGCTTGCATTAGCAATGCAGAAGCAGCGTGCAGCAGTGTGCAAATATCCATTGAGAAACAGAGCCACCATAACAATGCCACCTCTACTGCAGTTAGCAGATTGGAATCTCCCTACTGTCACTTATGTCTTGGAGGGTATGATGGAAATGATAGTAGCCTAATGCATGTGCAGAGACTTATCTACATTTCTGAGAAGAAAAAAAGGTGTGATTTCATCCTCCTATCTAAAGATGGCGCTGTGGTTGAGAACCATGGAGAGAATCCCAAATATTCACTAAGTTTAATTAGACCAGAGCAGAAAGCTATAAAACCCAGTGGAATTGATTGAATTGTGCTCTTTGGGCCATGAATGGAAACAAAGACTATCTCCTTGACTGTGGTCTCTGTAATTAATGTCAGTCTAGGGGAGATTCTCACATGCCCAACAGAGAGACAGAGAGACACAGAGGAGGGAGGCTGACACTCACTAACACTACTAGAAGGATACTAGCACAACGTACTGTAACAAAGAGGGTTAACCCCCCCCCCCCCCCCCCTCTCTCTCTCGTTTTCTCTCTCTCAGAGCTTTATTCTTAATTGGACGTGAAGGTTCTGTCAGGAAGGATTTGAGGTGTGGGGGTGAGAGGCAGAATGAGTTGGAGAGAAATCTGTCAAATGTGGTGTTTGGGCATGTCAGGGGGAGAGAACTCACATGGGGGAGAACTTGTCACGTCCAAGACTGTCTCCAAACCAGACACAGGCTACTGTGTCTTCTCTCTAGAGAGAGATCTGTGCTCAGATGGTTTGTTGCAGATCATTTGAACAGAAGGCTTCATATCTAGCATAACTTATACATGCCATTAAGCAAAGGTGGTGGGTAAACGAAGGCTGGTTTTTACTTTTCTCACACAAATACACACACTCTCTGACACATACAGTATGCAGTAGTTCTATGGATACTGTCATTTCAAGAATGACAGATAAGCATTTAGCTTCTTTCACCATATCATTTAGAGTCCTGATTCACTATTTCAGGGAATTTATCTGTGGGATGAGGTATTTTGGAGATAGACAGACAGAGGCATTTTCCCAGGATCTGTGTCTGAGAGACAACGCCAGCACTGCTTAACCTGCAACTGAGATAACCCTGAAGGTAACGGCAAATCGCCCAAACACACCTCAAATTATAGAGCTGAGTCTCTCCTGAAAAAAGAGCCTTCGCTGCCAAACCATCTCTCTATTCTTAGTGAGCGGGTTTGATCTAGCACTAAACATTCTGTTTCAGTCCTTTTATAGGTTGGAGGAAAAGCAAATGCTCAAACAAACAAATAAATAAACCAGTCAAACAGATGAAACAAACAAATATCAACGGAATACAAACAGCATAATATATTCTATGTTCTAGAACATGAAGGCTTGGGATTTTGTTTGCATGTTGTTATGTAGAATAGTATCACATTTAAATTTCAAGTACGCTGGCAAAAGTATAATTGCATGCCTTTATTGCCTTAATATACTGCACATATATACAGTACCAGTCAAAAGTTTGGACACACCTACTCATTCAAGGGTTTTTCTTTATTTTCACTATTTTCTTTATTTTCACTATTTTCTACATTGTAGAATAATAGTGAAGACATCAAACCTATGAAATAACACATATGGAATCGTGTAGTAAACAAAAAAGTGTTAAACAAATCAAAATATATTTTAGATTTTAGATTCTTCAAAGTAGCCACCCTTGCCTTGATGACAGCTTTGCACACTCTTGGCATTCTCTAAACCAGCTTCACTTGAAGGAGCACTTGTTGGCTGCTTTTCCTTCACTCTGAGGTCCAACTCATCCCAAACCATCTCAATTGGTTTGAGGTCTGGTGATTGCGGAGGCCAGGTCATCTGATGCAGCACTCCATCACTCTCCTTGGTGATGAAGGCCTGATTCACACAGACTCCTCTGAACAGTTGATGTTGAAATGTGTCTGTTACTTGAACTATGTGAAGCATTTATCTGGGTCATCCTTTCCTGTGGCGGTCCTCATGAGAGCCAATTTCATCATAGCGCTTGATAGTTTTTGCGACTGCACTTGAAGAAACGTTTAAAGTTCTTGACATTTTCCAGATTGACTGACCTTCATGTCTTAAAGTAAAGATGGACTTTCATTTCTCTTTGCTTATTTGAGCTGTTCTTGCCATAATATGGACTTGGTCTTTTACCAAATAGAGCTATCTTCTGTATACCACCCTTACCTTGTCACAACACAACTGATTGGCTCAAACGCATTAAGAAGGAACGAAATTCCACGAATTAACTTTTAACAAGGCACACCTGTTAATTGAAATGCATTCCAGGTGACTACCTCATGAAGCTGGTTGAGAGAATGCCAAGAGTGTGCAAAGCTGTCATCAAGGCAAGGGTGGCTACTTTGAAGAATCTAAAATATATTTGGATTTGTTTAACACTTTTTTGGTTACTACATGATTCCATATGTGTTATTTCATAGTTTTGATGTCTTCACTATTATTCTACAATGTAGAAAATAGTACAAATAAAGAAAAATCCTTGTAATGAGTAGGTGTGTCCAAACATTTGACAAGTACTGTACAAGTACAGTATATACTGTATATTCTAGGCTAACCATTCCGCAACGCAAATATTTACATTCTTTTGAATAAAATAACCTAATATATTTTGGTTTAACAGAGGAGTAAATAAAGTCTCACCTTGGCCTTGACTCTGCTCATCATACTCCTCCTCATACTCTTCCTCCTCTTCTTCCTCTTCCTCCTCTTCTACTCCCACTTCCTCCTCCTCTTCCTCCTCCTCCTCTTGTTCCACTTCCACCTCCTCCCCCTCTCCTTCCCCTCTCTCCACCTCTCCTTCTTCCACCTCCATCTGTTCCTTGTTGTCATCCGAGTATCCCTCCTCCTCTTCCTCCTCCTCTACCTCCTCCTCTTCCTCATCTCCCCCATCCTCTACTCCCTCCTCCACCTCCTCCTCTCTGTCATCCATCTCCTCTGTTCCGTCTGTTTCGTAACTCATAGTAGAGTTGTCCATGTGGGTTATGAGGGGTGTCCGCTTGGGTGCTGGTTCCAGGGGTTCCAGTACGGGCTCCAGCACTTCCAGGGTTTCCAGAGGCTGTCTGTCCAGTGTTTTCCTCTTCTTGGCCAGGGGGCAGCCGTACACACTGCAGGGGACAGATAGCACCCGAACCATTAACTGTTAGCCAGCAGACCCAAAACCTCAGCCACCTCACCAGGCTTAGTCGCTGGCTGGCTAAGCTAATACAATACATTGGCTCTGGTCTCTGTGTCACTGGGCCAGCACACTACCCAGCAGGCTATTCACTGATTAAAACACATTTGGAGAGAACACTATAAAACACAATAAAACACAACTGCAGCACAATGGTGGAAGCATGTTCTCTTGCTTTCTCGCTGCCGAACAGCTCTAGGACCGACCCAACGCTCTGCTGAAGGTTTTATTTGTGGCACCATAGAGAAAGTGAAATCAAAGTTTAGTTAACAGAGCTCTAATTGTGCCCATAATCATTCACTATTGTGCAATTACATTCTAAATGCCATCCTTTGCTGTGTTAACAATTATAAGAGGCAGGAAGAGGATTTCTGAGAGAAATAAAAACAAAGATATTCAAACAAATAGATTCCACACATTCCTGGGTTACCCTCTGAAAACAAATTGTTTATTGAGCTGGCATCATCTGACTCTGTTGCAGTGACTGCAGAGAAACATATACAGTAGCTGTATACGTTGTCGTAGGATGGTCATTGGGAAAACAGCATAATCAGAGGGATAATTAATTCAATCTTGCAGATGCACCCTGCGTTTAGTGTACACTCCTGGTCCCCTTGGCAGCAGGGATACATTTTAATCTGATAATCTGTGTATTCACCCAGACTATTGATCACAGGAGCCTAATCCATTTCCCTGATCAAACCATGGGGAGTCTGGGGGCGATACAGGTCTGTGTGTGTGTTCAAGTGCATGTGTGTATGTTTGCGTGGATGTGCGCTTGTGGCACCCAGTCCCTCTATCAAACAAACCACACGGACAGAGTCCCAATGAGACCGGTGCGACAGCATGTTATGGGTGCCAAGCAGAGCAGTGTTCCATGCTGGTCGGTAACAGAGTCAGACATGCTTCAGGTATGCTTAGTCAGAGGCTACTGAGCTGTGAAATGTTCCTGATTCCCCTTCACACCAGCCCAGAGTGTTTATCCCTCCTCACTCAGCCCAGAATAGGCCCTAATGTGAACAAATAGACAGCATTAGGTTGAAGGAGCGGAGGAGTGAAATTGTATCAGCAGTTATTATAGTCGGTGGAGGCGTTCTGTCTTGGATGTCTCCGAGCGGATGTGGCACCTCTCGGAAGCCTCCTCCACTCAAGGTTAAGGGGGTGCTGCTAATACATGAGCCTCATTTCTTAAATTGGTGGAGAACTGGGTATTTTGGCTCACTGCAGCATGCTAACTGTGGACCTTTTACCACTGTTTATATGTCTTAGAATTGCAAAGGCGCATGACTTATGATCTCTGTCTCTCTCCCTCTGTCTCTCTCTCACACACACACACACACACACACACACACACACACACACACACACACAACCGCTGTTCCACACAGACCAAAAGGAGCGGGTGTCAATCACTCAGTCAGCGTCGGGCTCAACTGGCAGACAGCCTCAATCTCAGTAGGCCCAGGGATTACTTAATAGCCTGACCCCTGCACCCACACCCAGGGCCTCATTTCATTAATCTAAGCCCACAAGGGAACTCATTCCCTGCCTGACAGCCCTGCAGGCTCCTGCAGGCCCTGCACCTCTCCCCAGAGTGGTGAAGGTAGGGGGGGTGGGGGGGGGGGGGGGTGTCGCTGGGTACTGTGATCAATAGTGCTTGTGACCAAACATCTTAAAAACACATTAAAATGCCACTCATCCTGGCCCATTCCAGAGCCCCTCCAAATAAATCAAGGGCTGGTCCCAGCAGGATACATACTGCCAAGCAGCCAGCCTGGCAGTGAGGATAGGTGAGTGGGAGGGAGGGAGGCAGTCTAGCTGTTGAAATTCACTCTTCCCTCTGCTCGTCTTCCATTGCATACCACTCTGTCGGTCAGACTGGATGGTTTTTAGCGATGAGGCAGTCCTTGCAATGCATCACCCAGATGGAGGGTCTGTATGGCTGTGCTTAATGTGCTAGGGTCACTCCATGACAGGTATTCATGTATTTTCAACTGAATCACTTTACAATACACAATCTCTTTGATACTGTTAATTGTATTGAAATACTCAGCAAATGGATTGAGGTTTGAAATCACTAGATATGGTTTTAATCTGGCCAATAAAAAGGGGTCAATTACACAAGTTAGTATTTCCATTGTTACATAATGTTTCTGTTGTACTACTAATGCAAATATGTTCCAATTGGTCCTAAAATCATCCCCTACTGAAAGACTTCATTACAGTATTTACCACAAACAACTTTATGCATGATCTCCAAATACCTCTTTATCCCACTAATGTGTTAAAAACTAAAAGAACAATGTATTCGGAAAGTATTCAGATCCTGTCACACCCTGATCTGTTTCACCTGTGCTTGTCTCCACCCCCCCTCCAGGTGTCACCCATCTTCCTCATTATCCCCTGTGTATTTATACCTGTGTTCTCTGTTTGTCTGTTGCCCGTGCGTTTTGCTTCGTCAAGCCTACCAGGGATTTTTCCCTGCTCCTGTCTATAATATAGTCCCTGGATACTCTGGATTATTGACCCCTGCCTGTTCTGACTCTGAGACTGCCTGCCGTTCTGGACCTATTAAACCCTGTCTGGATTACTGACCTCTGCCTGCCTTGACCTCATTGTCTGTGTCTGGGTCTTACCTGATATGTGATAGTACTAATGGACCCAGCAGACTTGGACCATCTCCGCAACGCCATTGTCTCCTTCATTAGAAAGCATGAGGAGCTGCTTCGTGGTCTTATGGAAGACCTTGGCCGAACGCCATGACCAAGGGTTGAATACGGTGCTGGAGCGAGTCCAGGAGTTGTCTGTTAGGCTGCCAACCACGTCTGCACCCTCACAGCCCCTCAGTAACACGGCGGTTAGCAGCACCGCTTCCTCAGCTACCCCGGTTTCCCGGGAGGAGTTCTGATTGCAGTCCCAATCGCCCGCTCAATGAACCCACATTGCCTCCAATGAACTCCGAAAATCCCCGGCGTCTACGTCCCCGAGAGGATCCGTGCTTATCCAAGTTCCTCCGAGAGCTTCCGAAGATTGCCGATTCGCCTCTTCCCGAGGCTATGCAACTCGGCAGAGCTAGGCTGTCCCCAGCCGAATGCACACGCAGACGTGAGTTGTCTGTATTGTGGAACTGTCGGTCATTGTGTCTACCTGTCCCTTAAAAAGACCTAGCTCATCAGTAGAAGTGAGTACTCTGGTGAGTCTTACGGAGAATGTTTCTTCTCCCCTTACTCGCACCCCTCTCCATGCCATCCTGCTGTGGGGCGACCAGTCTAAATTGCTCCAGATACTCATCGACTCTGGGGCCGATGAGAGCTTTATGGATGCTACGCTAGCGTCCGAGCTGGGCATCCCCACTCAACCCCTCTCCATTCCCATGGATGTTAGAGCGCTGAACGGGCGCTCTATAGGCCGGGTCACACACAAGACCACTCCCGTCAACCTACATGTGTCAGGAAACCACAGTTAGACGAATTCCTGCTAATTAAGTCTCCACAGGTTCCCGTGGTATTGGGATTCTCTTGGCTCCAGTGACACAATCCCTCTATCAGAAGTGGCACCGGACCTCTCCGCCGTGCCCGAGTACCAGGACCTCCGGGAGGGGTTCAGTAAGGCCGGGGCCACTTCACACCGACTGGTATCCAAGAAGATCAAGTCCGATGCGCTGGCACACCGCTGTAGTCCTGCGGCTACACCCCCGGAAGCCGAGACCGTTCTCCCCGGCTCCAAGATCATTAGCCCCTCTGCTGTTCGTCTTCTGTTGCCCTGTACCCCCTGTAGATGTCCCACTTTTCGGGTGTCTAGAATGAAACCCATGTCTCACAGCCTTTTGTCTCCTGTTTCCAGGCCGACCCCTCCTCCCTGTGTCATAAATGGCCATCCGGCTTACATGGTGAGATGACGCCTGAGTGTTCGACCACGGGGCAGGGGTTTCCAGTGCCTGGTTGACTGGGAGGGTTATGGCCCAGAGGAGAGGTGCTGTGTCCCCGCTGGAGACATCCTGGACCCAGCCCTCATTGCCGACTTCCACCGCCAGCACCACAGTCAACCAGGTATGGGGGGGGATGTACTGTCACACCCTGATCTGTTTCACCTGTGCTTGTCTCCACCCCCCCCCCCCCCCCCCCTCCAGGTGTCACCCATCTTCCTCCTTATCCCCTGTGTATTTGCTCCTGTCTTTTCTGTAGTCCCTGTTTTCTAGCTTTCCCGGTTTTTACCATTCAGACTGCCCTGACCCGGAACCTGCCTGCCGTCCGGTACCTTGCAACGCTACTCTGAATTATTGACCCCTGCCTGTTCTGACCCTCAGACTGCCTGCCGTTCTGGACCTGTTGAACCCGATCTGGATTTCTGACTTTTGCATGCCCCTGACCAGTCTGGCCCTGTGCTATTAATAAACATTTGTTACTTCGACCTTGCCTGAGCCTGGTACCTGATACGTGATAGATCCCTCGACTTTTTACACATTTTGTGACTTTACAACCTTATTCTAAAATGTATTGAATTAAGTGTTTTCCTCATCAATCTACACACAGTACCCCATAATTACAAAGCGAAAACAGGTTTTTCTTTTTATTTGCAAAAAAATAGTTATTCAGACCCCGATATGATGATTTCTCTGGTATTGAAGAAACTCAGATGTGAGGGGGAAGAATGCAATGCTCATTAGAAAGTTGATACAATATATTTAATTAGTCACAAACCACCAGGTGAGTGTAGCTTGTGCCAAGAACATTGAATGACAGACAGTCGTATGCAAAAGTTTGGGCACCCCTGACAATTTCCATGATTTCCATTTATAAATAATTGGGTGTTTGGATTAGCAATTTCATTTTGATCTATCAAATAACTGATGGACACAGTAATATTTCAGTAGTGAAATTAAGTTTATTGGATTAACAGAAAATGTGCAATTAGACAGGTGCATAAATTTGGGCACCCCAACAGAAAAATCACATAGTAGAGCCTCCTTTTGCTAAAATAACAGCCTCTAGACGCTTTCTATAGCCTCTAATGAGTGTCTGGATTCTGGATGAAGGTATTTTGGACCATTCCTCCTTACAAAACATCTCCAGTTCAGTTAGGTTTGATGGTTGCCGAGCATGGACAGCCCGCTTCAAATCATCCCACAGATTCTCAATGATATTCAGGTCTGGGGACTGGGATGGCCATTCCAGAACATTGTACTTGTTCCTCTGCATAAATGCCCGGGTAGATTTTGAGCAGTGTTTTGGGTTGTCTTGTTGAAATATCCAGCCCCGGCATAACTTCAACTTTGTGACTGATTCTTCAACATTATTCCCAAGAATCTGCTGATATTGAGTGGAATCAATGTGACCCTCAACTTTAACAAGATTCCCAGTACCGGCACTGGCCACACAGCCCCACAGCATGATGGAACTCCCACCAAATTTTACTGTGGGTAGCAAGTGTTTTTCTTGGAACGCTGTATTCTTTTGCCGCCATGCATAACGCCCCTTGTTATGACCAAATAACTCAATCTTTGTTTCATCAGTCAACAGCACCTTATTCCAAAATGAAGCTGGCTTGTCCAAATGTGCGTTTGTGGCGTGTGCAGAAAAGGCTTCTTCCGCATCACTCTCCCGTACAGCTTCTCCTTGTGCAAAGTGCGCTGAATTGTTGAACGATGCACAGTGACACCATCTGCAGCAAGATGATGTTGTAGGTCTTTGGAGGTGGTCTGTGGGCTGTTTTTGACCGTTCTCACCATCCTTCGCCTTTGCCTCTCCAATATTTTACTTGGCCTGCCACTTCTGGCCTTAACAAGAACTGTGCCTGTGGTCTTCCTTTTCCTCACTATGTTCCTCACAGTGGACACTGACAGCTTACATCTCTGCGATAGCTTTTTGTAGCCTTCCCCTAAACCATAATGTTGAACAATCTTTGTTTTCAGGAATTGTTGTTGAAAGTTTTTTGAGGCCCCCATGTTGCCACTCTTAAATACCTTTTCCCATGATTGGATGCACTTGTCTATGAAGTTCAAGGCTTAATGAGCTCACCAAACCAATTGTGTGTTCCAATTAATCAGTGCTAAGTAGTTACAGGTATTCAAATCAACAGAATGACAAGGGTGCCCAAATTTTTGCATAGCCTATTTTTCACATCTGATTTAATTTCATACAACTTAATATTGCTACACTAAAAACCTTTGTCTGGACAATACCCCAGTACTCAGCTTTTATTAGAAAATGAATGGCATGCCACTGTGATCATTTTCTGTGACGACAGAGTAAATTATTATGCAGCCTCAGAGGGATGCCCAAACTTTTGCATACAACTGTACTCCTAGAGCCTATATACTAATTGACTGATACATTTAAGGTAAAACTTCAGCCTGCTTCTATCAGCAGTGAGTGCCCCAAATATACTCCATACTTGCCTGCTTCTCTAATGACACAAAATGCTTAGGAACCACATTCTACAGAAAAGGTCACAGTCAGAATAGCTTGCACTCCTGGTTACAGACTTAGCAAACACATTCCATAGATACACCATATATTGAAACACTTCATATCAGACCCTTTGCCATGAGACTCCAAATTGAGCTCAGGTGAAAGAAATTTCCCCTCGGGGATCAATAAAGTACCTATCTTATCCTGTTTCCATTGATCATCTGTAAGAACTTTCTACAGCTTGATTGTAGTCCACATGTTGTAAATTAATCTGATTGGATATGATTTGGAAAGGCACACACCTGTCTATATAAGGTCCCAGAGTTGCCAATGCATGTCAGAGCAACCAAGCCATGAGGTCAAATAAATTGTCTGTAGAGCTCTGAGACAAGATTGTGTCGAGAAAAAACAAATAGCACATAATAAAATAAAAAAACTTCTGCAGCATTGAAGGTCCCCAAGAACACAGTGGCTTCCATAATTCTTAATTGGAAGATGTTTGGGACAACCAAGACTCTTCCTAGGGCTGGCCGCCTGGCAAAACTGAGCAATCGGGGGAGAATGGCCTTGGTAAGGGAGAGTTCCTCTGTGGAGATGGGAGAACCTTCCGTAAGGACAACCATCTCTGCAGCACTCCACTAATCAGGTCTTTATGGTAGAGTGGCCAGACAGAAGCCATTCCTCAGTAAAAGGCACATGACAGCTCGCTTGGAGTTTGCCATAAGGCACCTAAAGTACTGTCAGACCATGAGAAACAAGATTCTCTGGTATGATGAAACCAAGATTGAACTCTTTTACCTGAATGCCAAGCATCACTGGAGGAAACCTGTCACCATCCCCACGGTGAAGCATGGTGGTGGCAGCATCATGCTGTGGGGATGTTCTTCAGCGGCAAGGACTGGGAGACTAGTCAGGCTAGAGGCAAAGATTAACGGAGCAAAGAACAGATATCCTTGACGAAAACCTGCTCAGGTTCTCAGACTGGGGAGAAGGTTCACCTTCTAACAGGACATTGACCATAAGCACACAGCCAAGACAACGCAGGGGTGGCTTTGGGACAAGTCTCTGAATGTCCTTGATTGGCCCAGCCAGAGCCCGGACTTGAACCCGATCGATCATCTCTGTAGAGACCTGAAGCAACGCTCCCCATCCAACCTGACAGAGCTTGAGAGGATCTGCATTCAAACCAGACTATCCCAAACATGCTCAATGGGTGACTTGGTGAGTATTCAGGCCATGGAAGAACTGGGACATTTTCAGCTTCCAGGAATTGTAAACAGATCCTTGTGACATGGGGCTGTGCATTATCATTCTGAAACATGAGGTGATGGCTGCAGATGAATGGCACGACAATGGGCCTCAGGATCTCATCACAGTATCTCTATGCATTCAAATTGCCATAGATAAAATGCTATTGTGTTAGTTGTTCACAACGTTGACATTAGCAAACCAATCGCCCACATGACGCCATACACATGGTCTGCGGTTGTGAGGCCGGTTGGACCTACTGTCTCTAAAACAACGTTATGGTACGGCTTATGGTAGAGAATGTAACATTAAATTCTCTGGCAACAGCTCTGGTGGACATTCCTGCAGTCAGCATGCCAATTTCAGACTCCCTCAAAACTTGACACATCTGTGGCATTGTGTTGTGTGACAAAACTGTCCCCAGCACAAGGTGCACCTGTATAATGATCATGCTGTTTAATCATCTTCTTGATATGCCACAGTTGTCATGAATGGATTATCTTGGCAAATGAGAACTGCTCACTAACAGGGTTGTAAACAAATTTGTGCTGAACATTTTAGAGAAATAAGCTTTTTTGTGAGTTCTGCGATATTTTATTTAAGCTCATGAAACACGGGACCAAAAGTTTACATATTGCACATATATTTTTGTCCAGTGTAAAATTATTCAAATGACTTTGCTTGTGATGCAACAACAGCCTGTAACAACAGCCTGAGCGCACCGGCCTTAAAAAAACAATACAGATGTAACTATTCTTTGTATTATCTGGTACTCCTAAGTCAAAATTCCATCTGCATTCCACAAGTCATGTTTATAAGTGAGTGTTCCAAAGAAATTATCAAGATTAGGAAAGGTCTTGTGGCACACCTGAGAGTTCCTCAAGGCATATCAGTGTGCCGCAGCACACCGGTTGAAAACCACTGCTGAGCTTTGAAGTTGCTGTGACACACACACACAACAGCATCCCACATTCATCAGCTTTCTCACAGCATGGCCTTGGCCACATCTCAACCATCTCAGCCCTGCTACCTCGACTACATCCTTCTGACTGCCCCCTGCAGTTAACATTCCACAGGTAATTATTAAGTGCCATTTAAATAAAGAAATGCTGCTGGCATGGTGTCAGGAGAGGAAGACAGAAAGTGATTTTTTTTTCTTTCTTTTTTTCTTTTCTTCTACAGGCAGCAGGGTAGAAGTCTTTCATAGGTATGAGAGGTAGCTATCAAAGGAAAATTGACCCTTGTGTAACAGAAAAGACACTTCAGGTTTGAATTGTATTTTTAAACAGAGCATCCTCAAATCCAGAGTCTGGATGAAAATGCATTCAACTAAAATGGAACAAGTGGTCAGTCAAGTAACATGAGGAAAACACTGTACATTTTAAAGAAAGCCCATTTGGAGAGTCATGAATAGGAGTACCTCTGTCTGTGTGTGGTTGTGTGTGTGTGTGTGTGTGTGTGTGTGTGTGTGTGTGTGTGTGCGCGTGTGTGTAATCCCAGGCAGTTGACAGTGAGCTTTACACAGCAGCTTTGTTAGCGGTCATGCTAAAGCCTGTTCACAGAGGGGGACGGAGCTTTGGCCAGTCACAAGTATTATGTGTTTGTGGTCTTCCTGACACTGAGATGAGACTGCTTTTGGTTCCAGGTAGAAACCTTTTGGGTTTCATGTAGAACCTATTCCACAGAGGGTTCTATTTGGAACCCAGGAGGATTCTACCTGGAAACAAAAAGGATTCTACCTGAATCAAAAATGGGTTCTGCTATGGGGACAGCCGAAGAACATGGAACCTTTTATTCTAAGTGTTATTTCTCTATATCCCCTGCCTCTCTCACTCACTTTTTTTCTCACTCACTCACTCACTTTTTTTCTCACTCACTCACTCACTCACTCACTCACTCACTCACTCACTCACTCACTCACTCACTCACTCACTCACTCACTCACTCACTCACTCCACTCACTCACTCACTCACTCACTCACTCACTCACTCACTCACTCACTCACTCACTCACTCACTCACTCACTCACTCACTCACTCACTCACTCACTCACTCACTCACTCACTCACTCACTCACTCACTCACTCACTCACTCTCTGTCTTTCTCAGTCTCCCTCTCACTCTTTCTCACTATCACCATCTCCCCTGTCTCACTATCACCATCTCCCCTGTCTTTATCTCTCCCTCTCCATCCCTTACACCCCACTATCACTCTCTCCTTGTATCATCCCTACCCCTCTCTTCTTCTGTCTCCTTCCTCTGCAGGGAGAGAACAGGAGAAAAGGAGAGAGAGAGAGGGAGAGAAGATGTGGAGAGAGAGAGAGACAGAGACAGAGGGAGAGAAACACTGTAGATAGAGAGATAGAAAGAGGCAGAGGGAGAGGAGAGGGAGAGAGATAGAGATAGAAAGAGAGAGAGAGGAGTGGGAGAGAGAACGAGAGACTGCACGATAGAGGAGGAGAGGAGAGAGGGGTAGAGGGAGAATGAGAGTGAGAGAGAGGGGGAGATGAGTGAGAGAAAGAGAGAAGAGAACAAAAGCTGTGTGGTTCTGAGGGAGGTGAGGCTCAGGCAGCCACTGCAATTTGGGTGTTTTCTGTGTGCTCTAATTGTGGATTTATACTAGATAATACAACACACGCTATGGTATAGTTTGTACACACAGCCAACACAGAGATGCTATTGTAAAACATCAAGTCCCTGTTGTCATTCATTGTAGTGTGATGGGCTGTAGTGGGAGACAGCCAGTGCAGTAGAGCCAGAGGAATCAAATCCCTGCAGACAAACACAGACCCAGCACCAACTCACATCATCAACTCAGCCTGCCAGGCAGCCCCAGTCTCTTCCTCTGCCTCAGCCCCATACCCAGCCTCTTCTTCAGCCCCAGTCTCTGCTTCTGCCTCAGCCTCAGCCCCCTACCCGCCTCTTCTTCAGCAGCAGTACTCATATCCTTCAACTTAGCCCTGCCTGTTTCCCTGCCCTTACCCCTGCACTTGCCCTATCCCCAGTCCCCTGCATTTTCCCCTGCCCTTGCCCCAAAACCAGCACACTGCCCTTGCCCCAGCCCCCTGCCCTTGCACTAGACCCAGACCCTTGCCTTAGAATTGCTATCCAAGCCTGACACTAAGAGGCTTGCTACCAGCAGCTCTCTGACTACCATTCCAGCCCCAGCTCCTCTCAGCCATATCACCCCCCACCCCCACCTTTTTTTTATACTTTTTTTCATAAATAAGATAATTTGTATGATTTCTAATCTAACTTCAGTAAGAGGTGGACTAATCAGGCAGCTAACTTCACTCCTGGATCACCCAGATAAGGATCCTTACAAAAAAGGTACAATGGTTGGTTTTATGGTCCATGGTTTTATGGTCACTACCATGGCAGAAAAATGTCATGGTACTGATACAAAGACCATGGCATTTTCCTGCCATGGTAGTGACCAAATAACCATGATAGTACCATGGCAGTTTTTTCAATGTACTACCATCGCAGGAAAATACCATGGGTTTTGCAACAGTACCATGGTATTTTCCTGCCATGGTAGTGATAAAAAAAACAATATACATTTTTTTATTGTACTAGCTACCATGGTACAAAAATGAAACATGGTAGTACAATTAAAAATATAACATGGTTTTGTACTATCAGCATGTAGTGAAACATGAAAGCATATTAGTTGTTTACAATGTATTATGTCTGTGTCCCACCAGGTAAAGTGAACAAAAACGTAGTCATTTATGGTACTCGCATAATGCAACATTGACTACTCGCAATGGCAAAGCGTAGGCCTAGTACTCTCTTAAACCCCTTTAGCTCATAGTTAAAAAACACAACACACATGGTCTAGTAGTGTAGTGTACCCTCTTAAACCTTGGGACCTGGATAGCATATGGTGTGAAGAATGAGGGGAGTCTGAAAACTTGAAGATTTAAAATAGTTAATTTGTCTGGTGCTTCTCTCTTCAATTCAGTTGGCTCTCTCTAACTCAACTGACTTGGCTATACAATTCTAAACAGCCAACATACAACAACAAAAAAAATGTGTGAAAAGGTATTAATTATCATCTTATCTCAGATAAATTTTCATAATGTAATTCTCAACCTATCCTTAAAAACAGCAAGTTACAATGTTTCCCTTTGTTTACACTGTCAACGTTTGCTGGTCCTGTCGCCATGACTATGACAGTCTAGCTTGACTGGAGCTAACTTTAGCTGAAGATAGCTTCTATGCTAACAGACTTTTATAAATGTATTTAACTATGAATACATCATAAAAAATAACAACAATTATATCATTACACTCCGCTTAACTTGGTGTTTCATATCCTATGCTTTATATATTGCTCACTGTGATGTTAACATTTCAAATATTTTATTTGCTTGGCTCTCTCATTCAATTGACTAGGCAGGCTAGCGCAAGAGCGTCTGAAGAGTGAGAGCATATGAAGCAACCACTAGAGCGAGCGACTCACTCTGCGGGCCGAAACAAGTGCAACACCACTTGACCATAAATACTGTAGATTATTACAAAATGCCAAAGTTTAGGCTAAAATATATCTCACATTCTCCCACATTTCAGGTTGGCAACACAGGAAACCCAAACATGAGCAAAAAACAGTACTATTAAAACAGAAAGTATTACCCCTTTTTCACAGGAACTATTTTCCTTTTTCTTTGATGTTAGAGACAAACTAGGACAAACAATAGTAGTCTGCCCATACTGGCATATACTGTACATTCACCAATATAATACCAATATAATACCAAACAGCCTCTTTTGACCTTTGGAGGTTTATTTATTTAATGCATTGAATAAATAAAGTTGGTAGAGCATGGCACTTGCAACATCAGGGTTGGGGGTTCGATTCCCACAGGGGACCAGTATGAAAAAAAGAAATGAAAATGTATGCGCTCACTAATCTGGATAAGAACGTCTGCTAAAGGACTAAAATGTCAAATGTAATTATACTGCCATTGTACTATGGTAATGCATTTATCAAAACTGTGCGTTATCATGGTAGAATGTATAATGCAGTTTAAAACCATGGTATTTCCATGATCCACATTTCCATGGTATTATTTAGGTGCATGGTAGTACCATCATACTTCAAAGCTAAAACCATGGTATTTCCATGATCCACATTTCCATGGTATTATTTAGGTGCATGGTAGTACCATCATACTTCAAAGCTAAAACCATGGTTCCAGACATGACCAAAAGTATGTGGACACCTGCTCATTGAACATCTCATTCCAAAATCATGGGTATTAATATGGAGTTGGTCCCCCCCTTTGCTGCTATAATAGCCTCCATTCTTCTCGGAAGGCTTTCCACTAGATGTTGGCACATTCAGCCACAAGAGCATTACTGAGGTCGGACACTGATGTTGGGTGATTAGGCCTGGCTTGCAGTCTGTGTTCCAATTCATCCCAAAGGTGTTTTATGGGGTTGAGATCAGGGCTCTGTGCAGACCAGTCAAGTTCTTCCACACCGATCTCGACAAACCATTTCTGTATGGACCTCGCTTTGTGCATGGGGGCATTGTCATGCTGAAGCAGGAAAGGGCCATCCCCAAACTGTTGCCATAAAGTTGAAAGCACAGAATCATCTAGAACGTGATTGTATGCTGTAGCGTTAAGATTTCACTTCACTGGAACTAAGGGGCCTAGCCAGAACCATAAAAACAGCTCCAGACCATTATTCCTACTCCACCATGGACTCCCGAGTGACGCAGCGGTCTAAGGCACTGCATCTCAGTGCTGGAGATGTCACTACAGACCCTGGTTCTGTATCACAATCCGGCCGTGATTGGAGGTCACATAGGGCAGCGCACAATTGGCCTAGCGTCGTCTGGGTTTGGCCGGGGTAGGCCGCCATTGTAAATAAGAAATTGTTCTTAACTGACTTGCCTAGTTAAATAAAGGTTAAAAAATAAACCATGGTACAATGGCAGTACCGTGTTAGTACCAGCATACTTCAAGGCTAAAACCATGGTACACTTTCATGATTCCACTATACCATGGTATAAGTACCATAGTAGTACCATGATATGAAGGAAAGTACCATGGTACATTTTTGTAAGGGTCCTCTCCACTCACATAATTACTTCAATCAATCACATTAGCGTAGGGAGAAACACAGAGAGAAGCTGCAGAGCCGCTGCCATCTTGGATTAAGTTTACCCTCCTCCTTTGCACTATCCATCTGTGTTAGCTACACTGGATATGTTACATAATACAGTACACTACCATAAATGTTTTTAAAAGTTCGTTTGAGATATGGTTCTAACATGCATAGAGATGGCAGTAATAGTCACCAGAGCTCAAGACTATCAGCACTAAAAAACATGAGAGAAAAAAATCTTTAAATATCACTGGCCCACCATCATAGCACATAAAATGTGTCATAATAACCATCTGAAATAATAATAATAATTAAACATACTAAAAAATATTTGTTATTTTTCCTGCACCAACACTCGCACTTGTCTATTCTTACTAGCACTGACTATGCTGATAGCTGCTTTATTGAGGTAAGAATGTACTTACTATGATTGTGATAGGTGGTTGTCTCACCTAGATATTTTAAGTTAAATGCACTAACTGCAAGTCACTCTGGTTAAGCGCGTCTGCTAAATGACTAAAATGTACATTTAAACGAGTGTACAGCAAGTTCTCTCCTTAAAATCCATCTTTGCTTTCACCCCCCAGCTTATTTCCTGGTTGCTGTGTTTCTGTTCTGTTCTGTTGGTTCGTCACACCTAATCATCACCAGCTTCCAACTTTCATCCCCCTCCTGTCCCCTGTACCTATTCCCCAGGTCGTTGCTGTAAATTAGAATGTGTTCTCAGTCAACTTACCTGGTAAATAAGGGTTAAATAAAGTAAATAAAGTCTACTGGGCCTGGTACATTTGCCCAGCAGAGACAGTGGCATTTATGTAATTTAGTTGGTAGCCGTGTGGAGGGATGGGCAGACTAGGGGGCTGCTGTTAGGGGGAAGGGGGAGGGAGGGTGAGAGGTCAGGATGTGCCCAGCCCAGAGGAGAGGAAGAGCCCTGCACCCCCTTGCTCCTCGTCACACGTCCCCCTGGCACACTGCTGGGCACTCGGCTCGCTACACATGATCTGTCATTTCCTTTGATGTATCTCCTGCGGTAGGGAGGGAGGGAGGGGGAACAGGCAGGCAGGAGGAGTAAACACCACCTGTTTACCACACGCAAGCTAACGCTAGGCAAGAGCAGAGCTAGCCTGACTGACTGTCAAAATAACACGCCACTAAACAAATAGGAGGAAAACACAAAGGGAAGAAGTAAACAAATGGCAGAGGAAGAAAGGGACAGGAGAGTGCCAGAGTATATTAGACAGGCTAGAAATGTGTTTGAAGGTATTCTATGTTGTTTTAGTAGGTTGTGTTTATCTGAAAACATGGTTGATGTAGTTTTTTATTTTTATTTTTTGTTTAACCTTTATTCAACTTGGCAAGTCAGTTAAGAACAAATTCTTATTTTAAATAACGGCCTACCAAAAGACAAAAGACATCGTGCGGGGATGGGGGCTGGGATTAAAAATACAAATAAATTACAAATAAATAAAATATATATCATATAAATATAGGATCAAACACACATCACGACAAGAGAGACAAACAACACTACCAAAAGAGATAACTAAGACAACAACATAGCAAGGCAATGTAACATGACAACAACACGGTAGCAACACAACATGGTAGCAGCACAAAACATGGTACAAACATTATTGGGCACAGACAACAACACAAAGGGCTCGTTTCCAGTCGCTAGCTGCAGCGAACTGAAAAGACGAACGACCCAGGGATGTGTCTGCTTTGGGGATCTTTAACAGAATGTGACTGGCAGAACGGGTGTTGTATGTGGAGGATGAGGGCTGCAGTAGATATCTCAGATAGGGGGGAGTGAGGCCTAAGAGAGTTTTATAAATAAGCATCAACCAATGGGACGGATATACAGAGATGACCAGTTTACAGAGGAGTATAGAGTGCAGGGATATTTCCTATAAGGAGCATTGGTGGCATATCTGCTGGCCGAATGGTATAGAACATCTAGCCGCTCGAGAACACCCTTACCTGACGATCTATAAATTATGTCTCCGTAATCTAGCATGGTCATCTGAATCAGGGTTAGTTTGGCAGCTGGTGTGAAAGAGGAGCGATTACGATAGAGGAAACCAAGTCTAGATTTAACTTTAGCCTGCAGCTTTAATATGTGCTGAGAGAAGGACAGTGTACCGTCCAGCCATACTCCCAAGTACTTGTATGATGTGACTACCTCAAGCTCTAATCCCTCAGAGGTAGTAAACACACCTGTGGGGAGAGGGGCATTTTTCTTACCAAACCACATGACCTTTGTTTTGGAGGTGTTCAGAACAAGGTTAAGGGCAGAGAAAGCTTGTTGGACACTAAGAAAGCTTTGTTGTAGAGCCTTTAACACAAAATCCGGGGAAGGGCCAGCTGAGTATAAGACTGTATCATCTGCATATAAATAGATGAGAGAGCTTCCTGCTGCCTGAGCTATGTTGTTGATGTAAATTTAGAAGAGTGTGGGGCCTAGGACTGAGCCTTGGGGTACTCCCTTTGTGACAGGCAGTAGCTGAGACAGCAGATTCTCTGACTTTATACCCTGCACTCTTTGAGAGAGGTAGTTAGCAAACCAGACCAAAGACCCCTCAGAGACACCAATACTCCTTAGCCGGCCTACAAGAATGTAATGATCTACAGTATCAAAAGCTTTGGCCAAGTCAATAAAAATAGCAGCATTGATTAGAATCAATGGCAGTGGTGACATCATTGAGGACCTTTAAGGTTGCAGTGGCACATACATAACCTGAGTGGAAACCAGATTGCATGCCGGAGAGAATACTATAGACATCAAGAAAGCCAGTCAGTTGATTATTGACAAGTTTTTCCAACACTTTTGATAAACATGGCAAAATAGAAATAGGCCTATAACAGTTAGGATCAGCTTGTCCCCCCCTTTAAATAAAGGACTAACCGTGGCTGCCTTCCAAGCAATGGGAACCTCCCCATAACGGAGAGACAGGTTAAAAAGGTTGGAGATAGGCTTGGCGATGATAGGGGCAGCAACCTTAAAGAATAAAGGGTCTAAACCATCTGACCCAGATGGTCTTTTGGGGTCAAGTTTCAGGAGGTCCTTTAGTACCTCGGACTCAGTAACTGCCTCCAGGGAAAAACTTTGTAGCGGGGCAGGGGAAAAAGAGGGAGAAGCATCGCAGATGAGGAAATGTTTGACGGGAAAGGAGGCATGGCTGAGTCAAATAAGAATCCTGACTTAATGAAGTGTTGATGTCAGTAACAACGACATCATCAACTTTGAACGACATGGGCAGCTGTGAGGAGGAGGGTTTATTCTCCAGGTCTTTAACCGTTTTTCAGAACTTCTTGGGGTTAGACGCACAGAGAGAGAACTTTTCCTTGAAGTAACTAACTTTGGCCTTCCGGATAGCCTGAGTGCACTTACAGTGGGGAGAACAAGTATTTGATACACTGCCGATTTTGCAGGTTTTCCTACTTACAAAGCATGTAGAGGTCTGTAATTTTTATCATAGGTACACTTCAACTGTGAGAGACGGAATCTAAAACAAAAATGCAGAAAATCACATTGTATGATTTTTAAATAATTAATTTGCATTTTATTGCATGACATAAGTATTTGATCACCTACCAACCAGTAAGAATTCCGGCTCTCACAGACCTGTTAGTTTTTCTTTAAGAAGCCCTCCTGTTCTTCACTCATTACCTGTATTAACTGTACCTGTTTGAACTCGTTACCTGTATAAAAGACACCTGTCCACACACTCAATCAAACAGACTCCAACCTCTCCACAATGGCCAAGACCAGAGAGCTGTGTAAGGACATCAGGGATAAAATTGTAGACCTGCACAAGGCTGGGATGGGCTACAGAACAATAGGCAAGCAGCTTGGTGAGAAGGCAACAACTGTTGGCGCAATTATTAGAAAATGGAAGAAGTTCAAGATGACGGTCAATCTCCCTCGGTCTGGGGCACCATGCAAGATCTCACCTCGTGGGGCATCAATGATCATGAGGAAGGTGAGGGATCAGCCCAGAACTACACGGCAGGACCTGGTCAATGACCTGAAGAGAGCTGGGACCACAGTCTCAAAGAAAACCATTAGTAACACACTACGCCGTCATGGATAAAAATCCTGCACGCAAGGTCCCCCTGTTCAAGCCAGCACATGTCCAGGCCCGTCTGAAGTTTGCCAATGACCATCTGGATGATCCAGAGGAGGAATGGGAGAAGGTCATGTGGTCTGATGAGACAAAAATAGAGCTTTTTGGTCCAAACTCCACTCGCCGTGTTTGGAGGAAGAAGAAGGATGAGTACAACCCCAAGAACACCATCCCAACCGTGACGCATGGAGGTGGAAACATCATTCTTTAGGGATGCTTTTCTGCAAAGGGGACAGGACGACTGCACCGTATTGAGGGGAGGATGGATGGGGCCATGTATCGCGAGATCTTGGCCAACAACCTCCTTCCCTCAGTAAGAGCATTGAAGATGGGTCATGGCTGGGTGTTCCAGCATGACAACGACCCGAAACACACAGCCAGGGCAACTAAGGAGTGGCTCCGTAAGAAGCATCTCAAGGTCCTGGAGTGGCCTAGCCAGTCTCCAGACCTGAACCCAATAGAAAATCTTTGAAGGGAGCTGAAAGTCTGTATTGCCCAGCGACAGCCCCGAAACCTGAAGGATCTGGAGAAGGTCTGTATGGAGGAGTGGGCCAAAATCCCTGCTGAAGTGTGTGCAAACCTGGTCAAGAACTACAGGAAACGTATGATCTCTGTAATTGCAAACAAAGGTTTCTGTACCAAATATTAAGTTCTGCTTTTATGATGTATCAAATACTTATGTCATGCAATAAAATGCAAATTAATTACTTAAAAATCATACAATGTGATTTTCTGGATTTTTGTTTTAGATTCCGTCACTCACAGTTGAAGAGTACCTATGATAAAAATTACAGACTTCTACATGCTTTGTAAATGGGAAAAACCTGCAAAATCGGCAGTGTATCAAATACTTGTTCTCCCCACTGTATTTCTCATTTGCCTGAACGAGAATCAGTCAGCCTGAGTACGCGTGTGCCGGGCCTTTCGCCAAATGCAATTCTTGAGGTGGAGTAACTCTGCAAGATCACGGTCGAACCACAAAAAATGTCTTTCTGGGGGCGTGTTTGTTAACAATACCACTGAAAATATCAAAAAAGAAGGTCCAAGTGTCTTCGACAGAGGTAATCAAACTGATTCTATTCCATTTTATAGAAGCCAGTTCATGAAGGAAGGCTTGCTCATTAAAGTTTTTTAGCAAGTGTCTATGACAAATCAGGACAGATTGTTTCACTAAGCAGCCACTACGAACATAGGCTGTAAAACAATAATCACTAAGGTCATTACAGAAAACACCAGACTGATAACTATCAGGGTTATTTGTGAGGATAACATCAAGAAGTGTTGCCTTTTCTGGGTGTTTGGAATTATACCTTGTGGGATTGCTAATCATTTGAGAAAGATTTAGGGAGTCCCATTGCAGATGGTTTAAGCATGTCCCAGTATAGGTCACCTAGTAGGACAAATTCAGACTTAGTGTAAGGGACCAAGAGAGAGCTAAGGGCAGGTAGGGTACAGGCCGGTGCAGATGGAGGATGATAGCACCCAGCAACAGTCAACAAAGAGTTCTTTGAAAGTTTAATACTTAAAACCAGCAGATCAAATTGTTTGGGGACAGACTTGGTGGAGACAACCGAGCACTGAAGGTAATCCTTGGTAAACACTCCCCCACCTTTGGAAGATATGTCTTGCCGAAAAAGGTTATAACCAGAAAGGTTAACATCAGTATTAAAAACACTCTTCCTTAACCACTTCTCAGTAATGACCAACACATCTGGATTGGAGCTGACTGAAAACCAAGGAGAGCTGACTCAACTATATTTTATTCACAAATGGCAGTGGTTACACAAAACAAAGAAAATCAAGTGAATGAAATACATTAACCAAGATTATCACTATTCACAATATTGTCAGGCTCTGGCCATAGAGAAACCTATTTGTGTCTCTATGTAGCCATGGTCAGAGTCTGACAGTTCTTTTCTTTCTGTTTCTGGTGGTGGTTTGTGTTGGATCCCTAGTTAGAGGCAGCTGTAGTGCATCGTCTCTAATTAGGGATCCTACATAGGTTTGTATGTTCCACACCGGGGATGTGGGTCGTTATTGTGTATATTCTCCAGTCACGGTGACAGTAAGTGTGGCACGTTTGTTGTATTCCTTGTTCTGTGAATTAGTTTGTCATTGAGTTTTGTTATACATATTATAATTAAAATGTCAAACTATTACTGCGCTGCGCCTTGGTCTCTCATTCCACCAACCCCTGAAATACAAGAGCCAGTCCACAGAGCATTGGCCACTCCTAAGCTGATTCTTCACCTCTATTCGTTCTGCCCCACAAACCTGCTCTCCCTCTCTTTTTGGAAAATAAAGCTCCCAATTAAATATGGAAATTTTCATTTCAGAGACAGATACTCCACAGAGGGGGGTTGATGTCATGGAAGGGAGGTGGCATATTATGATTAATGTGACCTTATCTGGATTTGCACAAGGAAGCAGTGGGGTGGCTGAGCTAGAGGTGGTGGGCGTGGAGGGGTGCAGGGGTGGAGGAGGCAAGGGTGGACGGGGCAGAGATGGAGATGGAGGGGGCGGGGGTGGAGGGGGCGGGGTCGGGGGTGGAGGTGGAGGGCTGCTTGTTCACATCACCCTGTTCTCTACAATTCTTTGGGGCCAGCTCACATCCCCCCTCTCTCTCTCTCTCTCTCTCTCTCTCCCTCTCTCTCTCGCCATCTCCTATTTCTCTCCCCTTCCCTCTCCCTCTTTCTCAGTTTTTCCTTTCTCCTCTCTCTCCCTAACAATACACATTTCCCTCTCTCCCCCTCTCCCTCTGCCAGGCTGCTAGGTGCAATGTTCCTGTGTCGCCCCACCACTACCTGGCTTCATTCCAATGCTTTAAGTGAGTGCTATCTGTCAAGGCATGAATAATACAGCCCCAAGTCTGGTGGAAGGCTGGCGGAATCCAAGTGAGCTATACATCAGGAAGAAAGCAGTCGACTTTAGCTCCAGAACACGCTCCCACCAAGACAGGCAATTACTCATCCCCAGCTGCAGCCATGGCAATCACTATCACAACCCCTGCACCCCTACACCCCACCAACCCCAACCCTACACAACCCCACCCATACACCACACCACCCCACCCCTACACCACACCACCCCACCCCACCCCACCCCAAAACCAGCATATGAAGTGGGGTGTATATATATATATTTGCATATAGAGTATACATATACACTGAACAAAAATATAAACGGATCATATAAAGTTTTCCATATGCACAAAAATTATTTACTTATTTTTTTACATCCCTGTTAGTGAGCATTTCTCCTTTGCCAAGATAATCCATCCACCTGACAGGTGTGGCATATCAAGAAACTGATTAAACAACATGGCCATTACACAGGTGCACCTTGTGCTGGTGACAATAAAAGGCCACTCTAAAAGTTGCAGTTTTGTCACACAATACAATGCCACAGATGTCTCAAGTTTTGAGGGAGCGTACAATTGGATGCTGACTGCAGGAATGTCCAACATGGCTTTTCCTTTGCAACTCTGCCTAGAAGGCCAGCATCCCGGACTCGCCTCTTCACTGTTGACGTTGAGACTGGTGTTTTGCAGGTACTATTTAATGAAGCTGCCAGTTTAGGAATTGTGAGCGTCTGTTTCTCAAACTAGACACTCTAATGTAATTGTTCTCTTGCTCAGTTGTGCACCGGAGTCCATCTGTGATAAATTCAATTGATTGGACATGATTTGGAAAGGTATACACCTGTCTATAGTTGACAGTGCATGTCAGAGCAAAAACCATGAGGTCGAAGGAATTGTCTGTAGCACTCCGAGACAGGATTGTGTCGAGGCACAGATCTGGGGAAGGGTACCAAACTGAGCAATTGGGGGAGAAGGGCCTTGTTCAGGGAGGTGACCAAGAAACTAATGGTCCCTCTGACAGAGCTCCAGAGTTCCTCTCTGGAGATGGGAGAACCTTCCAGAAGGACAATCATCTCTGCAGCACTCCACCAATCAGGCCTTTATGGTATAGTTGCCAGACGGAAGCCACTCCTCAGCAAAAGGCACATGGCAGCCTGCTTGGAGTTTGCCAAAAGGCACCTAAAGGACTCTCAGACCATGAGAAACAAGATTCTCTGGTCTGGTGAAACCAAGATTGAACTCTTTGGCCTGAATGACAAGCGTCACGTCTGGAGGAAACCTGGCACTATCCATACGGTGAAGCCTGGTGGTGGTAGCGTCATGCTGTGGGGATGTTTTTCAGCGACTCCGAGTAGTCAGGATTGAGGCAAAGATGAACAGAGCAAAATACAGGGAGATCCTTAATGAAAACCTTCTCCAGAGAGCTCAGGACCTCAGACTGGGGAGAAGGTTCACATTCCAAAAGGACAACGACTCTAAGCACACAGCCAAGACAACGCAGGAATGGCTCTGAATGTCCTTGAGTGGCCCAGCCAGAACCCGGACATGATGGAACATCTCTGGAAAGACCTGAAAATAGCTCCCTATCCAAATAGCTCCCCATACAACCTGACAGAGCCTGAGAGGATATGCAGAGAAGAATGGGAGAAACTCCCCAAATGCATGTGTGCCAAGCTTGTAGCGTCATACCCAGAGGACTTGAGGCTGTAATCGATGCCAAAGGTGCTTCAACAAAGTACTGAGTAAAGGGTCTGAATACTTATGTAAATGGTATATTTTTATTTTATTTTGTATACATTTCTAAAAACCTGTTTTTGCCATGTCATTATGGGGTATTGTATGTAGATTGATGAGGGATTATTATTTTTTTATCCATTTTAGAACAATGCTATAATGTAACACAATTTTGAATATACACAATGCCTTCAGAAAGTATTCATACCCCTTGACTTATTACAAATTTTGTTGTGTTACTGCCTGAGTTCAAAATGGATTAAACAATTTTTCTCACCCATCTACACACAATACCCCATAATGACAAAGTGAAAATGTATAAAACATTTATAAAACAGATTACTAGCCAGCAGTATACTACCCTGCATCCCACTGCTGGCTTGTTTCTGAAGCTAAGCAGGGTTGGTCCTGGATGAGAGACCAGATACTACTGGAAGTGGTGTTGCAGGACCAGTAGGAGGCACTCTTTCCTGTGGTGCAAAAAAAGATCCCATGGCAGTGATTGGAGACATTTGCCTGTCTAACCTCCCTAGTCCATGCTGATGACAAGAGTACCCATAACATGATGCAGCCACCCCCATGCTTGAAAATATGGTACTCAGTGATGTTTTGTTCAGGATTTGCAACATAATGGACTAAACATGTGACAATATAGTGTGTGTGTCATAGGACTGAATGTTCTATCATTGGATGAATCCAGTATGTGTGTTTCTTATTGAGTGAAAATACTGGATATGGTGGAGTGTCCTAAATATACCACTTTGAATCTGCATGGTAAACTGTTATCTTACTCCAACTCTCTTCACAATAGATACAGTTACATATTGGGATATGATTTGTAACGATACGTAACATTATTTTTGACAATAGTATTTTTGACAATTATTGCTATATTAGTTTTGCGCGTCTGTATTTTTCCTTCATAGCTTGTTCTCCATCTTCTTTTTAATTAATGAGCTAACTTGTTTTTCTGCACTTTTATTTTCATGACTGACTCGTTTTCTCATGTCTCTCTCTTGTCCCTCTGCAGCAGACATACGGTGAGCAATATGTTTGGAACATCGAATCGCAATAAAATCGCAGCATCGAATCGCAATACCTGTCTCATGAAGACCCTGGCAATTCCCTGCTCTACCTCATAGATCTTCTTCCATTACAGTTCTACCTCCATTCCACTTCCTGATTGTCTTAGTGTATAGCACAATCAAACACATGGTCAGGGGGCCAGAGCATAATTACAAATAATGTGTAGACTGCAGTCTTATTTTATGTACAACAATAATTTGCTGGTGTTTTCAGAAAACTTGGGGGCCAAATAAAATCACCCGTGGGCCGCCAGTTAGGGAACCCTGGTGTATAGCCTGTGAGGAGTCACAGAGTGGGACTCCTGTGGCCAGTCCACAGCCATTACACTCTCCTTCCACTCACTAATTGGGCTTTATAGCTTCTCCTTCCTTCACCCCGTTTTAGAGGGGCTGAAAAACAGCCTGGGCTGAACTGAGAGAATTTATCTGACTTAATGACTCCCCAGGGACCTGAAACAGGTTTACAGATCATCCCTCCATCCCCACTCTTCCATCAGAGGGAAGGAGGAGGTATGAGAAGCAGCTAGTCAGAGGATGTTCAGTTACACGGGTTAGACTGGTGCCCTGGCTGCTCCAGAATAGAGACACAGTAGTGTGAAATCAGCACAATGTCGATTGTATTTCAACCCATGATGTTCTTGCTGATGAAACGAGTTTGAGTGGCTACTCACAGAGGTTTGCTGCTCAAGACATACAGTTCTCTCTCACATGAAGGGTCTGAGCTGTGGGCTCTCTCCCACTCCAGGGCTCTCTCACCTGTTTTTGCAGGCTCTCTGAATCAGAGAGGCAGACAGGCACTCGATGTGTGAGTGTGTGTGTATGTGTGTGTGTGTGTGTGTGTGTGCATACAGTGGGGAGAACAAGTATTTGATACACTGCCCATTTTGCTGGTTTTCCCACTTACAAAGCATGTAGAAGTCTGTAATTTTTATCATAGGTACTCTTCAACTGTGAGTGACGGAATGTAAAACAAAAATCCAGAAAATCACATTGTATGATTTTTAAGTAATTAATTTGCATTTTATTGCATGACATAAGTATTTGATACATCAGAAAAGCAAAACTTAATATTTGGTACAGAAACCTTTGTTTGCAATTACAGAGATCATACGTTTCCTATAGTTGTTGACCAGGTTTGCACACACTGCAGCAGGGATTTTGGCCCACTCCTCCATACAGATCCTTCAGGTTTTGGGGCTGTCGCTGGGCAATATGGACTTTCAGCTCCCTCCAAAGATTTTCTATTGGGTTCAGGTCTGGAGAATGGCTAGGACACTGCAGGACCTTGAGATGCTTCTTACGGAGCCACTCCTTAGTTGCCCTGGCTGTGTGTTTCAGGTCGTTGTCATGCTGGAAGACCCAGCCACGACCCATCTTCAATGCTCTTACTGGGGGAAGGAGGTTGTTGGCCAAGATCTCGCGATACATGGCCCCATCCATCCTCCCCTCAATACGGTGCAGTCGTCCTGTCCCCTTTGCAGAAAAGCATCCCCAAAGAATGATGTTTCCACCTCCATGCTTCACGGTTGGGATGGTGATCTTGGGGTTGTACTCATCCTTCTTCTTCCTCCAAACACGGCGAGTGGAGTTTAGACCAAAAAGCTCTATTTTTGTCTCATCAGACCACATTACCTTCTCCCATTCCTCCTCTGGATCATCCAGATGGTCATTGGCAAACTTCAGACGGGCCTGGACATGCACTGGCTTGAGCAGGGGACCTTGCGTGCGCTGCAGGATTTTAATCCATGACGGCGTAGTGTGTTACTAATGGTTTTCTTTGAGACTGTGGTCCCAGCTCTCTTCAGGTCATTGACCAGGTCCTGCCGTGTAGTTCTGGGCTGATCCCTCACCTTCCTCATGATCATTGATGCCGCACGAGGTGAGATCTTGCATGGTGCCCCAGACCAATGGAGATTGACCGTCATCTTGAACTTCTTCCATTTTCTAATAATTGCGCCAACAGTTGTTGCCTTCTCACCAAGCTGCTTGCCTATTGTCCTGTAGCCCATCCCAGCCTTGTGCAGGTCTACAATTTTATCCCTGATATCCTTACACAGCTCTCTGGCCTTGGCCATTGTGGAGAGGTTGGAGTCTGTTTGATTGAGTGTGTGGACAGGTGTCTTTTATACAGGTAACGAGTTCAAACAGGTGCAGTTAATACAGGTAATGAGTGGAGAACAGGAGGGCTTCTTAAAGAAAAACTAACAGGTCTGTGAGAGCCGGAATTCTTACTGGTTGGTAGGTGATCAAATACTTATGTCATGCAATAAAATGCAAATGAATTATTAAAAAATTATACAATGTGATTTTCTGGATTTTTGTTTTAGATTCCGTCTCTCACAGTTGAAGTGTACCTATGATAAAAATTACAGACCTCTACATTCTTTGTAAGTGGGAAAACCTGCAAAATCGGCAGTGTATCAAATACTGGTTCTCCCCACTGTATGTGGTATGTGTGTGGAATGTTTTTTTGTGTGTGTGTTTATTACTAGGTGTGTGCAGAGGTGATTAAATGGACTGTATTTGCATAAATGTTCTACATATGTGTATTAGTGAATGATTGGGTATGATTGATAGGTAAAAACACCATGTGAGTATTATGAAATACTAATACAGTATGATTATGACTCTGTGTATCTCATGGTTTCATGCTGGCTCTCATCACTGCATGAAAGCTGTGTGTGTGTGTGTGTGTGTGTGTGTGTGTGTGTGAGAACGTACCTCTGTGTGTGTGTGTGTGTGTGTGTGTGTGTGTGTGTGTGTGTGTGTGTGTGTTACTCTGCATGTGTGTGTTACTCTGCATGTGTGTGTTACTCTGCATGTGTGTGTTACTCATGCTCTCATCATATGTGCTCTGTGGACCCATGTGGTTCAACCACTGCTTCTTATCTCATCTCACATCCATTCTTTATTCATCATCCCTCCCTCCCTCCCTCCCAGTTGGAGGTCCATCCTAAGGTGTAATTTAGCTGTCACTGCTCTGTAATTCCAGTCGTGGCCCAGAGGGGCGTGTCCACCCCCGACACCACAGACACTATCTGTCAATCAACCTTCCAGCCAGTAAATGGGTTCAAAGTGAGAGTCATTATTAAGTATGGCCTGAGTGGGCTGGATCTAATGCCCTGCCCTGATGCCTTGGCAGGTTCACGCCATGAAAACTGCTGCTTCTGGTATCTTCACAGACAATTCATAAAATCTAATTTTATACACATGTTTAGCAGATGTTAATGCGGGTGTAGCGAAATGCTTGTGCTTCTAGTTCCGTGCAGTATATCTAACAGTACTATCTAACACAACACATACCCAATACACACAAATCTAAGTAAGTAATGAATGAATTAGGCCTATATACATAAGGATGAGCGGCACGGACTAAGATACAGTAGAAGAGTATTGAATACAGTATATACAAATGAGATGGGGAACGCAAGATATGAAAACAATATTAAATTACTGAGATACCGAAGGATAGTATAGAATACAGTATATACATATGAGATGAGTGCTGCCAGATATGTAAGCATTATAAACATTATTAAAGTGACTAGTGTTCCATACCTTAAAGTGACCAGTGATTTCTAGTCTGTGCCTTTAGGCAGCTGCCTCTAATGTGCTAGTGGTGGCTGTTTAGCTGTCTGATGACCTTGAGATAGAAGCTGTTTTTTACTCTCTCGGTCCCAGCTTTGATGCACCTGTACTGACCTCGCCTTCTGGATGATAGCGGGGTCAACAGGCAGTGGCTCGGGTGGTTGATGTCCTTGATGATCATTTTGGCCTTCCTGTGACATCGTGTGCTGTAGGTGTCCTGGAAGGTGGGTAGTTTGCCCCAGGTAATACATTGGGCAGACCGCACCACCCTCTGGAGAGCCTTGCGGTTGTGGGTGGTGCAGTTGCTGTACCATGCAGTGATACAGCCCGACAGGATGCTTTCAATTTTGCATCTGTAAACGTTTGTGAGGGTTTTAGGTGTTAAGCCACATTTCTTTAGCCTCCTGAGGTTGAAGAGGCTCTGTTGCGCCTTCTTCACCACACTGTCTATCTGGGTGGACCATTTCAGTGCGTGCTTGGCCACGCAGTCATGGCTGAACAGGGAGTACAGGAGTGGGCTGAGTACGCACCCTTGTGGGGCCCCAGTGTTGAGGATCAGTGAAGTGGAGGTGTCGTTTCCTACCTTCACCCGTCAGGAAGTCCAGGACCCAGTTGCACAGGGCAGGGTTCAGACCCAGGGCCTCAAGCTTAATGATGAGCTTGGAGGGTACTATGGTGTTGAATGCTGAGCTGTAGTTAATAAACAGCAATCTTACATAGGTGTTCCTCTTGTCCAGATGGTAAAGGGCAGTGTGGAGAGTGATGGCGATCATCTGTGGATCTATTGGGGCGGTAAGCAAATTGAAGTGGGTCTAGGGTGGCAGGTAAGGTAGAGGTGATATGATCCTTGACTAGTCTCTCAAAGCACTTCATGATGGCAGAGGTGAGTGCTACTGGGCGATAGTCATTAAGTTCAGTTACCTTTGCCTTCTTGGGTACAGGAACAATGGTGGCCATCTTGAAGCATGTCTGGTCAGCAGACAGGAATAGGGATAGATTGAATATGCTTGTAAACACACCAGCGAGCTGGTCTGCGCATGCTCTGAGGACGTGGCTAGGGATGCCGTCTGGGCTGGCAGCCTTGCGAGGGTTAACACATTTAAATGTTTTTCTTACGTATGCCACGGAGAAGGAGATCCCACAGTCCTTGGTAGCGGGCCGTGTCGGTGGCACTGTGTTATCCTCAAAGCGGGCAAAGAATGCGTTTAACCTGTCTGGAAGGGAGGCGTCGGTCTCGGCGACGTGGTTGTTTATTTTTTGTATAATCCGTGATTGTCTGTAATCCCTGCCACATACGTCTCGTGTCTGAGCTGTTGAACTGTTTACGTTCTTTCATTTTCCCAGTCACTTTGCCGTGGTTAAAGGCGGTGGTTCGCGCATTCAGTTTCGCGCGAATCTATCCACGGTTTCTGATTGTGGTATGTTTTAATAGACACAGTGGGTACTACATCTCCTATACACTTCCTTATAAATTCGGTCACAGTGTCCTTGTATACATCTAGAATATTATCGGAAGCTGTTGTTGTTGTTTTGGGTCGGCATCTGGGATAAGTTAAATTGCCCTGGTGAGCACGAACAAAGGATCTGCTCTGGGAAAGTTGTAATTCTGATCTGGTTCAGGTGAGTTACCGCCGCTTTAATAACCAGTAGTTCTTCCTGGCTGTATGTAATGATAAAAAAAACAATTCCTGAGATAATAACGTACAAAAAAAAGTACATAAACAAACAAAATACTGCAGAGTTTCTTAGGAGCTAGTCGCGAAGCAGCCGTCCTGGTCGGCGCTCAGGTTATTTCATGCGTGATGAATTGTCTCAAAAAGTCAATGCACGCTCTTAGAGAGAGGAAAAATAAACTGGAACTAACGTGTATTTTCTACGAAGTAGAAGGAGCAAGACATTTAATTTTGATCGGCTTTCTTAGCAGCAAAGAGACTTTCATCAAATCCCTGGACGCCATGTTAACAGCATCAGCTATTAATGCTTGGTCTAATAGAACACTGTCTAGTGATGTTAAGTCACACTAAGAGTGAGCCACACCAGGCGTTAGAGAACCCTGCTGTATTCCTGTTGTCCTAATTAGCCCAGTCAGCCAATAATCTATCAGTGTTGAGACATGATGAGAGTTGACTAATCTAAAATGGCTGGCCAAACTATCCTGCAATGGGCCTGTTATTATTGCCATCCAATATGCCCAACCCATTAACCTCTAACCAAAGATACGTCTGTTGGAATGACATTATTACACTTGGTCAGCTCCGTGAATAAACTCCTGACCCTGCAGTTATATAACATAGAGATCCATTGAAGCCCAGTCATTTCATACACATAAGCTGCAGACAGACAGAGACCATGGTTTACTGGGATTGCATGGAACCATCTGCCAGGGTATGTGAACAGTCTTATGTTTTGTCATTTCTGGGTCTGCAGCACGCATTCAAAGGCTGTGTGAATTGCAGTCAGCGCAACAAGAGGAGAGAGGATATCACAGGCACACCCGTGCAGAGAGCGGAGAAAGGGACTAATTAAAGTATTAATGATCCCACCTTCTTAGAGCTTCTGTCGGATAGTCAGAACACTTTGATAAGTATGCAAATGAGCGCGGCACCATCTGAAGGAGAAATTAGCTGCCGGAGATTGCCGAACGTGAGAGAGAATGAGAGGAAGGGAGAAGAGAAAAAGAGGGGAGTGAGAGAGGGGAGAGACAGAGAAGGAAGATGGAGAGTAAGAAAGATGGGCGGAGAGCAAGAGATAAAGGAAGGGAGAGAGAGAGAGAGAGTGAGAGAGAGGGGGGAAAATAAGGAGTTTTTGAGCAAGGCAGTCTAAGCCAGGTGGGCTGATGGATTGAGCCTCCCTTGTTTGTTTTATTTTTCTTTAATTATCCGTTGAGCAAAGCACTGGCTGGTGGGATAGACACGTCACGATGAGAGGAAAGAGAGAGAGAAAAGAGAGATGGAAAAATACCGTATGGCTATGCTGCATTCTCCATACTCTCCCTCCTCTTTCTCTCACTCTCTCTGTGCTGATATCAATACGGTACAGAGCGCTGCTGTCTATCAACTATACAGTGATGTCCAAGATGTCTGCCAGGCCAGCAGGCTGCCATCCTCTGAGGGGGTTTGAGTAATGAACCCATCCATACAAGGGCAAGTAATTATAACACAGACGGATTTCTCTCTCTCACACACACTTGAAAGCCTGGCACGTGACCAGTGTGGGAGATTTCTCTGGGAAATCTTAGTGTGTGTGTGTACGCGCACACGTGTGACTTACGAATAGTTAAGTTCTGGATTCAACGACACGGTCATCACATTCCACAATGATGTTAAATAATTTAAATGTTTCATTAACTGGATAATTTCCTGCACGGCCATGTGATTAAAGCTTGCTCTAAAACAACACCTCTCTCATTTCACTAACCAGAGGACAGAGGAAACCTGTGTCTCAACATGGATGGAGTTAGAAGAGGTAGCTAGTAAAGACAGTTCAAAAGAACAGTATGCACATCCAAAACTGTCCACATGTGCAGGGAACAACAATTCCACAGGGAAAGCTGATAAATACCCACCAACATGATACTGATTTTTTTTTATCAGGCCTAACTAAGGTTTAGTAATGATACACCTTCCTCAGTTGTTTTGAAAATTTAAGCTGAAGAGGAGAGAACTGCTCTGCCTGTATTTAGTAAGCTAGAAATACACATTTACTCTAACAAACATTCTGTTGATGTGATCAGTCTGAACGAGCATAGTGTTTGTAAGCATAGTGTTTGTAATGATACGGTACCAACGTAGGACAACTACAAGCTTGTTAGCATACATCAGTGGTCACCAACCTTTTCTGAATCAAGTTCACTTGAGATCTACCACTCAGAAGCAAAATTAATGTTTTTACTTACATTTTTTTTACATTAACATAATAAAAACAGTTCTGTAGGAATTTTTTAAGTATGCCTAATACATTATCACAACAAATTGTTCTTCTCAGACCATATTATATTTCAGAACTCGAGTTTTGATAACAAAATAGATAACATAAATTGAAATAATATGCTAAATAATTAGCTTTTTTATTTTACTTAACTGATGGAACATGCATCTGGCAGTGTAGGCTCCTCCTCAGAGGAAGGGGAGGACCATCCTCCTTTTTTGATAAAACTATACAAAATGTATTTACATCAACAAATAATTGATTAAAACACACTGTTTTGCAATGAAGGTCTACAGTAGCCTCAACAGCACTCTGTAGGATAGCACCATGGTGTAGCTGGAGGACAGCTAGTTTCCGTCTGTCACGGATCTCACCAATCATATTGTGCAACTGGGCACGCCAGTGATCTTCAGGTCGGAGCTCTATAAAGATGATAAGAGTTTCCGACTTGGAATTCCGAGGTGGATGAACGTTCAAAATTATTTTCCAGTCTAATCTTATTTTTTTCAGAGTTCCTAGTTGTCTTGAACACACTAAAGTCAGAGATTTCCGAGTTCCCAGTTGTTTTGAACAAGGTATTAGTCTCAGCGGAGGGAGAGAGAGAGCAGCAGAGGGTCAGCCTCTCACGGTCCCTGTTCTCTCCTTTGTCTTTTCAGGCAAATTAAATGAAAGAAATAAAAAAAGTGGGGAGCAAGCCTTTATCTTTGGCTTTTCCACAGAAAATGTTTGGTTATCGACTAGGAATGTCTTAAAGATCAACCAGTCGATCGCAATCGACCAGTTGGTGACCACTGGCATACGTGTATACATTAACTTATGACAACCACAAGCTAGTTAGCATACATGTATCCAGTACATAAACATGTTCATAGGAAAGTCACAGCCTTAATCTGAAATGGTTAGATTCTACCAAATCATTTGACACCATAATTAGTAGAACCCCAAAGTGGTTGCTTCCAGTTATGCAAGGCATTAGTCCCCTCTTTGTCCGACTGGGGAAATGGGATTAGTTCACAATGAGCCTGGTATTTTTAGAACAAAGGAGAATAAATAGAACACAGGCATGTCCTTTAGAGAGGAGAGAGTGAGAGATATCCTTCCATTTTGAGTGCTTGTTTATAAGGAGATTTATGGAGAGCTTATACAATATAAAATATGATTAGCATATCCCACTGTAAATATGCAAATGACAAAGGGACGGGAATACATATTTGTGCCTTAACCTGTCCATCAAACTTAGCTGTGAAAATGACCATGGTATGCTATTGGAATTTGTTTCAAGAAAGGATATTCCAGTTTTTTTTTTACATTTTAGTGTACAGTGAAAGCGGAGAAAATACTTCATCCATAAATGAAATAAGACTGAAGGGAGACAGTTTTACCTTCGATGTCTTGCATATTTGCCGCTGACATGTCCACTCCCATCACAACCTTGTGTAGGACAGCTGCGAAGACACAGAAACACACACACTGAGTATGCACACAACTCACCATTCTCCACTCCTCCCTTTTCCCATCGACACATATGCTGTTCAATTTCTTCTTCACGCTTGGATTTATTGGATTTTACTCCCCTTTGAAATCTTATTACCTTTCTACCTTTACTATACAAAACAATGCACTCCTATTTTACTCCAACACTACACATACAGTCGTGGCCAAACGTTTTTGAGAATTACACAAGGTCTCCACAAAGTTTGCTGCCTCAGTGTTGATGATGGCAGTTTGCACATACTCCAGAATGTCATGAAGAGTGATCAGATGAAATGCAATTAATTGCAAAGTCCCTCTTTGCCATGAAAATGTACTTAAACATTTTCACTGCATTTCAGCCCTGCCACAAAAGGACCAGCTGCCATCATGTCAGTGATTGTCTCGTTAACACAGGTGAGAGTGTTGACGAGGACAAGGCTGGAGATCACTCTGTCATGCTGATTGAGTCAGAATAACAGACTGGAAGCTTTAAAAGGAGGGTGGTGCTTGAAATCATTGTTCTTCCTCTGTTAACCATGGTTACCTGCAAGGAAACACGTGCCGTCATCATTGCTTTGCACAAAAAGGGCTTCACAGGCAAGGATATTGCTGCTGGTAAGATTACACCAAAATCAACCATTTATCGGATCATCAAGAACTTCAAGGAGAGAGGATCAATTGTTGTGAAGAAGGCTTCAGGGCACCCAAGAAAGTCCAGTAAGTGCCAGGACCATCTCCTAAAGTTGATTCAGCTGCGGGATCGGGGCACCACCAGTTCAGAGCTTGCTCAGGAATGGCAGCAGGCAGGTGTGAGTGCATCTGCATGCACAGTGAGGCAAAGACTTTTGGAGGATGGCCTGGTTTCAAGAAGGGCAGCAAAGAAGCCACTTCTCTCCAGAAAAAACATCAAGGACAGACTGATATTCTGTTATAGGTACAGAGATTGGACTGCTGAGGACTGGGGTAGAGTCATTTTCTCTAATGAATCCCCTTTCCGATTGTTTGGGCCATCCGGAAAAAAACACCTTGTCCGGAGAAGACAAGGTGAGCGCTACCATCAGTCCTGTGTCATGCCAACAGTAAAGCATCCTGAGACCATTCATGTGTGGGGTTGCTTCTCAGCCAAGGGAGTGGGCTCACTCACAATTTTGCCTAAGAACACAGCCATGAATAAAGAATGGTACCAACACATCCTCCGAGAGCAACTTCTCCCAACCATCCAAGAACAGTTTGGTGACGACCAATGCCTTTTCCAGCATGATGGAGCACCTTTCCATAAGGCAAAAGTGATAACTAAGTGGCTCGGGGAAAAAAACATCTACATTATGGGTCCATGACCAGGAAACTCCCCAGACCTTAATCCCATTGAGAACTTGTGGTCGATCTTCAAGAGGCGGGTGGACAAACAAAAACCCACATTTTCTGACAAACTCCAAGCATTGATTATGCAAGAATGGCCTGCCATCAGTCAGGATGTGGCCTAGATGTTAATTGACAGCATGCCAGGGCGGATTGCAGAGGTCTTGAAAAAGAAGGGTCAACACTGCAAATATTGACTCTTTGCATAAACTGCACGTCATTGTCACTGAAAGCCTTTGACACTTATGGAATACTTGTAATTATACTTCAGTGTACCATAGTAACTACTGACATAAATATCTAAGAACACTGAAGCAGTAAACTTTGTGGAGACCAATACTTGTGTCATTCTCAAAACTTTTGGCCACGACTGTACAGTAGAGCACTCTCATAGTACTTCACACTTCAATCTGTTCTTACTCCTCCACCTACAGATGTAGTATCTTAATGAAATATTATGTGGATTATAATGAATGGAATTATTTTGTAGGGCAAATCAAGATGGGCATTTTAAAGTAGAAATTACAAAGCCTTTTTAAACCATGAATTCACTACAAGTTTGTATTTCCTGCGGTGCAGCAGGGGGGAAAAATAGTGATCAAATTAAGATCCTACATCTGTAGCACCTCTCATTTTACCTTTATCCTCATCATAACCATTATAACCCTTTACAATATCACAGTGGCATATCTGCCCGGGCCAGACCAGACAGACCCGCCATCCAAAGTCAAGCGTATTTGTCCTGACGATTATTAGTTCTCTGGGGAGCGATGCCATCAAGCAGCATTATCAGCATTATGGACACCTCGGCCTGGAGATAGGCTGGCCATCGATCCGCAGATTAATTGATATCTGCAGGCAGTGGTGGAGAAAGCAGAGAGCGAGATGGAGCCGAGAGAGAGAGAGAGAGAGAGAGAGAGAGAGAGAGCGCGAGCGATAGATAGATAGATAGATAGATAGATAGATAGATAGATAGATAGATAGATAGATAGATAGATAGATAGATAGATAGATAGATAGATAGATAGATAGATAGATAGATAGATAGATAGATAGATAGATAGATAGATAGATAGATAGATAGATAGATAGATAGATAGATAGATAGATAGATAGATAGATAGATAGATAGATAGATAGATAGATAGATAGATAGATATGGACCTTCACCCCAGTGTGAGGTCCTGAGTGCTCTGGAGAAGGTTTTCATCCAGGATCTCTCTGTACTTTAATCAGTTAATCTTTGCCTCGATCCTGATTAGTCTCACTGTCCCTGCCACTGAAAAATATCCCCACAGCATGATAGTTCTTCCACCATGCTTCACCATAGGGATGATGCCAGGTTTCCTCCAGATGTGACGCTTTGCATTCAGCCAAAGAGTTCAATCTTGGTTTCATCAGACCAGAGACTCTTGTTTCTCATGGTCTGAGATTCTTTAGGTGCCTTTTGGCAAACAAGCGGACTGTGATGTGCCTTTTATTGAGGCCTGATTGGTGGAGTGCTTCAGAGATGGTTGTCCTTCTGGAAGGTTCTCCCATCTCCAGAGAGGAACTCTAGAGCTCTGTCAGACTGACCATTCGGTTCTTGGTCACCTCCCTGACCAAGGCCCTTATACCCCGATTGCTCAATTTGGCTGGAGGGCCAGCGCTAGGAAGAGTCTCTGTGGTTCCAAACTTCTTCCATTTAACAATGATGGAGGCCACTGTGTTCTTGGGGACCTTCAATGCTGCAATTTTTTGGTACCCTTCCCCAGATCTGTGCCTCGACACAATCTTGTCTGCGAGCTCTATGGACAATTCTTTCGACTTCATGACTTGGTTTTTGCTCTGACATGCACTGTCAACTGTGGGACCTTATATAGTGTGTGCCTTTCCAAATCATGACCAATCAATTGAATTTACCACAGGTGGACTCCTATCAAGTTGTAGAAACATCTCATAGCAGAGGTTCTGAATACTTATGTAAAGAAGGTATATCAGTTTTTTTTTTATTCATTTGAAAAGATTTCTAAAACCTGTTTTCGCTTTGTAATTATGAGGTATTTCGTGTAGATTGCTGAGGAACATTTTTATTTTATAAATTTTAGAATAAGGCTGTAACGTAACAATATGTGGAAAAGGTCAAGGGGTCTAAATACTTTCCTATGGCACTGTATATGAGATGATGAACATGATAAAGTTCTGAAAAACTCATTGTATAAAAGTATATTTGAACCAGGTTTAAATGGCCAAATACAAGACATACATATGAGAACTCTTAATGGATAACTAAAGCACCAAAGTAGGGTTGTCCATCGATGCAGGGAGATCCAGGGAGATCCAATGGGCTAGCCTACTGATCACATCAATGGGTTTCATGGTGTTGCACATGTAATTCAATCAATTTAGCAGGGAGTGGAACAACACACTGCAAGTGTCAATTCAGGATCATCTTACAGCCACTATATTGACAGGATTTACCATTTGAATAGCCAGGCTAAAGATGTGGGGTTGCAGTGGGTCTTAATAAATTCGATTTGCTAATTTCTTGGGGGATTATTTACTGTTGAAGGGGTTTGTCAGAATATATTTTTTAAAAGATAGATACATTAGATACTAGACAGAAAAGAGGAGAGATAGAGAGAGAGTGACTGGGACAGATAGGTGAGAGATATGGGAGTGAATAAGGAAGAGAAAGAAAGAGATGAGAATGAAAGAGAGAGAAAGCACAAGGAAGTAGCATGCTGAGTAAATGGCATCGCTCCTGTCTGAAGAGGTGATGTTAGTGCTCATCTCTCGCTACACACTGAGAGACTGGAAGTGTTCCACAGCCTCTCTCTCTCTGCTCTCCCTCGCTATCTCTCCCTCTTTCACTCACACTCAAGAGGGAAGCCGGAAAGGCAGGTGAACAGGGACAATGTTTATCAGTAAAACTGACCTGAACAGCTCTGGTACCGCTGGTTCCACAGGCACTGAGAAATACAGGCAGAGAGAGAGAGGCAGAGAGGGATGGGGAGAGAGAGAGAGAGGCAGAGAAGGAGAGGCAGAGAGAGAGAGGCAGAGAGGGATGTGGAGAGAGAGAGATAGAGAGAGAGGCAGAGAAGGAGAGGCAGAGAGAGAGAGGCAGAGAGAGAGAGGCAGAGAGGGATGGGGAGAGAGAGAGAGAGAGAGAGAGAGAGAGAGGCAGAGAAGGAGAGGCAGAGAGAGAGAGGCAGAGAGAGAGAGGCAGAGAGAGAGGGGCGAGAGAGAGGGGCGAGAGAGAGAGGGGCGAGAGAGAGAGGCAGAGAGTGAGGGGCGAGAGAGAGAGAGGCAGAGAGAGAGGGGCGAGAGAGAGAGGCAGAGAGAGGCAGAGAGAGAGGGGATAGAGGGATGGGGAGAGAGAGAGGCAGAGAGAGAGGGGAGAGAGGGATGGGGAGAAGATAAAGAGAGTGAGGGGAAACAAAAGAAAAAGTGTAATAACTATAAAATCATGTTAAAGTTTGGAATGTGTGATAAGAGAGCTGTGTGTGTATGTGTGCGTGTGTGCTTGTGTTTGTGTATGTGTGTCAGTTGGGTTGAAGCCAGCCTGAGTGGCACCCTCAGTGATTTAAGGAGAGTGCAGAAGCACCTCGGATACCTTTGGAGCGTGTGCGATGGCGCTTCTCATCTGCATCCACCTCCATCTGAAAAGGAGACACAAACAGACGGTCAGAGATAGAAGCCTGCCAAGGCATGTGCCAAGAGAAGACTGGCTTTGGGGGCCTGGCATCTGGGTCTGCCTGTCTGTCACTTTCTCTTATGAACACACACACAACGATTTATCGTGAGAGTAATTGCCTGATGCCAAACCTTTACTGTTTTTGACACTGTGAAATTTCATTTATTTAAAGGATTTAGAAATGTAGACTTTGCCAGGTGCTAATGTCACCCAAATGTTTGCTTCATTGTGCTTTGAAAGATAGAAATGCATAATTGCATTGGTTCTTCTTCTGGTCCAAATTTGTGTATGGATTGTGATATTCCATCGCTCCCCAACACAGTCACGCTTCTACATTAAAATGCACTTATACTACTCTCTACATAAAGGTGTTATCTTAGCTTTATGCTACTTGGCAAATTCCTCAAACAAAGTGAAAGGAATACAGCCAGTTCACCGTGATACAAGTCAGTATTTGATGTCCATCCATGTCTGAGGATGTCGGGAGATGATGTGGAACTACTAGGGGCAACAGTGAGCGCTGTTACCTTCAAGTAGGTTTCGGTTTTGCTAGGCTGTTGTGGACGGGGATGGCAGATAGACGTAAGCATCTGCCTCTGATTCCAAAGTTGCAAGTTTGAATCCAGCGATAGAAAGTTGTTTTGAGATTTTTTTGTTTTTGAAGCAATAGGCTTCTCTATGTAGCTTGGTCAGAGTCTGACAGTGTCGTTCTTTTCTGTTTCTTTGTGGGTTTTGGGTGGATCTCTAATTAGAGGCAGCTGCTACCCAGCTGCTAATTAGGGATCCAATATATGTTGAGTCTGTCCCTCACGCTGGTGTGGGTCGTTATCGTTACATGTTAATGCATTTCGCAGTCACGGGTCAAGTAAGTGTGTTTTTTGGGTTACGTTTAAACTATCGTGTTTTGTTTTAACGTAACGTTGTTAATTCGTGTTGGTTTCGTGTCTGTTAGTTCGTCATTTTCGTTTTATTATTATACATAGTAGTGTGTATCATTACATAGTATAAAATAAACAATGTCGAACTACTATCTCTGCGCTGCGCCTTGGTCTCTCCAACACCCACATCGTGACAGTTTTAAGCCTATCCCAAACCTTAACCCTTATCGTAACCATTCAGGGTTAATGCCTAACCATAACAACTCTGAGTTAATGCCTAAACTTAAGCTTAAACACTTTTAAATTTGACGTCTGAGAAATATATATAATAATTCTGACATTAGGCTGTGAGAGCTAGTTGAACGAATAGTTTATAGTAATAACCTCTCCCATATTCTGCTAGACCACATTTTCACCGTGTATATACAGTAGTGTTTTGCATGTCTCTCAAATCAATGTCTCATCTGTAAATCCTCTATTTTATCCTGCAATTATTCTACTTATATCACTTTACTCACATTCACAGGCCACACTCGCTCTCACACTAGGGCCATCATCTTACAGTAAAGGTAGTTAGACCGCAATGGTGCATTAATTGTTGATGAGTTAAAAGAAGGGAGCATTCTGTTATTTCCAGATGGTGCTAAATATTTATGCCTGCTTAGTTTTGGACTATCAGAGGCTAGCCATGTTTGGATGTCTCTTTTATTCAACATGATTTATTAAAGTGCCACTTAAGCCTTCAGTCCTAATGGTGGAAGACTTGGTGTTTTTTATGAAGCCCATAAATGTTTCAAATGGGGAAAAATAAAATGATCAAAGCCAAGAATACAGTACCTAGTGAATCTTATTAGTGTGGCGAACGGCGGGGTGTTTAAGGAGGGGTAGGAGTGGGGTTGGAAATTATATTTCTGTGGAGCGGCACAGGGGTTTCCATGATAATAAGAGCAAATCCTATATCAGGAAGAAATATATTAAAAGAAAGCAGCAAGTTATCAATCCAACACGTCCTGCGGGTGGCCCAACTCCCGACACTACGTTCATGCGGTGACATTTGGCTAATGAGAAGAGTCAGAGACTGAGACAGACAGAGCAAACAAGCAAATATGAGGGACAATGAATGAACTGGGTGACAGAAACTTACTGAGACTCCATGGCCAGACTCAACGTGATAATGCTGTGCTTTTCACTGGTGTTTCAACAGCCGTATATGCCCTCAACACCTGACGTCAACAGTGCTACACAAAATATAACATAAATAAGCTATTTCCTCCTCTGGCTGTGGTGTGTGAGAGAGTTGTCGCCGCCTCAACCCCCCCCCAGCCCCCCCCCCCCCCCCCCCCACACACACACACACACAAATACTGTGCCTATCTATAGCTGTCTGACTCTCTCTAAAGGCCTCTCTCAGCCGAGATGACAACTACAGCACTTCCTCCCTGAAGGCCACTCATGAGACCGGTGCCCTGGTCCCTGAAGCCTGTCTGAGACTAGCCTGCCCCTCCGTGTGGTTAAGAGCGTTCCTCGCCCTCCTCGTCCGCCCTCTTATTGGAATTGCACTATGGGGAAATTCCACAGATGTAACAGAAGCTTGTGGAGCCTTGCAGTACTGGAAG